>VZTM01005743.1:123691-138025 GCA_013400555.1 Jacana jacana | reverse complement strand
GGACACAGAAAGTTAGATTTCAGGAGCACTGAAACTACCAGGCTTATTTTAGAATTTATCTAAGATTGCCATCAGACCAATTTCCAAAAAAGTATTTGTAAAGTGTCTGTGGGAAAGTAGACCTGAATTGTCTGGGTAAAATAATGGAAATAAGCACATAATAAAAACAAACTCACCATTTCTAATCTAGAAAGAATCCCTTCCCAAAGATTGTGCCTACACAAAGCTTTCTGCCCCAAAACATCCTACTGGTTATGACAGTCATAGAAACATTAAAAGCTCCAACGTGGATAAGGATCTAAGTATTACCTACAATTAACACTATGTTGTTGCTCTTAAATGTCACCTCTGTCTTGTGATAAATTGGTTAGCCTTGCTAAAAATAATAAAACAAAACAAAACAAAACAAAACAAAACAAAACAAAACCCAAAAAAAACCCACAAAAAGCTACATGCAGCAAAGTGAAACATACACTCCTCAAGTACATACTCTTCATTATGGATAACTTTGTCAATGTAAAATGAAAGAAGACCACACATTTCAACATAATTGCCCAATCCGAAATCTGTTTGAGATTTTCCAAGCAATTTAATGGGCTGATTTAGACAGTTATTCTTATAAGAATCCAGTGACTGATTTATTTTAAGAAGTGTCAACCAGGAGCCTTTTTGCCTTTTTGCCTATTTGCCTTTAAGGGGATTTGCAAAAGCAAATTAATCCCATTTACACAGGTATAGAGTCAACTCAATCATACTATCTTCATGGACATACCTTTCTTACTGCCCATGGACCTTTTAAGGATCTCTTAAATAAAATGCAAGTTAAGATACTTACTTTTGAATAATTAGGCAAAATGGCATTTACAAATTATTTTCTTTTCATTATTTTGTTATTGTTTAAATATATTTGACAGAAATTAAAAGCATGGTGACAGTGCTAAAACACAGGAAACAGTAGCTTTTTGTTACTAAACTAACGATCCTCAACTTCTCCATCTGCTTTACTTCTCTAAAATTCTCCCCTTCTAATGATTCCTCAGCTCTTATTTTACATTTTTTTCCCCCTGACATTTTCTAAACTTTTTCCTGCTGTCTTGCATTCAGTGACCATTATGGTTATAACTCTTCCGTGTTGTCCTCATATCCCGGTGACTGGAATGGTCTGACTTTCTTCCAAACTAGTTGGCCGGTGTTTTTATGCTTTGATTTCCTCTTTAACCACTCAAGTCTGTGGTGAGTCTGAAACTTTTCCAGCTCAACTCCTGCCAGCTCTGGCAGAAACCATAACTCGTTTGCTTCCCCCCTCACCCCCCTTTTTTTTTTTTAAGCACAACAAGTTTTTATTTGGTTAGACTTAACTGCATTTTTAGTTTTTTCTGTCACCTCCATTGCAGCTCACATAGTTATGGATCAGTCATTTAAAAGAAAATCAGGAAGAGCATGACTAAAGCACTCAATGCACAAACCAGAGCATTTAAAACAGGCCACAGACCCCCTGGGGACTCAGGATCTAAACAGCCTTCTAGACATTACAGGCTGGAAAATACACAGGAGGCAGCTCTAGTCATCAAAAGCAAGACTTAACAATAAAAAGAATGGAGAGACAAAACACAAAGTAACTCAGCAATTCACTTGTTTACAGGCCTTAGTCAACACTTAAATGGAAGTTTTCTTCATATTTCCACAGCTACATCTGGCTGCAACATCATCTTCACAATGGCTGACTTGAAACTTTAACGAAGTCCTTAAAAAGATCTGGTCTGTGGGATGATGGGGGTTTTGCACTGGCTGCACACAGGCTGTTGAACGGACCCAACAAGCCAACATAGCAAGGAACATCACCGTTTCCTTCAGCAAGCACCACCCAACTTCCCTGCAGAAACACCTTCACAAATAAGGCTGATGACATCATACTACAAGATGTTTGCTTGCTTTTATAAACATGGCTTAAAATGACATTTTACTCATGAGGTTGAGTTGCCTGAAGAAAAAGATATGACCTTACCTTTGCATCTACAAAGAGGTGACTGATCCTGTAGGAAAGGAAGTATTCAGGAAGTCACATGCCTTGATTTTAGGCAGGCCTTTGCCATAGTCTCCTACAGAATCCTTAAAGTCAAATTAATGTGATACAGACTGAATAAGTGCACAAAGCAGGTTAAAAACTGGCTGGATTGCTGAGCTGTGGTCAGCAGTGCAAAGTCTAACTGGTGGCTGGTTAGTATTGGTGTTCCTCAGGGACTGATGCTGGGGCCACTGTTATTTTCTGACTTTATTAACAACACAGATGAAAGCATGTAATGTGCCTGCAGTGAATCCCAAGCTGGAGGTGGGGGGAGCAGTTTATATGCTGGAGGGCAGGGTTCCTTTTCAGAGGGTTATCAACAGGCAGGAGAAATGGGATAAGAGGAAGTTCAGCACCAGTAAGTAGTCCCATGTCTTGGATGGAGAAACCCCAGGCAAAAATGCAGGTGGGAAAGGAACTGACTGGCTAGAACATGGTTTTGTGGATAAGGACGTTGGGGTCCGGCTGGGCAGCAAACTGACCATGGGTCAGCAGTACTGTCCTTAAGAGTTAAGAAAGTCAAACACACTGTACTGTGCAACTGGCCTGTACTCTCAAGCACAAACCCAACAGACCGAAATTATTAGTGCCCTCCATTTGGCATTTGTGAGACTGCACGCGTAGTGCTCTGTCCAATTTTGAGTTCCCTGAAACAAGGCCAACATTGACATAAAAACCAAGCAGACAGGAAGGGCACCAAGATGACCAGGGTGCTCAGGCACATGGCACACGAGGAGAGGCTGAGAGAAATGGCTTACAGTTAGGGTAAGGCAATCTCACTGCTGTCTAGAAACAGCTGATGGGAGCATACATTGAAGACACAGCCAAGGCTGTTCCAAGTCATAGAATTAGAAGCAACGGACAGAAGTTGTAATACAGGAAAGTGCAATTAGACTGAAGAAGTATTTTACCACGATAGCGGTCAACTGCTAGAGCAAGCTGCACTGCAGCTGATCTCATCCCTTTAAGATGTAGAACCCAACAGGAACACTATTACTTTCTGGAGCCCAAAAACTTGGTCTGCTCCAGGATTACATGTGTCTGCATGGATGAGGGTGTGCATACGTATGTTTAAGAGAGACACACATACAAGAAGCACAGCATACTCCCAGCACCACAGGAAGCTTAGATTCAACCAAGTCCAGAGTGTACAAGGGCAACCAGAAAAGAAAGTTAAATGAAAGATAACACAAATAGTATCAACATTTAATAATTTTTGGTCCCTTTGTTATCAAACACACTTAAGAGTGTGATACTAACATGATACTCACATGCTGTCCATAAGTACACCATAACACTTTGAGGGCTAACATTAGCAGAGAAACAAGTATGGCAGATTCCTTGCAGCAGATAGCCATGAACAAAATACTCCTAATCGGGATACTGGAGCAACAGCCAGCCAAGAGTTCACAGAAAATAAAAGTTAAAAAAATGAGAACACTCCAATTTCAGAGATGACATCAGAGATAATTGCCTCTGTGCCAATTAAGTTTCAACTTTCAACCTTTTCCTCCACAGGATAACAGAATACAGGGAAAGACACTGTACCCATATACTGGACATTGAAAAAGTGTGTGTACAGCCTTCTTCCATGTTCACATAGCTGTGAACTGCCATTTAAAATCGCACTTTGTTTCCTGCCATCCTTCACCTTTGGACAACATTCATCAATATGCCTTTAAGCTCTAGGTAGAGTCATACATGTAGTAACCATGCAAAGCCTATAATTTAGTCCCCTGAGTGAAGTTCATTTGCACTTCTCCATGTTCCTTTGAAATGTTCAAGTGCCTTTAAATTGTAACCAAGTCTTACCAAAGAAGGGAGAAATTGGTCATTTTGTTAGGCATTCTCTCAGGCCATATTTAAACTTGTGAATTCACTTAGCTTGAATTCAAGAATCCTTAAACTCTTCTGCAAACACACCTGCATGGCATGTAAAAAACTGATGGGGGGGACGACACACACAGACTCTGAGTGTACGGTATAAGCCACAAAGCAAAGTCCCTCAATGAACAGTGCAGTAAACTGTTATGTTCATGTCTAGGACAGTTTATACAAACTACAGAATGCAAGTTTCTAGACTCACTAGACTGGATAGAGACAGGTCTTTCTTTATGCTTCACTTCTCAGATGAGCATTGTTCCCTTAGTTAAATAAAGCCATTCAGTTGATCTAGACTAACATAAAAAAAGCCACTGTTTTTATGGTGTTACTTTCACAATCCCTTTTCAAAAGGGACTGTGACATTTATCCACATATTGATTTCTTAAGAAAATAATTCAACATATATTCATCCTAAAATATTCAGCATAGACCTAAGACAAACCAAGATACTCCTAAAAAAAACCCAAAAAGCAGAGCAGAAGGACAGCAGATACCAGAGTTCTAAGTGGACTTAGGCACAGCAATATTACTTTTACGAGACATAATTATCAGTAAGCACTACTTAAAAGAATTTACATAAATCAAGTACATAACACCTTGCCAAGAATATCTTTCCATATAAGTATTGTAAGGATTATGTATTAAATTCATTCTATTAAAATCATAAAGAACACCAACTCTTATTCTTTCTAATTTTGCGGAAAGTATTATAAACTGTACCAACCTATGGAGCTGACTATCCTAAAAGCAAAATGGCTTTGTAACAAGCATAAACACCTAGGAAATCTGAAATATAGCTGAAGAAACAAAACCAGTTAGCACTGAAAATTATATTCCCTAGTATTTTAATAGTTGTCAGACAGAACAAGCCTTATTCTCTCATAAAGAGGCATTTCACTTAACAGAAATATACAGCCAATGGACAGATGTACTTTATCGGCTTGTGTTTCAGTGCTGTTTTTATACAACATACCAGAGAGCACTGCAGCCTATGCACCATTTCACAGCAAGAATATCCTTATTTTTGTAGAATTTGAAATTCAGTTGGCAGGTTGAGGGCATTTTTCCAACCACAAATGTTTTGTGTGTTCCAACAAAAGCTACGTGTCCTAAGTAAAAATCCTACCTAAAATGTGCTAATTTTACCTGTATAAATTATATACTCACATGCTTCCCTCATCCAGCCACTGTCCCCCTCAACAGATGGCATTTTTGGTATTTAAGACAGCTTAGATACAGGCTGTGTTTAAATTAACTGCATTTAGAGAACAAGGGACAAGAAAATGAACTCTAATCCACAACTATCATGGAAGAAGATACAGTAGGAAAAAAATTAAGGCATCATTGCAAAACACAATCCTTCCAACTGTCCCTTCTGCCATCACAGAAACATAACATCTAAAAACATACCTCACAGCAAGTACCATCACTTCACACCTACTTCCATTTTTCACAATATTTTATAGCATCTCACAAACTTTCTGTTCTTTTTACTTGACGGCTATTTTATTAAGAGGTATGGCTTTAGTCATGTATTTGACTTTAACTCTACAAACTATGACTTCTCTCTGTACTTCCACTCAAAACAACAATGGTCAAGTACATAAGCTGCTAGAACGAGCTGGTAATATATGAGCAGGTCCTAGTTTAAATTTACCAATTAAAATTTCCATCGTAGCCTCTGCCGTTAAGTTCAGCAGCTGCCTGAATCGCAAAGGATGCGTATGTTAAACATTAGCACCTTATAAATCATCTGCACTACCTTGGCTTTCAGTACAGATGCAAGGGATGTATACCTAGTGCATGAGTGGAATGTTTACATGAGAAGGGAACTTATACAAACAAAGATAGGATCTAAACAGCACCTAGTACGAGTTCTATGTTACCTCAGTGCTTTCACATACACATATTTCTACGTTTGGAGTATGTGACCTGTTTCCACCAAAAAATGCTAGATTAGGATTTGAACGTGTCCAAGGAGAAACATAACCCCCATTCTGAAAGAGGTTAAAAAGCAAGACTGGGGAACTACAGGCCAGTCAGTCTCACCCCTGTGCCCAGCAAGATCATAGAGTGGATCCTCCCGGAAACTATGCTAAGGCATATGGAAAATAAGGAAGTGATCAGTGACCGTCAACATGGCTTCACTAAGGGCAAATCATGTCTGACAAATTTGGTGGCCTTCTGTCATAAGGTTACAGAATTGGTGGATAAGGGAAGAGCAACTGGCATCATTGATCTGGGCTTGTACAAAGCAATTGACACTGTTCCACAAGCCATCCTGGTCTCAAAATTGGAGAGACATGGATTCAGTGGGTGGACCACTCAGTACATAAGGAAGTGGCTGGATGGTTGTACTCAAAGAGTTACGGTCTGTGGCTCAATGTCCAGCAGACCAATGATAGGTGGCGTTCCTCAGGGGTCAGTACTGGGATCAATGCTGTTAAATATCTTTGTGAGCGACACAGACAATGGGATAGAGTGCACCCTCCGCAAGTTTGCTGATGACACTGAGCCATGTGGTGCGATCAACACGCTGGAGGGTAGGCATGCCATTCATTCAGAGGGATCTGGACAGTCTGGAGAGGTGAGCCAGTGGAAACCTCATGAAGTTCAACAAGGCTATGTGCCTGGGTTGGGGCAATCCCAGGCACAAATACAGGTTGGGTGGAGAGAATGGACTGAGAGCAGTCCTGAGGAGAACGACATTGATATGTTGGTTGATGAGAAGCTCAACATGACCTGGCAATATGTGCTGTCAGCCCAGAAAGCCAACTGCATCCTGTGCCATATGAGAAGTGTGGCCAGCAGGTCAAGGGAGGTGATTCTGCCTCTCTACTCTGCTCTTGTGAGAACCCTCCTGGAGTCCTGTGTCCAGCACTGGAGCCCCTAACACAAGGACATGGATCTGTTGGAGAGAGTCTAGAGGAGGGTCAAAGATGATCAGAGGTTGGAGCACCTCTCCAATGAAGACAAGCTGAGAGAGTTGGGTAGTTGAGCCTGGAGAAGAGACGGCTCTGAGAAGACTTTATAGCTGCCTTCCGGTACAGGAGAGAGAGGGAAGGACTCTTTATCAGGAAGTGGAATGGTAGGGTGAGGGGTAATGGTTTTAAACTGAAAAGGGATATTTAGATTAGATATCAGGAAGAATTTTTTTTCTGTGAGGGTGGTGAGACACTGGAACAGGTTGCCCAGAGAAGTTGTGGATGGCCCTTTCCTAGAAGCGTTCAGGGCCAGGCAGGACAGGGCTCTGAGCAACCTGGTCTGGTGGGAGGTGTCCCTGCCCATGGCTCTATGATCCCACAACTCCATGATCTTTAAGGTCCATTCCAACCCAAACCATTCTATGATTCTATAATCAGCTGCAGATACAAGCCAATAAGCACGGTAGTTTATGCCTTATGTTCAAGCAAAATGGTTAATTCTAGTGGAGACATCACTACTAACCCTCTAATTGGAAATCAAAGGTTATTTAAAGACATCACTATACGATTGTAAATTACCTAACTGTAAGTTAATTCGTCAAAACAGTGCTGATCTATACAGCTGAACTTTCCTAAAGATGTTGATAGTTACTTAAATAGTTTAGCCTGTAATAACATTTTATTACTTAAAACTTTCATTTAGGCTATTGAAGTGGTAAATTAAAAACAAAATCTCAAAAGTTATCACATTTTACTTGAACTATTCCTAGTTTCAATATGTATTTGAATAGGCATATTAAATCAGCATATTCTTTTACCCATACCTGCTACTTAGAAAAGTAACTGATGCATATTTCGGGGAAAGGAAAATAAATTAAAAAAAAAACAAAAAACACACACACACACACAAAAAATAACCCAAACCACAAAACCTAACTTGCAGGAAAAAACTCTCTATACCAATAGTAAAGGGTGTTCTTTAAGCTTTTTCACAAATGATCTAAAACAAAGTGTTGGAAGACAGGAATGTGAATGACTAAACAAACCTTTCAGTAAACATTCCCCAGCTGCAGTTTTCAGCCTACTACCAAGTTAAAATTTGGGAAACTCTATCTACCTTCTGCAAAATGATTAAACTTCAGAAGCAAAGCAACATTATATGATACACATGACTCACAAACATACTCACTGAAAACAAAAACCACTAGACATCTATCACTTAAAAACAGAAAAGACACCAAGTCTGGCACCAGTCTGCAATGCAAGAAAGACCATGTGATACTTAGACACTTGTGCATTAGTTTAAAAATAAGCTAGATAAGCATGTGATGAATGACAATTTTGTACTTGACCTTTGCTTAAATAGCTCCTTTTCACAAAGTCCACACACATATCAACAAAATTCCTAAAAAAAAAAATAAAAAAGCTAAACCCCCACTTCTCTTCCAATGTGCTGAAGATAAACTCTAAAACCAAAATTCTACATGGAAAAATCAAAAACATATGCTTTGCAGGGGAAATTCAGAAAAAGAATGTAAAAAAAAAAAAAAAAAGAACAGGACTGAAGTCTTCTTGTAAACCAAGCTGCTGAAATTCAGTGTGCTAAGTTACAGAGACAGAAGCTTGGGGTGTATATTTCCAGTGGGAATATTTCACTCTGCCTAGCAGGCAAGGAATTTGGAAACAGAGTTCCTCTTTCCTGAGGCTAAATAGGCCCTACAGGATTGCACAGGAAATGCTTTTAACACAGGAAACGGGGATGCATTCTGCATGGAACGGGGGACCTTTACTTTAGGCTATTACTTTTTAAAGAGTCAAACCACAACATCTACTTCTGGAGTGAAGGCCTCCACCGGTATTAAGCAACTGATAATCACAGTGTTTGTATCTAAATCCTTGTGGGTTTTCCTGTTGCTGTTTATATTTATTTAAATNCCTATTCCTCTCTAGGCTGAACAGTCCCCAGTTTCTCCTCATATTTCAGATGCTCCAAGCCATTAGTCACATTCATAGCCCTGCTCCAGTGTCTTGTGTCTCCATGTCTGCCTTGTACTGGGGAACCCAGATCTGGAACCAGCACTCCAGTTGTCTCACCAGGTCTGAGCAGATGGGAAGGACCACCTCTCTCCATCTGCTGGAGACACTCTGCTGAGTTCAGCCCAGGAGGNACCTCTGGAGATCATCTATTCCAAACCATCACTGATCAAAGCAGGGGCAACCAGAGCAGGTTTCTCAGCACCACATCCAGAAGTGTATCACCAAGGCTGGACACTCCCACACCTTCTTCTGGGCAACCTGTTTCAGTATTCAATCACTTCTACTGCAAGAAAGGGATTTTTCTTACATTTACATAAAAGTTCTTGTATTTCAATTTGTATNGCCTTTGCTGCAAGGGCACATCACTGACTCATGTTTACCATGGACTTTTATTTGTGAAAACAAGCCTTAAAAGTGTGGTTTGCAGATTTTAAACAGAAGGTTCTGAGATGTTTGCAGTAGCGTTTCATATTTTAGGCTAAGCTCACAGTAGATCTTATGCTTTATCTAAACAGGTATGATCCTGTCAGCGGGTGATATTTGGTTTCGGGGCAAAGCTGTTAACTGTATTCCTAGTAGCACAAAACGTTCTTTTAGGCATCCTCCTCCACTTCATTCAGTGCATTCAAGGTACAGAGTCAAGACTTAAAATCCCTAAGCATTCCTGATGTATGGACTGAAAACCTTCATAAAAAGGGGCAATGAACACTAATTCTAAAGAGAGTAATAAACTACTGCAAATAATCATGACCAAAAGAGGTTAAAAATGAAAAAAAAATCAAAGAACAAAAAAACCATTTTCATTCTTTATCACCACCCATTCAAGAGCAATCATTCTTTTTCCTGAAATCAAAACCAAATACAAAATGTCTACCTCAATGAAGTCAGACAGCTAAACTTCATTAGGATAATGGAGTCTGGATAACGGTGTAAGGATAAATCCTGTTTTAAGTAACACTGACACAGTCCCATCAAGAGGACCAGCCTGGTTTCTTGACTCCTTGCAAACAGGAAAGCACCAGCTTTCAGACTTGCAGTTGTGTCCGCAAGAAAGAAAATCAGCAGGAATGACACACACACAGTTCCGCTTTTCATCACAGAAGCACACACTGCCAGGGATCACAGAATCATAGAATAGCCCAGGCAGGAAGGGACCTCTAGGGTCATCTAGTCTAACCTCCCTGCAGTCAGCAGGGACACCCCCAACTAGACCATTTCATCTAGCTTCATCTTCTTGCTATACAGGACAACAAGATGAGTCCCTGAAGATGGAAATAAAGCTAAAGGAAAGAGAACAGATTAAACCAAGGTCCAAGGGCCTGCCTCCTTGACATGAAGATAAGCATGAACACCGATATCTGTCATACTTAGGCTCAATCCATACAGACCTTTCATATTTGTAATGCTATTTTATGTAATGATGAGGCAGCTCCATTAGACTTCTGAAACACTTTCTTCAGAAAGAGTACTTGAGATACTGATGGCAGCTTTTACTTTCAGGAGATTTATAGGTATCAACATGCTTCCTCAAATAAGGGAACTAATGGGTGAACTCTGTAAAGAAAGGGAACATGTGAAAGACCTTCTCTAGTCAGTTAATTAATCTAGTTCACTTAATCCCAAATAAAACTGTGAATCAGTCAAGGTGGAATCATCTCCAGGGACTTCTCAAAATCTTCACTTCTGTACTTGTACTCTTCCACTTGAAAAGAAACCATCTTCTAGATAAAAAACTGAAACAGACACGATTCTCCATTGCCAACACATAATTGTTGACAGAGAAAGGAATTACGACATTTTTTTAAGTAAGTTTGCCACAACTTACTCTCTTGTTTTTTACCTCTCCCCAGTTAGTGCAGTAGTACTGCATGGTGCTCTGCAGCAACTCGAGTGCAGAAATACCTCGGCATTTTGGGGGACATACTGAGTACTCTCAGATCCTAAAGTGGCAACTAGCAGAGAAATAACTTGATCCTGAAGGGACCAGAACCACAGGAGTTCAATCTCATTTACAAGAGCGGATCTTAGTAAAATGTACATTTTATTTATTGGCTAAGACTGGTCTTGGTGCAATGGAAAAGCTAGAACAACTAGTCAAACGAATATTTAAAGCAAATATTTCAACAGCTTTTTCTTAAGCCACCCTACTGGAGAAATGGTTGTGTGCCCACAAGAATTTAAAGTGTTACTGCCTAAAGTTTACAACTGGGGGTAAAGGAGGACCCTTCAAGTGCCTCTTTTAGAAAGTATTTATTTTTAGTAAAAATACTAGCTCTTCTTACATGCATTTTGTAGCAAAAGCAAAAGGAGAATTTGTGCTTAAAATAGTAAAAAAAAATAAAAGGTATTACTCAATGCAGTGCAACTTGTTTTTACAATTAGTAATCTAATTTTTTAAAAATCTTATCACATTTCAAGAATGACAGTCAAGAATAACAGTGAAGAAAAATATGCATATTAAGAGACTTTTCAATAATGTTAATAGAAAATTTTTCAATTTTCAATGAGAAAAATTTCTCTACACCCCCAAAATCCAGATTTCTAAATGTACATGCTGTGTGAACAGATAACGGAACATGCTGTGCAATTATATCAGAGATCATGTAAATTATCTTGAAAATAAGGACATTGTAAGCTAATGAGTTTAAACCCCAAAGCTTATTTAATCCTCAGCAGAAATATCAGAATTAGTGTATTAAGTTTCAAGGCTTTTGTTCTCCACATAAAGAAGCCATATAAAGAAGAACATGTTACACTGGATATGCCACCTATGCTATCTGCCAGGCACAAACTTAATATTTGATTTTTCACTTATTTGTTTGAGGGTTTTTTTAAAGTACCTTTTCTTCTTTGCTCTTATGTCACATATTGATGATCACAGTTAAAATGCCGTATTCCACCCTGTTTTTCAAGTCTTATGAATCACACAAGTCAATATGAATACCCTATAGGCATGCCTTCATGTACTTTGATAGATAATGCAAAACATAAATTTTCTGGATCCCACCCATCTACTTCAGGGAAAACTATTTTTCCATTTAAATTATCTCTCGGTCAAGTCTAAGAACAAATTCAAGCACAAGATTTTTCCCAATTCTCTTTCTTCTTTTTGCATATTCCTTAAGACATTTCCCTGTCAGGTCCCCCTAAAAAATTTCACTTTGATCTAAGATGGCACAAGACACACTTCAATCAGACCCTTTGACAAAGTTGTTTTCTTTTTAAGAAGTCACACCATCAAAAGAGGTTGTTGTTCTTAAGCAACTAAAAGTTATCCTGTTCTGCTGATGAGCAGTAAAGACATAGACACTTAGCTTTAAACACTTACATAGTATAAAAATATAGGGCATTATAAGGCCATTATAATATAGGCCATTAAAATAGGCCATTATAAGCCTCACATTTAAGCGTGTGTAACAGCACACACATTTCTCACACTAACATTCAGCAAGGCAGTTTCAAAACAACGGCTTCTCTACTGCTTGTCTTGTTTTTCTAATTGTGGGGTTTTTTATAGGAAAAGCTGGGGCTAACGACAACACAATATCAATTATAAGTATGACATATGAGGTTATTTCTCAGTATTTACTGTAACCTGAGAAATGAATGAAACGTTTCTCAGGATTCTGTCCAGATTTCCCTTAGGAAATACGTATGTGGGCGTTAGGAGAAGGGACGCAAATGAATGCTCTTCTCAACAAGGAAGAATTTATCTCCAACCTCAGAAAGCATATTGATGTCAGAATCATGAAATTGCAAACAACTTCAAAATGATCTCTTCTCATTCCAGCAGACTAGAACATGTAGCTTGTTGTGTGATCCAAAACCACTTCTGTACGGAAGCAGCTCTCAAAGGCAGGCAGAAAATCACCTTACAATATTGTGTGCTAATCTGTAATCAGGCTCCAATACGTTAAAGCTGTTGAGTTTTCCGAATCTATCTTCAAAATAATCAGGAATGTAGCCTTGAAAGGAATCATCTGCAGGATAACTGCAGGAAACTATATACCGTAGTCACACAAAACAAAACCAAGCCTGTTTCACCCCCCACAACCTTTCCCCTACATAGTTTAACTTGAAAATTGGGGATTGTGTTAAACTCTGGTGATCTTCATCTTGGGTTATAAAAGTAACAGGACCGTGCAGTGTGGGAAGCCACCTAGTGACGAAGGAGCACAAATATGCCTGAAGCTGCCCAAAGTTTTAATAAGGTGACGCAGTTGGAGCATGTGATGACTGCTGTTTTTCTCACTGACTTGCAAGTTTTGTGGTGTACTGGAGTTTAGAGAATTGCAAAGTGATTTCTGGCAACTTTTCTGAGTCTTCCTGAATCTTCCAAGTGAACTGTGAAATGACATATTTTCTGAAGGTGAAATGTACAAGAGCAAAAGGAAATACATCAAATTATGTAAGGAGAAGGTTTGACGCAAATTTTAGACTCACGATGGCACTATATGCAGAAAAAGTTAAAATTTGTGAGGCTGGAAAGAAATAACCTAAGGGAACCAAATGTGCAAAAATGGAAACAATCAAAAAACTATTTTCTGCTAACTCGGTGCAGAAGTCACTCAGCAGACTCAAAAGGGGAAACTTTCATGACCCCAAAAAAAACAGTTGTAGAATTTACGTGTACTTAAACTGCATTTCTCAAAAGCCGAGAGCTCAAGAAATAGCATGAACACAAAACATTGCACAGCAAGAATTCAAGGCCAGTAAGGCTTGGTGTGTAGCACGTGTCATAATGGTTTTTGTCTATGGCATAGTTACCAACTTGTACCTCTGAACTCCATTGAAAAACCTCAAGGCATGTGAACAGCATATGACTGGACTATGTAAAGAACCAAATGGATTATTCAGCTTAGAGGCCAATTGACTTTGACATGCCATCAAATTGCACCATTGATGAAACAGGCACAAATCATCATCATATAAACAGGGGAATGAGAATTGTATGTTACAGTACAGTTGGCAGTACTAGCAGATAGCATGAAATTGCCATTGCATGTCATTTTCAATAGTAGAATAATGCCAAAGAAACATCTATTTACTGGAATAATTCTTAGGTGTCATATGGCAGTAAACTTAATGAAGGATTGGATGAACATTTCTTGGAATAGGACACAGCGTATGCTCTTCATTAAAAACATGCTTGTCCTAAATCCATTCAAGCAGCATTTAACAACAGCAATGAAAAATACAATCCAACAAATGGATACTAGTCTTCAAGTCATACCACAAATGATGTCAAAACTGCAGGTAGTTAATGTACTAGTGAAAAAGTTGTTTAAAGACCCTTTGAACTTTCTACAATTTTTTTCCTCTAAAAATTACTCTTGTGAGGGGATCGTGCTTCTGTCCCTTTGGGAAAAGTAAAGAAGCCCAGTTCAGGATTACTCTGTCATTTAATTAAGACAGCACGACAAC
>VZTM01005743.1:91674-123593 GCA_013400555.1 Jacana jacana | reverse complement strand
GAAGCTGAAAACATTAACAGGTTCCATCTTCCAGCATCAGAAGGGAATTTATTTTACTAAACTTGAGATTGTCCAACAAAGTTGACCAGGCCTAATACTACTGTGGAATTAAGTGGACCATAGCTGCCTCCACCTGTATAGCCAAAGGGGTAACTCCTCCTGCTCTTAGGTGTTCAGATAAATGAGCAATTCCCATTAATTGACACTAGAGGCTGAGATTTTTTTGCACTGAAGGAAGGACAAGCCTACCCTACAGAATCAGCTGTAGCAACTTTCAATGTTTGGGGAAAACAGAAATCAAACCACCCAGGAGGGAGGACATAGTTCTTCCCCGGCCCAAATCTAACTACTATTTTTTCTGCTTTTTTGAATTACCTTTCTACATAAGGTGCTCAAGGAAACTAAATAGTAAAATGCAATACTTCTCACTTATTCTGCATGTGGAAGCATAAGTAAGCAGGAACGTTGTCAGCAACAGGGACACAGAACAAGAGAGACACAGAGAGAAAAGAAATGACTACAAGCATATCAGTTGATGAGAACATGAGCCACACTGAAGTATCATGTCTTCATGGTAAACATTTTCTCCATACTCCCATGTAGACCTAGAGATTTTGTAGCAGACTGCTATAAAAAACCCCTTCATATTTCATTCTTCAAATGTGAATTATTATTATTACAAGCAATTAATAAAAACTGAAAAAAAGCAATCTTTCAGAGACTGTCATCAATATGCTAATTAAATATCTAATTAGGAAATAATGACCTTGGATGTGAGTTACAGTAAGCTGCAGTGGAAAGAGACCTTAGGCAAAAAAGTAGACTGTTAAAACTTTCTGTTGTAAACAACTGTTTTTCCTCTGTTACAGTGGTGTGGTTTTTGCAAGCTCTGGAACACTAGCTCTTCAGATTTTATCACTAAAATTAAAATGCCTCCAATATAGATACACACAACTGTGCCATCTATCAATTTCATTATGTTAACTATTTTGTGAAGTGTGCCAAAGAGGAACAGATCAATAGTTAGAACATGCACAGCTGAAATACATGCTTAGTACATATAGTAGAGCTAGAATCTAAACATCCACACATGCAAATATTGATTAAAATATTAACAGAAATGCCTAACACAGAGGTTTCCCTTCAAAAACACATACACTATCTTTTCAGTCTTTCTACCTTCCCTGTTTTCTGAGGGTAACTGACATGATAGACTCTGGCATGTCATAGATGTTTGAGCTAAATAGCTACAAAAAGTGTCCATTTAAATATTATTAGCTAAGGTAGGGCCAAAGTAATTTTACTACTTTATATTTACTAGGGAGTTTGCTCTAAGCATTTGTCTTAAACGCGAGTAAAAGTAAATACAGTGTTCTGTAATAGAATATGTAATTACATCATAATTACATTATAACCAGAATAAACACTATTTTGCCTCCCCAAGCATAATATTGAATGCAAATCAAAACACGTATTGACTTTATACTCTAAAAATCAAAGTCTTTCAACTGCAGTCATTTACATGAGTATCTTGAAAAGTTAAACAGTAAAATACAGAAAATCTATATGTTTTAATGAACTAAATAAATCAAGTAAATTGAAGACATGTAATTTATCCTTGTCAGTATTCAAAGATTTTTAGAAAATAAGAACAGATTTGTAATTCAGACTCACTCTTCGTTCAAGATGCAGACAGCAATAACTTTAGGAGGAGATGAAAACATTGAAAACATTGTGACATAGTTGGATACACAAAAGTATATAAGCAGTTGCCAAAAAAACAAACTGTCAAACAGTAGGTAATCCATTTTTTCATATACCAGACAGCTTTCCATTTTCTATCTCTATACGTTTTTATCTAGAGAAAACGTACTAGGGAATAGAGTTGAGTTACCGTAAGTAACCACAGAAAGCCAAAGAAATAGTGATTCTCCTGCTTAACTGATGAAATTATTAGTGAAACATTCCAGTAACTTCAGCACAGGAGGGCAACGCCTTCACAAGCTCTCAGGCTTAAGCCACAACATTCTGTCCTGAGCAATCAAAAATATTTTTTATATGGTTTCAAGATGGCATCTCCAGAAAAATCATCCCAGTTATAAAGGAGTCAGAGATGATGTGAATGCACAAAGCGTTTTCAAAGGTGGACCCACAGGTTAACCATGAGGTTACTGATTGTGACAAAAAGGAAGAAATACAGCTCAGCTAATTTAATCAGCAAAAAATCTGGACAAGCAACAAAGGCCATTGTAAGAACTCAAAGATTTAGTAGTCACAATTAGGGCATCTTTTTTAGGCCTTACCAAACAGTAACTTACTACCTCAATTAGAAAAATCCTAGTGGATTCAATGATCTCTACACTACCTTTCTAAATATCCAGTTAATCAGCACAGAGTGCTAACTTTATGATCCACATCCACCTTGTTTATGACCACATTTCCCTTTCTGACAGGGAGCTCCACAGAAACAGCGCGGATCTGCAGTCAGCCTGTGGAACACAGGTCTCCTAAGAGTGGAAAGTAAGATTGCAGCACAGGGGGAAGAGCAAACCTGACTTCTGGAGAAGACACACTCTGAAATGGTACAGCAGGAGCAATATTGTGGGACCAGCGCTACAAGTGCTGTAGTCCATCAGCATCTCAGTGATACAGATGGACAAGAGCCAACCAGGTAAAACAAAACCCAAAAAAGAAGACGACCCTATACTTCATCAGACCAGTCTCCCAAGTCTGTGTTCAGCGTGGCTCAGTCCTATGTCATGTATCCCCTGAGCCTCTGCTTCTGCACCTGAGCCTGATGAACACTGCAGTACTGTCAGATTAATAATTAGATGCATATTTCACTGATAAAAACCGTATTAGTATCCTCAAGTGGTCCCAAGGACCTCAATACCCCTCACTGGAGTATCTTACGCTGGGCAAAGAATAAATACTGTTCTAACTGGACTCTACACATCTACCAGTGTACTGGCATCAAATGATTATGAAGCCATAATTCCATCAGGAGGCAGACCCACGTGCTTCTCCTCCTGATCTTGTTTGCAAAGCCCTCATTTCTGAGATGATGCCACTGCCTCCGTATGTACTGCCATCTGGGGAAAGCCACTGATATTTCTTGTTCATGAGACAGCTCAACCAACTGCAGCAATCAAAGAGATGGAATATGATCTGCTTTTAATACTGAAAGCAGCCTGTGCTGATCCAGTGAAGGTTACCTAAAGCAAATGAATCCATACATACCCCAAAGACTTGCCAGACCTCTTATCAGCATAATTTTACATTTTTTTTGTAACCTAACACCTCACAGGTACCTAGTTATTATAAGCAGAATACCATCTAGTGTTGTGTAGTTAGTTTAGTTACCTAAATAAAATATTTCAGATATCCACATTTAAACAACCCAGCCCTAAAAACAGAGTTGAAAGCATTTCATTTAAGTTTACATTCTCTTTTTTAGCACAAATATGAAAAAAAGAAGACCAAAACAAAACCAGAATTCAGGGTGTTTTATATACTTGAGCCTAAACAAATGTTGAAATGCAATGTATTGAAAGACTATTTCAGGACCTCACATAAAATTAAAATGCAACTCTTGGAGAAAATTCAATCCTCATACTCCCCAATTCATCATAAAACTGAAAAAGATTTCTACCTGGGAACATCAGGATTGAGAACAGTAAATCTACAACTTTTCTTTTTTTAATGATGAATTTCTGGTTACTTGATTCATAAAACAAAGCAAGCAGTATACACGGCACAACTTTTTTTAACTCTTCTGTTAGATTCAGTTCCATTCAGCACCTTAGAAACATTCTGGATGACCACCACTACACAGAACTTCAAAGCATCATTGCCTTAAAAACCCTACAAAATTAGGGAGAATCATCAAGATGTTCTAAAGAAAGTCCTAAGCACTCCTATGCATATTCTAAACAAAGTTTTCTAGCAAGGACTGTCCCTTGAGAAGCAAGTGCCTTTTTTTTCAACATTGAGAGCCCTGATTTTGAAGTGTAATGCCTCAATTAGTATTTAAGACAAAAGTCGATCTGAAAAATCTTTGAGATAAAGTAACATGCTGATCTTCTGTAAGATACTCCGGCATTACAAGAATAATCTATCAGACTAGGTTAGATGGGTAATTTTAATTTACTTTTCATTTTAATAATGCTTTTTAAAGCCCTTCTCCCAAAAGAAAACATACACAGATACACAGATTGAGAAGCGAACAGTGTTTCCACTGAATTACAGAGTCCTCTTGGTACAACAGCTGTTCTATACTCCCTCAGAGCTACACTGCTCAGTTTGCTGGGTTGAATCTTAAGCATCTCCCTGTCCTCTGAGTAGCTTAATGGGAGAAACTATAAAAGTAACAAGAGAATGAAACTGTACAGGATTCAGATGAGGGAGAAAAACAGGAAAACTTGGACAGAGAATCAGTCCTTTTGGGTACATTCATACTGCAAATTTAACAGGAGTTGCACCAGATCTCAGCTCCAGGCAAAGTGAAAATAAAATCATATCTGAAATGTATGTGAGGGTGCTCAGGGCATGTCAATGCCACAGACACTCTGAATGTAATATTCCAAGCTACAAAGTAGAGAGTTCAGGACACAGAATTACTTAATTAAAAGGTGGAAGACCAAGTCTTGATCGCATGAAAAAGAACTAAGTAGCTACAAAGGTTATGAAATTGGCACTAATGAAGATTAGATCACGAGAAGAAAAGATTCTTCCCTAGACCAAAAATGAAGCTGTAATGGTAAATGGACTTGAGAACATTTTCTTACTTCAGACTAACAGATGGAATAATCACAATAGGAGATCAGTGAACAACTCTTCTCCAACTAGCATTTCACACATTATTCTGCTGCTAGTACCTTGCTTGTTCCAGTAAGATGACCTGTACAATACATTCTTAAGACATAAGTAAAAGTGAAAGAGATTGAACCAAATGCCCTTAATTTAAAGCAGAAAATGGTCTTGGAGGACAGGAACAAACCACTGTTTCTAGGTTTAGATCCACTAATGTAACTGCAGAACTTACTAGATATTAAGACAACTATGCAAGCTCTGCTGGAATCATTAATTTTTATAAACTGCCCAGTCTATAGAAAGGAATTTTGAATAATTTATTTGAAAAATATTGGAAAAAATGTTTTCTAAATGATAACAGAGAAAGCAAAGTATTCCTTTGGCTAAAATTACAGAGGTCAATCTACAGCTTGTATGGGATACTGGGATGAGTAAGAATTCCTTATGTATTTGACCCACAAAAAAATTAAGATTCACTAATGTATCTTTGTATGTCAGAGAAGTCTCCTCAGCCTTTTGTGTCCCGATTCTGGTGCTTGCCACAGTCTCTGTGAACACACTTGGAAACTCTAAAACATGTTGCTTCTGGGATGGAAGGTTTTCTTTAGAGTCACACTCTGTTGACAGAAACTACTAATTGCCACGGTAAATTAAACAGAGAAAGATAGCTTGGATTTCTAACTGAGAAAGCAGCAAACCTCAGAGCAATGAAAATTAACAGCAGGAAAAAATGTCCACTACTTCTGAAAAAAAAAACAAAAAACAAACAAACAAACAAACAAACAAACAAACATTGAATAAGATGCAGGTGCCCCTAAGGGCACAGCAACACCTTTTGAGGCACAAACATGCCACTGTGTGCAAACTGTAGTGGAGGCAACATGTTTGTCCTTTGATAGGACAGACTTGATTCATGCAAAGAAACAACGGAGGAGGCTCATGTACAGCAGCCTCTGGGTAAAACAAACACAGGCACACATTTGTGCACGGGTGAGTAAGGAAAAAGTACAGTTATACAAGAACAGAACCTGTCAGGACAGACATTTTTTTCGCTTCCATTTCTGACGGAAGAAAGAATCGATAAGAAGAAGCCTCAAATCAAGATTAGTGAGGAGAATCTGGCACCACCTTAGGAAACAAATCTTACTCATTTACAGTGTTGCATTTCAATTGCACCCATGTTCTGAGACACAGCTGTAAGACAATGAGAAATATCTTCACAGTCAGCATGTTTGAAGACTCCCAAAAATAAACTGGTCCTACTGAATTCTGAGAAGAATAGTTCCAGATGGCAAGTGTCCATTACATAATGGCATTTGTACTACTGGAGAGGGAAAAGGGTTAGTGTAAACCATCAAAGACTCCAGAGCTTTCAGGTCTGAGGGACAGACATGCTCTAACAATTTTTTTCTTCCCTCACAGAATTACAGGAGAGGCCAAGAGTCCATTAGCCTCACATGTAAATGGTAATATACCACCACCTGTCACCCCTCTGTGGGCACTATCAGGCTCTAAATGACCTGACCAGCTTCAGGTGCTATCTACATCAGAGCCCTCTGGTCCAGGAGCCCCAACTAAGCTCAGGCTTGTGTCCCCAGTCCTGACTTGAGCGTAAACACCATTCCTACCTCCAGCCCCATGCTCATCTCCAGAATGGATCGTGGACCTGTTTTATATGTAGCCTCTACCCTGAAGCCCCTAGAGAGAACCAGCCCATTGCTGATTCCAGCATTGTCTGGGACTACTGATGGGTCCTACTGCCAGCCCCTGGCTTTGCCCACTGTGCTTAGGCCCCGTGGCACAGGGTGTCACACTGGTGTGGGCACCGCCTGTGCTGGTGGCACCCTCTGTTCCCTTCTTGTTCCCTCACGGAGCAGCCCTGCTCACGCTGCTCCTGGTCACAATCACTCAACTTCATCAGATAAATGTATTTCCAAAGAGGAAATTGTTATTTTTTAACAAAGCATTTCTTACTATTTTAATACCTTCTAGTCTGATCCAAATTCACCTCTTGATAAAGAGCACTATAGCAAAAACTAATCTTCAAAGTTTTCTCCAGTCTTTACACAGAGAAACAGATCAAATGTGGTGTTGGTACTAAAAATTGCTATAGCCAGACTACTAAGGCAAAGCTGATAAAATGAATAGAGTCAAGTCACAGTGAGTAACATGCACTGTGTCTCGATCTTCATGGATTGTATCTTTACATTTTCAGAGTGCTGAGCAGTGTTGCCTTTTCTAAAGTTATGCTTTCGTTTTCGTACCCAGAGCACTAAACAAAAAAGTTACCTGCAATACACTGGTGGAGAGGCTGGGGAGGGGGAAGGGGAAGAGAAGGCCAGGAAAACATCATAACCTGTATTTCAAGAAATACAGGATTCCCCAAGTATGCAATATAACATAGAATGGTGAATTAATTTAGATGTCTTATGCAACTGACTTGTCTGCTGGAGGTTTTCAAGAATACTCTGGCCTTATCAGGTCTTATTTGTCTCTATTCTCCATGAAATAAATATATTTTTGCAGTTTCTACTATTTTTAGATAAACCTATTGTATAAAATACATATTCTATTTACCTGAGAACAACAATAGCTACTAAGCAAAGTAATCAGTGCTGGTAAGCTATCAGATTCTAAATAAAAGGTTTTCCAAAGATGACATCTTCATAAGTTGTTAATTGCCTACAGTTGGCTCAACTTAGGAAATAAATTTTTTAAAAACCCATTTGGAAAATACATATGTTCAAAGTACATTCAATTTCTCTCATCAGACACCTAATGCCAAGTGTATATCCCCTACAGTTCCCTTATTGAATTAACCTCTATAATTATGCTACCAGTAACCTGGTATTAGAAACAGCAATAGATTTTAACATCTTAACTGCACTATTACAAATCAAAAGGCATGTAAACAAGACTATGGCTCTATCCTTGAAAACATTTACAACTAGAAAGGTATTACAACATTAGATTGTAATAAATATTAATTGAAAAGAAAAATGTATACCATCTGAAACTTTGACAAAACCAAATGTAAAAGAAAGCTTCACTTATTTTTAAGCATGGGAAGGATTTTGATCACATGGATAAGATGTTGACAGGAAAGACAATATAGAAAAATTTAAATCACTGAAATTAATTGCAACAGCAGAGCTCATATCCTGACTTCAAGAAACAACCAATGCACAAAACTGCATTTAAAAAGGTATTGTAAGTCAGCGATATGACAAAATATCATCCCATATGTTTACCGTAAGTCAGAGGAAGAGGAAAAAGTAACCACACTAAGCCTTGAATTGGTATTCTGACCTAAATAGCACACTACTTTTCAGAGCAAATTACAGAGTCAAGATTACTTAAGACAAGGAAGTAAGAGAGAGAGAGAGGAAAGTAGCAAAACTCTTTTATGAGATGTTTATGAAAGTGCTAGACTAAACTCAAAACAGAGAGAGCTAAGAGCTACCACGTTTTCTTTTTCTCTAGGCAGTAAGTTCACACCTATTTGGGATGCCCAGAGCAATGCATTTTATATTTTACCACCTGGGAAATTACTACACAGGTCAGAGAAGATGGAAAAATCAAAAGGGAGTCTGTGTGGGTTTGTTTTGTTTCAATTTTTTTTAGGAAACTGACCAATAGGAAATGACCAAGTGGAGTTGAGAAAAGGAAAGATCAAGGAAGGGAAGGTTAAACTGGAATCCCTCAAAGAAATACAGAACAAAAAAATGCTTGTAGTCTTATGGAGCAATGGGCTTACAGAGTTGCTTGATAGGCAGAGGGTAGCTTATTCAAAGAAAAGGCTGAAATTTAAGCATAATGACTCTTTAAAGGGGCAAGAAGCAAAGAACTATATCTAATTTAGCCCCTTATACATCTGGGCTGACAATCAGGAGCTCACAGATCTTAACGATTTGCTAACAATAATGCTTAACTGCCTTCATGGAAATCAAAAGAGCACAGGGAAAAAAAAAAACAACAAACAAAACAAAAAACACCACCTAAATGTTTTTTTCTCCTCCAATTTTCTTAGGATTTTTGGCAGGGAAAGAGTTGGTTGATCTTACAAAGAGGATCAAACGATTGTATGCAGCCTGGGAGCAGCAGAAGTCTCGTACCCAAATAAGCAGGGGACTTATTTTCCATAAAAACACCTTTAAAATCTTTTAAAATTTAAAAGCGGTCATCCTGCCTCTCTCTGTGTAACTTAAGAATAGCACACCAAGCCTGCAGAAAGAGATAAATGGAATTCGTTGGTAGTACTGAATGTTTTCTGAGTTTGGAAGATTCTTACCCTGTATTGATGGAAATGATTTCTATCAGTGGATTCTTCCTAATCTTTGGCAAATCCAGTCGTGCTCCCCCTAAACGTTTTCCATTATCCTTTTTCTGACCCAGCAGTCTCACAGAATGACCTTCAAACGAAACACAAAAATGCAGTCAATACAAAGCACAAGTCCCATCATATTCGTTCTGATTTGCCCTTCTTCAGAAGTACTTGTTTATACTTCAAAGATGAAAGCTGGAGCCTTTCAAAAGAGACACAACTGACAGGTAAAATAAATCATTTTAAAATGAATAAATGATGTCACCCAATTATCTTTTCACACTTGCATTTTATTTTTTATTCAATTTAAATGATCTAAACAGTTTCATTTTCAGATTCTCAAGCAAATATCAACGTAACAGTATTTAAACAAGTTTTATGCCAGCACTAAAATATTTTCCCTTAAAATTTCATTCAAACCTAAATTAATAGGTAACAAATATTTAGCTTACTGTATGGAGAATCAACACATTTCAGTCAAAGTTCCACAACTCTCTAAGACTCGGGGCAAATTGCTGCAAAGCATATCCCAATAACATGTTCATGGCTAAGCTGACTACTAGGTTTTATGCATATTCCTCTCACACCAAGGAGACTGCAGGTCATAAAACTGCCTTGCAACTCCTTTTCTGAAGCCAGTACTATTCAGAGAGTAAAACACAAATACTATCACCAACTGCCTACCAAGAGCACATCAGTCATACCACATCAAGTCCTATATTTAAAGAGCACAAATGACAGGGTTTGCTAAAATTCAGAATCCAGATTTAATGAAAAATTAAAAAAAATGAAGTACATATTACTGTAACAGGTAGTGCAAAATGCACCCAAGTTATAAACATAAGACTTGGATCTTTTACTCCACAAAGGCTAGAACAGGCAGCCAAGAGACAGCAAGGGAAAGCTAATGCAAGATACCTGAAGAGGCAGAAAGTAACCACTACTTGGAAGAAAGTGAGAAAGTATGTATTTGTTGAAGTTGGAGAACACTTTGACAGTACGTGAAACTACAGCTACAGACCATCAAATATTTCAGAAAAGTTAAAATATTACCCTAGAAGGGGAGGGGGATTGAAAGGAAAGCACGAAACTGTGAAGTACTAGCTGAGTTTCATCCAGCACAGCAAAGTAGATAACCAATCCGGGTCAATGAAAAACCATGTTAAACCAAATCCCCTCACTTACACTACCTACAGCTATTCACAAAGCTAATTCATGCATCAAAATCTTTCTCCACTACCTGTTTTGAGGAGTCATTAACAAACTTTTTAATAATGTGGCATTCTGTCATGGTTTAACCTCAGCTGGAAACAAAAAACCCAATGGGCTTGGGAAAATTAACACTAACCCAGTTGGAAGCAGGAGACATTCATACTCTGAATTTATTTCTGTGATACAGCAACAGACTAGAAATAAACAGCCACTTCTGGGATATCACCTTTCTCAGGTTTCTTAAGATACATAAAAATTCTCAAACAGAATTGTGATCTAATGCAGAAGTGAGCAGGACTGGTCTGATAACACAATGGTTAATTCTAAGAGAAGACATTATAATATCAACAGGAATTAAAAGGAATTATTTTTGCAGTTGCATTTGACAAAAAAAAATTTATTACATCCTGCTGTGACTTTAGTAATATGGTAATTGTGCTATTAACATTTGCTAAATTATTCACTTTTAACTTTTCATGACAGTAACAGCAATATCGTTGTCTGACAACACAATCAGTTATTTTCTAATGCTTCATTAAGGACTTACAAGCACAGCACCATTTTATTTACTTGTATAACAAAAGTGATTGCATTACAGTAGGCATAAGAAATAAATAAGAAGCAGAAAACATTCCTGTTTGTATTTCCTAATACTGTGGTTCATTTGGAATAAACCAGTTTATTCACTTTTAAAATATTCAATTGCATTATCATACTAAAACTGTATTTGGTTTTAAGGCTGAAAATATAGTGGAGCGATTCACATTACTCTTAAAACAACCAGGATTAACACCATAACAATAAGCTACCCAAAATCTAAAATTCATACACTTGGAAATGGGGTCAAAACGCCATTCTGAAGTTTAAAAAACAAAACCAAACCAACATATCACAAAAAAAACCCAACCTGCCCCCTTCCCCATGTAATATCTCAGAGGGTAGAACCAGTGGAGCTTGATCTCCTCTGAATGTGCACCCTTCACAGCAAATAGCCATGTGAATTACTGCTCTCTCATAACGATTTAGCTCATGCCCTCCCTTTCTTATACTGGGAGCATTAATCAAAGAGGCAAACTTTTTTGTGGAACTTCTGGAAAAAGAGTATCCTTTAGACTACAAAACTTATTTCATAAATCTGTTTCAAATGTGTCAAAGGAGTAAAAACTAGTAGGGAGGGAGGGAAATGGAAACAATGACAGACCTGCACAGGAGGCAAAACTTCACAATCCATGTTCTCTTAGGAAAACTGGAAAAACAAACTCTATGGTAGTCTAGCAAATCTTGTTAATCACTTCTACCTTCTTACAGATGCTTACCATCTTCCAGGCAGATTACCATATACGTTAGAAAAAAAAAAACAACAACAACTTAAGACACTTGCACACAGAAAATAAGTCATAGGGAGCGTAAAATCATGCCTCTCATTCCTTCCGACACTACTTTAATCCAGGAAAGAAACCCCCCAAACACCTCACACACAATGCATTGATCGTTAACACCCACCCCAACACCACACCCAAGCTCAGGAGATCTATGTCCCTGACAATCACACATGGCAGCTTATTTTCACATGAAGCATGGCCAGTTTTTCCCATACTCCTAATAAATGACACTGACGTTCAAGTTAAGAGGCTTGTAAAACCTGCGTGGTGCTCAAGAATGATAACATTCCGGTGGCTTTTCACTCCAGACACCAGAGGACTTGGGAAAAAAAAAAAACAAAAACACAAAAAAAAAACAAAACAAAAAAACCCCAACCAAACAACCCAAACAAAAAAACAAAAACCCAACAAAAAACAACAACAAAACAAACCCACCCAAAAACAACACCAAAAAAACAAGCAGTACTGGGAGATCTGGGAGATGAGTTTTAGCAGGGAGTTTAATGCTTCCAGAAGGCAAACAGCACATGCATGTCCAACTACAGCAATTTGTGCCACAGGCACACAAAACCTCAGTTACAGTCCTCGTGACCTTAAATCCTTTTCCCCCTACTCCATACAAGAACTAGTTTTGTTTTGTTTCATTTAAAGTAATCACTAAAGCATCTGTTTACAGCATTGTTGCTATTAATAAAACATAACTTGATAAACACTGATTCATACTTTTCACATGCTGTAGATCTTTTTTCCCCCATACTTATTTCAAGAAAACTTAGTAAATATTTTGCCATCTTCAATACAGAAAAGACTAAGCAACTTTTTTTTTTTTTTTTTCTAACTGTCTAAACAGCATTTTTAAGCCCAGGCCAACACCAAGCATAACAGAAAAAAGCAGTAATTTCAGATCTCATTTATGACCTCATTTCAAAGCTTAGAATGGGGCAAAACATTGCAATCAAGTTTTGCTTCTAAAATATTTTTTCTGATTAAGTTACCTTACCTTCTGACTTTACAGATTGGATAACAACCTAATTAAGCAGGTGTCCCAAATTTGAAAGAAGTCCTTTTTTGTTGTTGTTTGCTTTTTTTCTTTTCTTTTTTTAAAGTTTGGTACCACATTTTTGAAAATGGAGTTCATCACACTTCTACTTCCATAACAATGAGTGCTCCATCTCAGGTTTCAAACAGAACCCACTCCTTTTTTGATGGCTCACTGGAAAATACAAGCTTTGAAACACACCTTAATGATGAACAGATCTAGTCAGATTACATTTGATAGCCTAAACATTCTAGTCCTATAAAACTCTTCTGCCATAAAGAGAACTTTTCTACTTCCACATAGTCTACCAGCTGATAAAATTCTGTTACGAAAAAACCAACAACTACTGAAAAGGTTAATTAGTGGTTCAGGTCATGCTTCAAAGCCATTTGCCACTAATTAATAGATACTTAATGCAGATTACAACACAACTGTAGTACTAATCAAGTCCAGTGAGGAAGCAGAATCACTCACAGCAAGTGTAAACTAAATCAAGCTAGGAACAGCTTAAAATGAATCACAGATCTCTAATTTTTGGAACTGTTAACAATTAAACTCAACTTTACATACAAGTCAGTAGACCCAATTCACATTACTTGGCATTGTTAGCAGAGAAGATGTAGTTGGAATGAATTAATCAGAATATTAAATCCTATTGCTAATCTAGAAAAGGGCTTTTAGATGTGCCTGATAAACCAGTGTGCAGAACAAATCAATTTTCAGGGCATTTATTTTCACCGGTTACAGAAAATAATGTAATATTAATAGCATATACATATATCTGTAACTGTAGATGTATGTGCTTCAGGACTGTGACGGGAAATCTTGAAATACGGATTTATGAAGAGAACATGTAATTAAATTTCTTTGCCCTAGGTTTATAACACCATTAAATGTGCTGTGAACTTCAGGTTATTGTCAGTCCTCTGTGACCCAGACCCACAGAAGCACGTTAATGTTATTAGAGCAAAGAGTTTCAACTTGAACTGGTATTTTACTGGTTTGGTACAAGGATAAGTGAGGAGGAAGTGGCCTGGGTAGTCATCTTTAGTTAACTTTAACAACTGCCTGTCAGTGTTGTAAATAGCAATCAGATTTCGATACTTCAAAAAGTAGTCCGCTTCACTCACTCCATAGGCTGGCACACCTCAGTAGCTGCTGGGAAATAACATCTGCTTGAAAGTTGGAAGAGAGCATCCACTGAGGGTCCCTCCCCATCCCCAGTGGTGCTACACAGCGTGCCACTGAAACACAGCTCCCAGCAGACCCAGAGCAGTAATTTCTTAGCTGTTCACTTCAAAGTTCAATGCAGATACCTCAAACAGCTTCAAAACATGAGTTGAAAGAAAATCCTCAAAGATGCAGGAAACTCCAGCCTTGGCAGCAACAATTCCTATTGTCTTCAGCTTGTTGTATTACCCCTTCTTTCCCTGTCATTATACCTAGAGGGTATGCACCATTTTCTGAAAGACTTTTTCCCTCACAACAAGGCCATGACCTGTACCATTCTGTACTTCCTAGCTGTCTCTCACCAACCTGTCTCATCTTCTCCAGCATCTTCAGGGAAAAGGATTAAACGCTATTTCATGTATACTTGCATACATTTCATTCCACCATTATTCACCTCTTAATGAATACAGAGCTTCCTTTCCTTAAGGCTTACACTGGAAAAAATGGCACATGGGAGCAGTGTAGTTAAGCAAGGCAAAGCCACATGAAGGGAAAACAGTTCATTTATCCAAAGAAAAACAAAAGGAAGAAATGTAAAGCACTGATAGATTGAAAGGAGCATCAAGTGAAAGGTGAAAAGAATTAGAAAACTTAAGTGAAAGTAACAGAAAAGTCAAGAAAATAATAAAGAGAAAAGAGGGCCTAAGAAGATCAAATAAGAAAAATAATGCATACAGGCAGAAAAGGAAAATCCAGAGCTATTACAAAATTTTAATACTGGATTTATTTCCAGAGTTACATTCTTCTAACTATTGGGTGAAAACAACCTTCTAAACAAGTTATTTTGGATCTCTGGCAGGACTAACAGAAAAAAACCCAAACCATCTGAAATATAAGGATGCAACACAAATTGCCCAACACACTGTACAGCTAACCCAGACCATTGCTCATGTTTGAACCCAAACCTCTTCAATTTGGAAGCGTATTAAATGCTGAGCTTGCAGTGGACAGGCAGGCTTAGAGGTCTACCTATGATGGAAGTAGCCCACGTGTAGGAAGGGCAGACCCTAAGCTCCTCTCCTACCTTTTCTCCCTGCCCTGTAGCACAAATAAGCTGTCCCACAGCAGACATGACTGATTGCAAAGGAATCCCTGAGCTGCCTAGAGCAATCACATGCTGCCAGACACAGACAAGTGCAGAAACAACAGGATAATAATGGGCTTTGGGCTTTGCTGTGCGAATGCTCCCACCCAAACCAACCCCAGCTAGCCAGCAGCACGTTAGCTACATACTGAAGGCATCCCTAAGTGTCATCAGTGGGCTTTCCTGGCTCAAGTAAACACAGGGAGCAAACAAAAGGCAAACTTAACTGGAAGATACATGCCCTGCTCCTGGCCAAGCAACTAATATCAATTATTTCTCCTCAGATCAACAAAGGTGTGGATGTTGTGTAACAGCCAAATTTCAACTGCTGTAGGCAGGAACTGGGCCCACCACAGGGCAGGGAAGAATTCAGATTAATGCTGTCAGAATGTAAGACACTTTCCCTGTGTGTCACAGCATCACAGGAAAAAGCATGTCCTGAGCCAGCAAACCAGTCTCATCAGGTTTCTGATAGAGGGTGGTATGTTTGACCCAGTCTCTTCTTTCATAAGAAGATTGCCTTCTACGCTCTACCAGCTCAAAAAAAAAAAAAAATCAGAGAAAGGTGCATGTATTACCAAGCATATAGCATGTATCTTACTAGCCTGAAATATATAACTTGCACTTGGAATTAGCATCCAACAGCTATTCTATTTCTGAAGACTCCAGAATGCGTCACATGGGTTAAGACAGGGACTTTTTAAAATTAATCTTATTTACTTTCAAAAGCAAGATATTAAATATAGTGAGGGAGTTCAAAACTTCAGAAAGAAGCTCTGCAGGTGGCCCAGATTGCTAAAATTTCTATCCATTAAACATACAATACCTCTTTATTCTTAGATTTTTTTCCAATGTATCCTTCAATCACAACAGTATCTGCAAGCACTAAAACAGGAGAGTGCAACAAGTAAAACAGAAAAGGAGATAACTATTAACAAGGCATTACTATTCATATGAAAATTTCATAGAATTCAGAATGTATGTATAAGTATTTGAGAAAATTTTTGACATATCCACTTTCTTCTCTCATAACAAAAGTGCTTGAAATGGCCTATTAAGGGACTCTACTTTTTTTTTATTCAGAATTCAATAGCTTCACCCGACTTACTTTAAGATCATGTGATGTTATTGTCTTTCTGAAAAAGTGACTAAACCTTAAATCTGCTGTGAACTCAAAATGCTGGCTACAGTTCAGCAGCTCAGAAGGAAAACACTAAGAACCAACTGCAGGAAGAGTTCCCCTGACCTTTCTGTCGTCACCTCTCTGTGAAGCAATGCATTTGATCAGGATAAAGGATGCTGCTCAAAACCTCAGGAGACTTTGGACAGAAAATTTCAAGGAAAAGTAGTTTTGAATCAGATAAAACAGGCTGTGTTCTGAGGGAGGAAAATGCTGAAGGGTGGATTTTCAGAACAACAGTGCAAGTTACTTACCTAATGTTTTGAGAATGTATTTAGCCTTAGAATGAAACGCTGAGCTGAACCTACCACTCTATGCAAAAGCAAGCTTTTACTTGTGTCTCTATTCCTTTGCCATCTATTTGTATTTTTGCTACGGCTAACTGAATTACACTGCTTTGAACGAGGTACTCTTGCATTTACCAGCCATGAGGATGCTCTAACAGAGCTAAACCCAGCTGAGTGTAATTGATGTGAACAGGACAGAAAGACAGGGATGCTATAAGACAGTCATTCATTGAACGTGTGGAAAAGAGCACATACAGGTCTGGAAGAAAAGTCATCTTACCCGTGCATATCACAAACTCATTTAAACAATAAGCAATCACAATTTTGTTTCTAAAATTTCAGTTTGTTTCCCCCCCATTGCTTGTTTTCATTGTTTGCCGCACTATTTATCTCCTACCCAGTTTCTGTCAACTAAAAATGACAATCATAAGAGACAGTCAGTCCTAACAGTTTTCTAAAGCAAATAAGTTAAATAACTACATTGATAAAAATAATTACAAAATCCACCTAAAATCCTGGATCAGCTCACACACCAATAGTCACAATGATTTGAACAGGCACAGCAAAAATTACAATAAACTTTGGTGTAAGAACAGAAATCAATTTATGGCTATGGAAATCTGTTGCCCCAGCAGGTAGGATTTTTCTGTTGAGCCCATAATTATTGATGTTTTACAAAAGCAATTAAAATCTGTATTTGCAGAAGTAATATCTCCACAATTACTCAATTCCTCATTGTGCTCTATTGTTTTCTTTAAATTACACTTTACAAAGCGACAGATACTGATACCAGCACAGGTAACGGTATTGCTATTTTGAAGTCATTCCTTCAGCACATCACACTTTTCCTAAGGAGTCAGAAATGGGCAATCTAAACACAACCCAGTGCCCTCACTGAAGCCTCTGGCTGAATGGCAGCCTCTTCATTTAAAACCTGTGAATCAGGATACTTTCAAGTCAGGTCCTTCACACAAAGTTATTTTCAAATTAACCTAAAAAGCCTCAAAATGCTACTGCTTCATCTAATGACATTCTTTCCACCACATTCCTTCCTTAGATGACAATACAAATCCATAATTATGTTTGTTTAAATGGGAATAGCTCCAAAATTTCAAACCTGGGGCCACGAGAAATAGGCAGGAGGTGACATGTACCACATTATGCTGTTAAATTCAGTACTTAATCCATAACAAATGGGTGATGCTGAGTGTTTTATCTACAGCCATTTTACCAAGTTACTGACAAGCTGTAGGTCCGTACATTGTCTATTGAAAACACAATTTCAGCCGCCCTGACCTGCTTCAGTCTGCCGAATACAGATCAAAGATTAAGGAATGGTTCAGGTTGGAAAGGACCTTAAAGATCACTGAACACCCCTGCCAGGGGTGGAGACACCTCCCACTAGACCAAGTTACTCAAAGACCCATCCAGCCTGGCCTTGAACGCTTCCAGAGATGGGGCATCCACAACTTCTCTGGGCAGCAGGACATGCTGGCCTCTTGCATAATTTATGCCAGTAATAACTTTACTTCTTAGTTATAACATAAAAAGTCAATTCTACTCCATAGAGACACCCTGGTGGACCTAACAGTGTTCACGGAGGGGCTGTGACGAGGGGGCTGCAGGGGTGGCCCCTATGAGGAGTGGCCATGGATGACTGTTCCAACCAACCCACCTCTGTGCAAGGCCAAGCCCTGCAGCCACCATGGAGGGTCTCTGGAAAAGCCTGTGTCAGAAAAGGGCAAAACCCTGCCAAGCAATGAGGAAAATTTTGTGAGCAACAGCCCTGCCAGCATCAAGGTGAGAGACGGAGAAAAACGAGGAGGTGCTGCAGGGACCCCAGCAGAGATTCCCCTGCAGCCCCTGGAGAAGACCATGGTCAAGCAGGTCACCATCCCCTTGTGGCCTTTGGAGGACCACGACAGAGCAGTATCTCTGTCAGTACTTGAAACAAAGCCCATCCAGGGGGCCCATGCTGGAGCAGTTCTTGGAGGACTTCCCATAGGAAGGTCCCAGGCTGGAGGGGAAGAGCATGGGGAGGCAGCAACAGCCGGTAGGAGCTGCAGTGAACTGACCACAGCCCTTATTCCCCATCCCCCTGTGCCATCCAGGGGTAGAGGAGTCAGGGATGAAGGAGCAAAGATGAGTCTGGGAAGAAGGAAGGAAAGTAGTTTTTGTTTTCTCTTTGCTTCTCACCATCCCACTCTATTTTTAATCAGCAATAAATTAAGTTAATTTTCCCCAAGTCAAGTCTGTTTAGCCCATGACAGTAATTGGTAAGTGATCTCCCTGTCCTTATCATGACCCAGGAGCTCTTCTGTCTTATTTAGTCCTGTCCTGTTGAGAAGGGGGAGCAAAAGAGCAGCTGGGTGGGGGTACAGCAGCCAGACAAGGTCAACCCTCCACAAAGTGAAATAAATAAAATAACTCATTCAAAACTGTCCCCCCCTTTCTATGCCCTTTCAAAGGAGACAGAAACAGAAATAGGGACTGTGAGGCCACTACCCTCCCTCTGACCCTCCTCAAGCTGCACGCCGCCACAAACAGTTGGTTTCCTGACTGGGAGCCAAATTTTACTTTTCCTCAAAAAGGAACTCTTGACTCCTCCGATTTTTATTCTTCAGCTGGCTTCTCATCAGCTTCTTAAGTCAAGGCTATCCTTCTCACTGCCACAGAAACTGAGAAGACAGTGTTTTATCTACTGTTATCAGCAGATTATAAGGAAATAAAACAGCACACAGAAAAAACATTTCATATGCTGGCATTCATATACATATATATATACACCCACACACTCACTCTAAGGTAGGCAAATCAAGCATAAATTCTACTCTTCAGCTTATATATAATGCAGGTACTATTTCTCTGCTCATTTTCATACAGACTGACACTGAAACTATCAACAGTCCATAATCACTAACCACATGAGGAGAACTAAACAGTTAGTAAATAGCAGTTAATGTTTAAACTGGGAGTGGATGGGCAACTTCACCAGACAGGTCAACGTGACTGAAATCAAGAAAGGTTAGATGAAGTATAAAAGGCTCAACCCTGAAGTAATTTCCTTTGGTTGTTTTTTACAATCAAGTCTAATGACCCATTGTAAAACTATGGTTTGTGAAAGCATTAGACAGACAAATATGGATTAAATTCAATTCAACCTGTGTCCCTCATCTCCCTAAGGCCTAAGCTAAAAGCAGCCTGTACACAAATACTCTGGTTCCATGCCTCCCACCCTCAGAAAGCTTTAATACCATGGGATTTGAGAACTAGCATGTCTAGAAAGGCAGGCAAGACCCAAATCTCTCAAGACCTGAATTCAAAACAAAGACAAGAAGAATTTTTACACTAAGCAGTTGAAACTTCTCCTTTAAGTTACAGAAAAAATGCATTATCTTGCCTACTGTAAACTGTTTATATCCAAGCTTGTACACACACAGAGCATGTTTCTAAAGGCAGCTTTTAAAAGTGGTTCATAAAATGCTGACTTGAGCAATCACCATAAAGACATTCTGTGGTTCCTATCAAAGACAAATTGGCATCTTATTGTGACATGCTACAGAGACTGATCAGCCCAAACAGCTTTTAAATTCTCTGCAGAAATTTTATTTAATGATGGAACATACCTCAATTATGCCCCTGTTTTTTCCCAGCTCACAGACACCGCAACTAAGCACATGAGTGGAAACAGGTGCACCAAGAACACAAAAATTGCAGTAATCCAGTCTTATAATCTGGGATACGTGCAGATGAAGCAAGGTTTACTAAGCTATTAAATAAGAGCCTAGCATGATGAAACTGTTCTGTATGTCAGGAAGATTGACACACTCTGGCTGCACGATTGTGGCTGTCACTTAGAGAATCCTAATTCTGAGGCCGAGACCAAATCACTTTTTCTAGCTCCACGTAGGCAGTATAGAGGTTTCAAATTTTAAGTTACAATATCATAGCAAAAGTACCTGAATATGCCCCTGGTTAAAACACATCTTGGGACACAGTACTAATCAGACATGACCTGCATACAAATACTGCACAGTTATTAAAGATTGCTTCTGGAAGTAGCAGTTTACCTGATCATTTACCTGATGATTAGGAAATTTTCAAGTTCCATAAGGCTCATGATAAAAGTCAGGGTGAGATAAAAATGAGACATCACAGGGTCTCTTAAAAATTCTGTGTCTCTTTTGGCTGTTAATGCAATGATAAATACAAGCATCCTACTTTTCCATTTTCTGATGCAGAAGGATAAAAAGATACAATCACATAAGAAGTGTTTATGGGAATTATCTCAATGAAGAGTTCAGAAATTACGTTGTTTTCAGACAGATGAGTTCAAAACCACCATAAAGATCTACCTGTCAAAACCATCTCTTGAACCAGCAGAATGACAGCACTCTGAAGAGTTCCTGACAATGTCCTTAATACTGAGAAATAAAACTACAAGAAACCCCTTCATATTTCATATAAAGAGTTCTAAAAAATTCTAAGAAAGCAGTTTTCTTTGGCAGTACAGTAAACTTTCAACCAAATCCAACAGGGCAGGCATTTTATTGGAAAAATAGAAAAAAGACTATTAGAAAAAAAAAAAGAAAATAAGGAAGGGGGAGGGATTTATTTTTTAAAAGTTTTCCTTTTATTTATTTTTTTTTTAAACTGCACACTACAAAATTCAAGCATCCGAGAAAAACCTAAGGAATCCCTTAAAAAAGGAGATGACTTTAAACTAGCAACTAAGATAACCACCTTGGAACCTAGATAGAAAATTAGGGCAATTCAGTTAAGCCAACCAACCTACAGAGACAGCTGCCCTACAGAGTGTAGATACAATGCAGTTTAAACTTACTCAATTTAAATATTCAGTCGAATCATTTTGTAAACTTTCAATTTATCCACATCGCGACACAAAGGTATACCACCCATATGGCTTCTTGATTTTCTTTTTTAAAAACAGGTAAAGAAAATTGTATCATACAACTAAGACAGACATCCAACTTAAAACTCACTAATACCAAACTGGCTCTGAATTCAGAATTTGTATTTATTCCCCTACACCACACCACCTCTGCCTCCTTGAACCCACTTGCAGCTTCAGAAGTTATTACAAATTACGTGGACTTATGAAGACAGGGGTTACATTTCACTTGGGTTTATATACATGTTTAATCTTCTACCACATACCTATTTTACAGTATAAAATATTCTTAACTAACAGTCTTGTTTATCCATAGTGTTTTACTTCTTTGGATAATGAAAATTCCTGGTTACACTCTCATAAAACACAGTCAAGGAGAGCTTCACATTCTTCTCCATTGATTGAAGGTGATTCCCAAATACATAAATTAATGCGTTATCTTTTAACAAATTTAAATGGAAAACTGTAAGTAAAATCTATGATCCCTGTCAACTTGTTGATTCTTTGTCCAATTTAAATTCTGTTTTCACAAAAGGGTTACAGTTGGAAGGGACCTCTGGAGATCATCTTGTCCAATCCCCAGGCTCAAGCAGGGCCACCTAGAGCTAGCTGCCCAGGACTGTGCTGAGATTGTTTTTTAATACATCCAGGAATGGAGACTCCACAACCTTCCTGGGCAACCTGTGCCAGCACTCAGTCACCCTCACAGTCAAAAAGTGTTTCCTGATGTTCAGAGGGAATCCCCAGTGTGTCAGTGTACCTATTGTATCTTGTCCTGTCATTGGGCACCACTGGAAAAAGCCTGGTTCTGTTCTTTTTGCACTCTCCCTTCAGGTATTTAATACACATTGATGAGATCACCCTAAGCCTTATTTTCTCTGGCCTGAACAGTCCCAGCACTCTCAGCCTCTCCTCACAGGGCAGATATTCCAGCCTCAGTCCCTCAACCCTCTTTGCAGATGCTTGTTTGACTCTCTCCATTACACCCACGTCTCTCACACTAAGGAGCCATTTTTGTTCGATTTTTTCCCAATAAAACTCCCAAGTAATCCTGTGTTCCACCATCATCTTAGAAATACCTGAAGAAACTGGCACTGTGACTGGAATTCAGCAGCCCACTTAGTCCTTTTTATTTGAATTGCTTCCAGTAGGCTAGAAAGGAAGAAAAATCTTTCCCCAAATTCACACTTTTTAGTTTAAATGTTCCTTAACATTATTTTCCAGAGCTATATCAACATGTAAAATGCAATCCTGAAATCAGTTCAACGAAAAGCATGACTTTAACAACCCTTACTAGATTTTTTGTGATTTTTCTAGTCATATAATATTCAGTCAGAATAACCTGAGTAACTCTGTTACTGAAAAAGCAGTAATATCTGGAGTCAGTATAAATATTACAAAGGCCATTTTTGTAAAGGGAGGGCACGCTGACCCAGGTTATCATCTCACTCCCTTAAGAATAAATAAAATTCAGGAAAATCAGATAGGATCTGAAATGCTGTGCTGTTGTAAAAATCATGAAGCATCCCTATCTCCAACACATTGTCATAAATACCACGATGTTTCTGGGAAAACAATTTGCTGTGTTTAATAACAAATACAAACACATTGAATGTTTTTCTTCTTTGGGTAGTATGGTAGGTTATACACCCAACTCTCCACCTTTATCCCCAAAATAGCCATCATAAGGTAAGGAAATTGGGAAAAGCTTTTATTGGGAGTTCATAGGAGCACAGATTTCATGTTTGAAAGCATTCATAGCAATATGAAATCTTAAGACCTTCAAACCACAAATTGCAGAAGCCTTACACCACACAATGCAATTCCGTGAAAGAAGCTGTTTTTTTACTTTTAAAATTTTGCACCATTTCTACACTTTCATGCTGTACTTCTAAAACATCATGCTCCAGCATTAAGGTTACAGGCAACGTCTTGTGGACCAGACACTTGTTTATATTGAAAGTACAGCCAATTAAACTAAACCTTGTAATTTAAAGTTTCATGGAACAGTAATTTTTATGGCCTGATAAGTAATGGAGACAAACTTAGGTAACCCAGAAAGACACAGACAAATATATTTATTTAATAGCAAATGTTTACTAGTCAGGCTGCAGAAACAATACTGCCTTTTCCCCTCTTCACTGCTCAGTACTGTGTGTACACACACATGGATGCAACCAGAGACAACAAGGAACACAGTTACAAAAGAACATTAAAACAGCAGATAATTTATCTGTCCCACTAAGGAAACTCAAGGAAGTGAGCCAAAAACATCTGAAAAGAGGAAAAGAACAAGAGGACTCAACATAAGACAGCAGAGATACAGCACTGAATTACGAGAGAAGAGAAACTTTAAGCAATACTCTACACCCACCTACACTGATGCAACTTAAAAGAAGTCTCCCCAGTATCATTTACTTATGAACCCAACAGGCCATAGAACTCCTGCCAGAAAAGATCTCTGAAATTACCACTTACACAAAGCGTATATGGCAAACCATTGCGCTGCCCAAACTTTCAGCTAGAGGAGAAAGCAAGCATTTCGGTTGATAAAGAACAAGAACAGCAGTGTATCTGCTAGCTAAGGTTTACATCTGTCAAACTAGCTTCAATTATTTCAGGTGTGATGCTTACCTTTAATAGTTTCCTCCACAACTTCTACTACACGATCTATCTGCTGAACCTAAAAAAAGTCACAAGGTCAATATCTAAGTAGTAGACATATTTTACATAAACTGTTCTTTCAAAAGTGTATTACTTCAGATTAAGGAGTAATAAAGGTTTTGGGGCAATGTTTTTAGCCACTTTTTTTCCTGTGCATCTTGGTTCATCTGCCAAAATTAACTTTAAAACGAGCCATCTAACTTAAACCAAATTCTGTCCTCAAAAACAAAAGCAAGTTCCCGTAAGCTTGGCAAAAACCACCAAGTGGTAAGCAAAGACAGCCCCTAGTCCAGGTCTTACCAGCTTTTCTTGGTATGGGAAAGGCAGTGGTCACCCAGGCAGTCAAAAACAAAAAAAAAAAGCCCCTCAGTGCTACCTCTCCCCAATTCCCAGTATCAACACCAAGACAGTAGATGGGTACAGAATGTAACACGAAATGGATAATATTGGGAGGGCAAACTATAGGGAGAAAATTAAGGAGTCATTGCAGGGGAAAGACACTGGAATGTGGGAAGAAATTAAGAATACTGTGGTCAAGTTTAAGGGAACAAGACATTGTCCTAGAGTTACTGCAGGCAATGTTTGGAAATGGAAGGAGAAGTCCCGATGCTTTTCACGAGACAGAATATTTAATGACGATGACATATCATCCCCGACAAAGACAACAAATTCATGTTTTAGTGTTAAACTTGCCTAAATTCACCAATAATGGGATAGTGGGGTTATTTCCTCTTAGGATTATTCTTTACTTCATGGCCAATATACTATAGAGATTTTAGTACATTAAATAGAAGCAATCGGCATTAACACTGAAAAATTAAACACTCAAAAATTCTTCAATTTGAGATTCTTCTTCCAACTTGCATCCAAACGGCATATTCTATGTAGTGTCTACTATATTTGCACATATGTGCTTGCATATATTTCAGGAAAGCCAAATACAGAAAGCCATACTTGGCAAATTTAAATTAGTTTATAATTTTTCCACAATATTCCTTTTTAAATATTGTTTCTCTCAGCTGTCCATTGTATGAATTAGATTTGGTGTGATTTTAGCCGTTTTTTAGCAGAAACTCCATCTCCTTGTAGTTTCTTTTCCTGTAGAAAAGGACAAGTTGCACATGCTTCAAGAGCAGAACTTGGTCTGCAACAAGGAGCCTGGAACTTGGATCCCTTATATCAAAGCCATTAAGTCTCTGTGCCCTTAAGCCATGGAGTTTGCAACTTTCTGTAAATAAATGTCTGCACAATCTTCTCTATTTCACATTCATTTTCCAAACAGTCAAATAGCAGCTAAAAAAAACCCTCCTCATCCGTATCTGGTGTCTGCTCTAGTTCCCAACTGAAGTCAGTGGGAATCTGTTCCTTTTTTTTGCCTGGGAGTTGCATCAAGTCCACTTTAAACTCTAATTTATAATTTTTAAAGCCTTTTGAAATACAGGCTTTTCAAAACACGAATCTCTGCTACTTCAGATTTCTGAATACAGTACATTAGTTATGCATTCTAGAAATTCTGTTACTTAAAGAATGACTAATATTGGCATTTCAATAACCTTACAAAAAATACAAATTTACATCCTTTTCTGGATTACAAGCATTCATGTTCTAGCCATATATCAGTATTTAGCAATCTACTTTTAAATAAAGCACACGTCTACATACTTGCATAAATACCCCATTTAGATATAAGTTAAAGAATTATGACAAAATACCTACATATAGACTTTGTACTTCGTTTTTAAAAAATAAATAAAAAACTCAACTTCAAACCAGAAGAGTACACATTTACATCTCTAAGTACAGATGATAAAGAACACAGTCTGTGCCAAATATATTGCCTAAAATACTATTGCTACCTATCTCAATACCAACATATTGTCATCTGAGAACTTCATAAAAGATTTACATTGAAATAAACATACACTGTTTACTGCATCCACTGAAATACAGACAGGAGTCTGAAATACATATTGGGGATAGAGATATTTGGGGCAATTTCTTTTTGAAATGATAGGACCAACACAAAACAGGAGAGATGGTCTTCAGATATCCCTTACAACCAAAGTTGGGTAAAAAACGCTAAACTTCATAAAAGCAAACAGCTCTTTATAGTGAAGATATCCAATGTCTTAATGGTCTTTTTTGAGAGAGAAGCCCCTTTGTGCTTCTCTCTGTGGCTGCAGAATAAGAAATAAGAAAAAAAGCAATTAATGAACATTCAATATTTTCTGAAGGACAGAGACTGCCTTTTAACAGAGTCTGCTACATGGGCTTCTAAGGCACTGCAGAAATGCTGTGTGGTTCAAGCTGCACCACTGAAGAAGCTGAGGAACCATCTGGCCCAACCACGTATTGCAAAAAAGGTGGGAATGCATAAGGCTTTCTGGCAGTCTATGTGATAAAAGAAAAGGTATCAATCTTCTCTCCTCTTATTGCAGCCCAGAGATAATTTCAGATGGAGTCAGCCACAGGAAGCACATTTACTCCAAAGGCACATTGCCCTTTGCCAACTGTTGTGTTGCTCGTGCTTTCTGGAGTTACGCCACTGCCAGTTAGATACTGGTCCCGTCTGAAAAGGTCTAAATGCTACAAAGTGAGCATTTCAATTCCTTCAGAAAATATCTCCTTATAATGTGACTTGAACTTGCTCTGTCTCACAAGAGAATGTCCTACCATGCGATGAAAAAAAAAAAAAAAATCACTGTAAGAGTTAGGAAGCATTTTGACATTCAGATCAGCAGTTTCCCTCAAATTATCTTTTGATTCTCAGTGCAGTGATACACCAACAGGTGTAAGTGCAGAAGACATCACATTCTTTGTTGTCTCCAAATCGTAAGACTGCAGAATAATTCCTGCATCTGACATTTCCTGGAATTGGTTTCAAAGGATTCATGTCACCTGGATGGTGACTGTTGTTTCTCTTGGAGAACTGGGATTAACCTGGTAGAATCACTAGCAAGTAAAAACGAACCAGAAACAAAGCATGAGATCTCTGACACTTGCCATCAGTTACTGTCTGTTGGCCAAGAAGATTGTGATTTCAACCTCTGATGAGTCCCAGGTCTCACAGCTACTGACACAATTAGTTACCAGCACTGCTTAAAAATGGCAGCTGGGTCCTTGTCACAACCAGATTTCTCAGGGATCTTTCCCCAGAGCAAAGGCAGTTGTTTCCCCACAGCCTTATTTCTTTCAGCATGGAAGGAAATGCCTTTCCACCACAGAAGGTCTGAAGGTTAAAGCTTTTTTGATGTTGACCTGACAGGGACAACTCCCAAGAAATTACTCCCAGAGCCTCCCCTGACTGCCTTTCCCTGGGACAGTGGGCGACTTTCCCAGCGACAGAGATTTCTCGGAGTGAACACACACCACATGCAAGCACATCAACTATCAGACAGTAACTACCAAAAAAAGAGATCTTGAAGCCAGTGAAGGAGGGACAAAGACCAGAAACACTGAAGACTAGAAATGTTTGTTGAAAAAAAACCAAACAACCCTGCAAAACAAAACAAATCCAAACCTTAGTCAATGGCTGAGAGAAACTGAGGACAGGGTACCCACTATATAGGAAGGGGCAGCAGTTTGTTTTCACAGCAGGAAGCCACTGTGAAGGCAAACATCAGCAGCACCCAGCTGCATAAAAGCACCCTGGGAGAAAGCATATATACATATATACATATATATATATATATATATATACACACACACACACACACACACATAACTACTTGAAGGAAAACAGCCTCTTTTTCTCATCTAGGGAAAACCCTACCCATCTTTGATTTTCATTCACATAGGTAAGAAGCAAATTGGTTACTACACAGAAAAAATAACCTTAGGTAATTACAACCTGCTATTCTTAATCCTAAAGATTCTAACTGCAGTTCCGCAACATCTCACCTTGTTCAGGCGGCTCTGTCAGGTGTCAAAAGCCTACTCAGCCTATCCCTGCTCTAAAGCCAGTAAAAGGGAAATACATGACTTCAAAAGTCGCTTCAGATCTTCTAAAAATCTAAATTATCTCAGAGATAATTATCTTCATTGACCATAAAGGGAGCTGAGCAAAACAGACTCTCAAATTACAGCACTCAGAAAGCACAATTCCAGGCCTTAGTACATAACTTCAAAAGGCATGTGACCAGACACTGAGGCTTCAGAGGGATAAAATCTGTGTTTAAAACCTTCACCCACAACACTGCCCATGGTAATGGGCCATACTCATGGTGTTAAGATGGTGTTCTGACAGCAGGCTCTACCCAAGCTTTAAAGGGAAGAAGACTACCCCAGAAATGCATATTCCTGATTTTCATTGCTAAACACTGACACAGAGAAAATAATTCTTACCTTAAGTAATTCCTATACCTTTTGATTCATAGGAGAGACAGTACATAATGGCTGTGGAATAAGTAGTTTTCACTTGCATATTCAATTTTCAGTTTAAAAGTAGGTGCTTAACTACAATTCTTTCCCAATTTTCCAGGTTCAAGGGCCATACCTGAGTACCAGCATGCCAATTCAGAGGCCAAAGCTGACCGGTTGAGAGGTACGTTTATAAATATGTAAAGGGTGAGTGTCAGGAGGATGCAGCCAGGCTCTTCTCAGTGACATCTAATGACAGGACAAGGGGTAATGGATGCAAGCTGGAACATGGGAAATTCCAGTTAAATATGAGGAAAAACTTCTTCACAGTGAGATTGACTGAACACTGGAAGGGGCTGCCCAGGGAGGTTGTGCAGTCTCCTTCTCTGGAGACATTCCAAACTGGCCTAGATGCGTTCCTGAGTGACCTGCTCTAGGTGTTCCTGCTCCGGCAGGGGGATTGGACTAGATGATCTTTCAAGGTCCCTTCCAATCCCTGGTATCCTGTGATTCTGTGATACTGACTGAGCTTGAATTTTGCATGAAACCCTTCTTTGCCATAAGTTACAGAATAGCCTGCACCTGTTCCTACGCTATCAGCACACTTTCCAAAAAGTTCTCCCAATTCAAATAATTCAAAATAAAATTCCATCAATTTTATCTTTCATGATGTACACAATTGGGTATTTGCATTTATGCAAGGTTCCTGCAGTTTAAGGGCAGCAGAGAGGCTGACAACCTTTAATGCATTCTGACCTTAAAAACGCTGCAAAGCAGGGAAGTATCATTATTTCTGTTTGCAAACATCACTGAAACTTGTATGAACTGAACACCAGAAATATCATACAACATATCATCATTATTTAGGACGCCAAAGGAGCATGGATGTCCAGGCATTTGGCATCTTGGTAAGGAAGGCTACATAGATTTTCTGTCTCATTAATATTAAAGTTCTGCTCGCTCAGGGGTTTTACAAATGGAGAACTAAGGCACATTAAATTTAAAAGCGTACACCAATTATAGTTGTACTCACAGCTACTGTGAAGTCAAATGCCTTTTTTTTTGTAACATACTTAGCATTTTTTATCCTAAACCATCTACTTTATAGCAATGCTCCTAGTGTTAGGTGGTGCTGCTGCAAGTGCTCAGCTCTTCTACTAATCACACTCCACAGTTTCAAATGGAGTATTAAAAAATTACCTAAACCTCGCCTGATAGAGTAGACCAGCCACAGAAAAGGGTCATTTGAAGGTCAGGGGAACCCAGGGAGCCCCTGCAGAGAGGTTTTCGTGGCTCTGTGTTTCTTCTGGAAGAAATGGTTTCAGGCTCAACCTGGCCAAAGAGCCTGCAATAACTCTACCATGCACAGGACCCTCACCTTCTGACATGGAGGGTAGCAGCAAGGGGGGGCATTTTAGCCTTGGTGACACTGCCTACATTCCATGGAGATGAAAGAATGGGCTGAAATTCTTCCTTTGGGCCATGGGTGCAAGGCAGAAGATGACAAGACAATTTTGATGTTAGATGTTGTTACATTGGGAAAGATAGGGAAGGAAGGAGAATTGAAGTTAACGTTGGCATTCTGGAAGAGAAGATATTCACCCATCTGCAGAGCTACTATATGTCTTTAACAGGATACACATGCGCATTAGACCTCATGCTTTCATTATGTCCAGTAAGTCTGATTATTTCCAAGTACAGATAACACAAGGCTTGTGAATTATCTTAAGACCTATGAACCCTCAGCAACCTGGTCAGGGGTTCCAACACATGGCATAATTTGGACACCAAGTAAGTTAAGAACTCCATGCAACTGCCAAAGAAACATATTTCATCCCATTCCAATGATTCAGCTCATCACTGGAAACAAGGGGTTTGTGTGCCCTTGTACACAACTCAGAAAGTGAGGAAACACTGTGACTACCTATATTCACTCATGAGTCCTACAACATAACCTGTCTGCCAGACCCTTAATTCCCCCTTACCCCTGCTTTCCCTTTCACCACCAGAATAATCATTTCACCATTTCAGAATAATCAGCACAGACAAAGTCACCCTTCCTTTAAAAACTTACATTGAAAAGTGAGGGACAACTCTAACTACGCAAGCTGCTTTCTCTTTGCAATACCCTAAGTGCACTTGAGTCTGAAGAGGGTACACTACTCCAAACATGAAGGAGTAACCCTTGGAAGCCACTTGAGTTTACATGGCTGTGAACCTACGTAATGCACCATTATGTGTTTCACATACTTTTCACACTTGGTACGTTTACTACTACATAGACCTTCCAGAAAACAGCTCCTTTACCTTGCCATGTTATGTTATGGTTTGTCTTATATGTAGTCCTAAGGCTACATCTCAACCTATATTATTTTTAAAAAGTGGCAATGACTTTAAAGAAACACAAAAGCACAGTAACATCACCAACGATAACAGAGATATGAAGTTGTTCTTCCTTCCCTTTTGTCCAAACCAAGTCATAAATAAGGAACAGTGGAAATTCAGTCCTCTATTTCTCAAGCACAGATCAAAACAAGCCCCGAGGTACTAGAATTTCTCTGGTAGTTACATTGCGACTTCCTCCTCCATCGTAACAAGAGGAGCAGAAGAGCCCTCTGACACACTCTGCCTTCAGAAAGCCACCCCCAAGGGAGTTAGAATTGTTGGTAAATAACCACATTCTCAGACAACACTGTTCTTGGTTTAAAACAGGGGGAAAAAAAATAAAAGCAAATAGCAAATCTTACATAAGCAACAATAAATCAACTCTATCTCTCAGCCAAGTGTAAGATGAGACCAACCTGGTGGTAAAGCAAGATTTCCAGAACTGCACTCTTAATGCTTAAAATTTTAAAGCAGAATCAACATCTTACTGCTGACAGAACATTTTCCATTTCTCAATTCTGTCAAAACTGCCTTTCAAAAATATTTTGCAATACTAAGACAACTGCTCTTATCCTTTGGATAGTCACCCCCTCACACACACTCTAGGAAAACAAGAAGAAAATTTAAATGTAAAAAATGCAAACGTGGACAACACCTGCTCTTAACTTTGCTTCCTTTAACAACTCTGCCTGAAGTTTGAGACTTAGCTGAGCTGAAGCATCTATTACTTAAAGCTCAGTAAATTTTACCACAGCAATAAGAAAAGACTGCGGCCTTATTGCAAAGATCACATTTCCGTGTGTTTAGATCCAGTTCAAAAGTACTTGGGAATACTGCATTGACAGCCTAAGTCAAATCCAAACAGAAATCTTTCTGTAACACATATAAAACTACAAATATTTTTCACTAAACACTCGTTCTAGGTACCAAAATGAAGATGAAGAGGCTAATTTTCAGAAATTACATGCTAGCTAAAAAGTTAAAAAAAAAAAAGGGAAAGGGGAGGGGGAAGGAAAGAAAAAACATCTGAAACAGCAAATCTAGTCCTC
>VZTM01005743.1:42305-88733 GCA_013400555.1 Jacana jacana | reverse complement strand
ATGCACAACCTGCTTATGTTCATTAAACTTTGAAGATCATCCATTAACACGTTGACCCAACACGACTACTGCATTATAATGTGCAAACCAGGAAAGAAGAGAAGCACTGAATAACTTTAGCAGATTTGATCGGTCTGACATATCATGGGTTGCTCTAAGAGCTATCTTTCACAGTTGCATGCTCTATCACAACCTCCTGGCAGACTTCTGTCAAACTGCAACCTTCCCTGTTTTCTCCAGCAATATATGGAATTCATGAAGTGTTTACTGTTACAATGGAACAGGCTGAGACATATCGTAGTATTTTTCAGAACAGCAATCTTATCCAAAACACACATTTGCTTAGACAATTTTGTACTCCTCCATTTGCTTGAGCTGTCTCCAAGCTGAACGCACAACAGAAAGCGATGTTCAACAAGTGCAACAAGGATGCTGCAGTGAGTATCTGGAGATCCTCCAGCAAATGCAAATTTAATGAAGAAGAAAAAAGAAAAAAAAAAAAAGAAAGAAAAAAATGACAGACTGGTACCACACGCAGTTCCACTAGCCTCAATTTTCACTTCATACTCACGCTATTAGCAAGTTTATATACAGATTATAGCTCAAATGATATCTCACACAAACACACAAATTGTAATATTGAAGAAGATCACAAGCCATCTTGCCAAATACCTTTTGCTGGCTGCTGCACTAACAATGAGGTATTTCAAAGCCCAAATTACATATCCTATACAGAGACAAGTGTGAAGTAACAGGACAATGTATTATACCTATAACCTCACATGTAATATAAATGCAGGAAATGTCTAGAAATTGGTCAATTTTCGTTTAGTAGGACTTTCAGGAAATCTTAAGACATTCATCACACAGAACCTCACTGGTCCTCTATTTGCATGCCAAGGTGTGTAATATAAATGCAAACTCTTTCATCTCTTCCTTGATAATATTTCTGTGGATAAAGAACTACGACAAAATGCTAATTTCATTTGCAGAGAACCAAGCAACTTCTTTTCTGTAAATATTTAAGGGTTTTGCAAAACTTCAATAGAGGTCACCTACTTCTACATATCCAGGTTTAAAAAAAAATAAATTAAAAAAAATCTACTTAATCCATTACCTAAAAATGTCACATAGCACCATGTGACACTCCACTAACTCAAAGGATAAAAATCACTACTTATATAGCCTAACAGACTCAACCTAATGCCTGGAGGCAAGACAGTAAAACCTGTCTCCAGCAAACAAAGTGCGCATCCCCAGGCAACTCGGCAGCTGGTATCATCTGCTGCCACAACAGCCATCTCCACCTACTTGAAAACCTGCAAGCACTACAGAAGAAAAAGCTTTTATTCAAGACTTTTTATTCAAGGAAAAAAAAATAAACAAAGTTTCCCTTGACACATTAAATGGCATTTTAATGTTACTTCACAGCTTTAACATTTTGCCATGTCTTCTGGGACTATGACTGGAGCTAGGGGGGGAAAAAGTTAAACTGACTATTCCTCATAATAAGCATTGCCTTCACTCAACTTTTTTAAAGTTACACAGGTCTCTACAGAATAAAGTTTTGTAACACAGAGGGTTTTTTTGCTTTAAAATGCAATTAAGTGGAAATATCAGGGCTAAATTTTCAAAGACAGTTAATTTTCATTACATCCACTGTAACACTGCAGAGTCCATGAAAACCCACCATAAACAAAAACCCATTGTAAGGAAATCATGAAAATTTTTGCTTCATTTTCAAGAAACCACTTCTCAAATATATGCATTCCAGTACTATAGTCACCTCCTGTTAATATTGTTTAACACGAGGCCTCCTCATATTAACAAAAGCCTACAAAAATTACTGTGAAGAAATCTAGTTAGCACAGCAACTGTATTAGAAAAGCCTTTATCCTTCAAAAACATGAATAGTAGCGAGAATAATACCTCATGGAATCTAGTAGTGGCATGAATAAATGCATCTTCCTTTTTAGATGCCTTTTATATTTTTCAATTACATCAACCTTGCCTTGAACTTTCAATTTAATTGACTCAGGAAACATTTTCTAGAAATATACTCTTTTCTAAAAAAATACTTACAAGATACGCATCTGAATAGAAATTTAATTAGAGCAATTCTGTTTTAAAGAAAGGAATTATTCAAGCTACTTCCTCAGTAATGGGTGGGGAACAAAAAAACAAGTGAGAAACAACAGGGGCATGAAAAAGTACCGCATATGGTAGAAAACTCATACAAGATTTGTAGCGAGATCATATATTATACTCCATTGCATAGACACAGCCATTGCAACTATAACTGTACTATCGAACTTCATAAAACACGTTCAATCTTTTCTCTTCATACAAAGGAAATTTGAAGGTTTAACTACAATGGGGAGAAACTTCTGCCCTACTTATGTGCACTTCTATTTTTTTTGGAACCTGCCCAAACAGGAATATCCTGCTGACAATTTTATCTAAGTGTTGTTGTGTGGTTCCTCTATGTTTTCTGAAAATTTGGTTAATAACACAAGAATAAAGAAATGCCCTCCAAAAAAAGGCCCCCCATAAGTGTTTGCAACATCAACTCTGTGTGTATATCAGCACTGCTGGGCACCAGCTGCCCCACTTCTTAAGGCCTCACACAGCTACACAAGTGGAATCACTGCCTCCCCCAAAAAAAGTTAGGAACCATTCCCTGGAGTTCAAATTTAAGGAAAGCAATAAAATATTTTAAAAAGGAAGAAAAAGTGAAAGCAAAAAAGACAGGGTAAGTTCAATGGAAGACAATCTGTGACATCGAAAGTAATTGCTACCTTGTTCTTTGCTAAAGAGAGATGAGAACTATCATCATACTATCATCATATCAATTATCATCACTGCTCGCCTGCTTCCTCCCCTTTCCATAAGCAGAGCTGCCCGCTGTTGTACTGTTAAAGTACAACAATTGCTATCCAAAATGAAAGCAGAAGCATTTCATCCTGAATCCTACTAGACAGATGACAACCTTACTTCTTAAGTAAGGTCATGTCAAGTACTCAAATACTTACTTGAGTAAGGTCTCAAGTAAGTTCATGTCAAACTTACATGACAAACTAACTCTCAAATAAGTTTGTGCATCAATAAGCTATTTCTACCAAACACAGCACTCCTCTCCCTGTTATCGTACCAGCTCAAATCTAGCAACTTCCATTGAAACGGGTAGAGCTAAATGGATTTCTGCAATGTACCTGTGTAATCTACTCTGGACGCTCTCATGGCCTTCTATCACAGAAAATCCACAACATCCCTGATCAGGCATTTTAGAAAGATGTGATGCCATGAATCAACAGGAGGTTTGTGCCTAGAAATGCCCAAGGAAGTGTTTGTGTACATGAAAACGTTTTGCTATGGAAGCTCTGGCTGAACACAGTATGAGCTGGATATATGATGAAATCAGGCTGCCAAAGGTTATAAACAGTAAAATGGGGGGATACGACTTCCCAAGCTGTAGAAATGATGTTGTGATGTCTCTGGGGTAAAAGAAATGTTATTTGGCTAAAGACTCAAATGCGTGAAAGATCTTCCAACCATCTCATCTGCTGAACTAATCAGTACAAAGACACAAGTTTTAAAGAGAGCACAACATCCCTGGAATGAAAAGATGGTGCCTGTATAGCATCTGGAATACATTCCTGAAAATCTATAAAATCACACAGCTATTTTCTGTTTGAAAAATTACAAAGTGTAACTTAAACTGTGGCTTTACAGGCTTTGAGCCAATCTAATGTCTCTTTACTACCTAAAGGCTTGCTTCCCATCCTCGCCGTCTGCTATTGCCACTCCTACCTTCGTCTTTATCCAACCCCTTCGCTTTCACATTTCTGGCCATCTGGTATCACTCCTCCTCTGTTCCAAGCTCTGCAGCTCACTGTGCCCTTCCAGGGCTCCATTTCACTCCCTGGTACAGGAGAAACCTATTGAGCCGAGTTTGGGGGTTTCTTAACCAGCTTATTCCATTAAGTTAGCTCATGGGAGCAGGGCCAAAACAATGGTCAAGGAAAAGCTGTTGAGGAGAAAGCAGGAAAAAACAAAAAAAAGAGAAAGAGGAGGACATGAGAAGTCCTCGGTTCATCTATGGTGAGCTTGACAAGTCTTGTGAAACCTTTGGGACAGGTTGCAATATGCTGACCAGCTCAGGTGAATGTAAAGCAAGAAGAATGTAAGAAACTCATATCCCTTGAGTTTTCGAAATTGGGGCAGACCCATAGTCAAAGGCATCTGGAAAACCTGAGGAAAACTTCTCAACATAATAAATTAGTGTTAAAATTATCTCAGCAGAACCACCTGAGTCCACTTAGGCCTGTCAGCCTCCTTGTACGCTTCTATAGGCCCCACAGAATTACCAGGTTTTCCTTGTGAGGCATGTGAAGAGGTGAACTTCATTAGAACACGCTGATGCTAATTATTAGAATTTACTAAATTGCTCTTTGAGGACCAATCTCCAGCAAAGCAGCCCTCCAGTTACTATGCTGCACCCTCTGAACCTGTTTCCTTTGGCAAAAAAACCATCAGGTAACGTAAATACTCCAGGGGGAAAAAAAAAAAGTAAGTTGTGTGTTGTCTTCCTGATAAAAGCAAGCATATCTTTTCTGAAAATACTTCAAGACGACATAAGTGCTTGCCCCATCAGACTCAATAATGATGTTGTAAAGATGTGCTCCAAGCAAAACTAAATAAAAGGAAAGCATAAAAACATTCTCCTTCAACAGAGGTTTTTAAAGGAGGTGAAACATCAGCTCCAAGACTTGCATGCTTACATATCAAATTATTCCCCAAAATTCCCAAATTATGTCTGAGAGGACATACCTGGGGAAGAAAAAGTGTATTCTATCTACATTTGTAGTATCTACGTGAACAGGCGTTACGCTGCCCGCTTCTTTCCCACTCAGAAGAAATACGTTCCAGTGCACTATTCGAACTTCTGCTTTACACGAGTACAACGAATCCATCAGCCTTTCATGTCAGACACTTGCATCCCACACTCCAGCGTGATGTGCTAGCAGCTGCTTCCAAATTCCAGGGAGTTTTCCCAACACAGCTTATCACATTAGCTCTAATGCCTTGGTTTCAATGGAAATTTGTTTTCATTCAACTACTTGGCACGCAAATCAAATAACTGCAGGTTTGTCTGCAAAAGGCAATCTCATTTTAAACTCTAGACCAAGTCAGTTCTGTGCCTGAGTTTTACTCAAATTTTCTGTAAATGTAACTTTATAGGAGCAATTAAAGATGCAACAGTTACTCTTGGGCATTCATTACTCAAATAACTACAGTATTTTAGTGGTGATGATGGCCTTCTGTTCCCGCAAAGGCTTTCACAGTCACAGTACAAAGATTTTATCAAATTGAGAAATCAGACCAGGATATATTCAGAAAGAGGATGGGATGAAGAAACAAATCCTAATCTCAATTTGGCTCTGGCTGGTCATTTTTGTAGGCTGAAATGAGGAGAAATTCCTTCCCTAAGAACATGTATCCACCAGATGGCCTTTGGGCAGACTAGACAAGAATGGTTACAAGCCAGATGCTGTTCCTCCAGACAATTAAGAAAATAAATTTTAAAATCAGTATTCTGTAACTTTAAAGCAAATCTGCAAAACAGATTAATTGAAAGTTACCAGCCTTACAACTTCAGGCTAACCAGCCTTCCCCATGCCATATAACAGAAAATACCAGAAAAGCAGTCTAAAATTACAAACCAGGAGTTTTGCCTTGTTCCAGTGACTATATTCCTAATGAGAACATAAACTCCTGATCATATACCATAGCTTTTGGGCTACCATTATTAAAATTAAAGCCCTTCCACCCAAATACTAAGCACTGTTGGGAAAACTTTTCCCACAGCTGACTTCCAGACCTGCTTGTTGATCTGTGCAAGAATAAGTTTGAATTTTTTTAAGCAGGAACAGCAGAGGGGCTTTGGGAGCTCTATTTTTGGCCCTAATCTCACTTGGATCAAACTTTCCTACTTTCTTTGCAACCTAACTAAGGTGCTTCAGCTCACTCTGCAAAAAAAAGTTTCTCTGCACCCAGAATAAAGGAGCCCGGGAAAACAGTTTGCTGTACATTGAGTCAGAAATTATGGATGATTGTCCNTGGAATCAGCTGCCCAGAGAGGTGGTGAAGTCACCATCCCTGAATGTGCTTAAGAGTTGATTAGATGTGGTGTTGGAGGATCTGATGTAGGGGAGAACTTTGTAGAATAGGGATGAAAGGTGGACTCAATGATCCCAAGGGTCTCTTCCAACCTAAATGACTCTATGATACGCCCCCCACCCGGCAATATCAGTGATATAATACAGTATATAACACAGAGTTTGCTACATCCCTCTCTGCCAATGACAGCGTTTGGCCTCAGACTGCTAAACAGGCTGGGACCCAGCAATCTGGAGGGAGGGTATCAGACGAGGCACCAACACACCCACTCACCAGTTCAAACCAACCTCCAGTCAAACAAACAGCACATTCTGCCAGGACATGTTCAATATCATCAAACTTTCACAAGCTGACAGAGATACTTTATGCACAGATGACATCGATGGTTAGTACAAGATAACTGGTAAAACACTGAGAAATACTTTATTTCATCAATATTTCACAACTCTTTAAGCTCCTACCACTCTTCTTCAGACAAAAACACTGTATTTCCCTTCGCTGCTCTGCAAACTTGAGGTTGTACAAGTTTTGCCTTTAAGCACATTATTGGTAGGATGCACTTTTATGTTCCTGAGCTCTGTCACTGTTTTCTTACAACGAAACAAAAAATATCACTGCCAACTGAAATGTTACTAGGCTATCTTGGTACATACATGTTGACAACTAGTAAAAGTAAACATACTCCTTCCTTCCCACAAAATATTCACAACTCTTTAGATTCTTACCTACTCACTGAAGTTAAATTACTCAAGACTACAAATAGGCAAACACCTAATTACTCTCTTTGATAAGGTTGTCTTCCTCCAGAAGGCCCCTCCATTCAAAACCTTTAGCATACCTCAGTAAAATTTGCCAATACCCCATCTCCTTCCTTGACCTCTGGCTCAAGGCAAACACTGAACACCAAACCCCTACGAAGGTGCTCCTAAACAGACACACTGGACTAGAGGATGTTTCCATTTGTGACCAATGCAGATTTACAATTGAGTTCAGCGCATTGATTTGTCTCCTGGTAATACCTGCAATACAGGTATACATTTTTATTAACCTTTTACTTTTTGTTTTTTCCTTAATTCATTAAATTATTCCAGTAAATCCCCACAAACTCTTCCGAATCTAAAGAGGACTAGTTTATGTAATTCCTATTGATGATCATAGTATCTAAATATCAACAGAAGTAAAAAACTATGCAACATACTGTCTCTTATCCTTTCCGTTTAACCTTGTTTTTACAGAATCAGGGAAATGTAGGCTAGAAATGACTTCTAAAGGTCATCTAAACTAACCTTCTGTTCACAAGTGAACTACTGACAACATCATTACCCAGCCAAGGCTGGAAAACTTCATGTCACTTAGATTTTCTGGTAACATCAAGAAGACCTTGGTTCCATAATCTTTGCAGTTGGCTTTCAAGTAATTACAAACTACTATTAGATTATTCTAGCCTCCAATGTGCCAGAGTCATGACCACCTGACCATTTTAGTAGTCCTCCAGTGGACCTGCTCCAATTTCCTTACACCTCTCAACTGCCTCTACTACAGCCAAAACCACAGTAACCCAGCTGAAGCCCCACCAAGTAAAGACCCTCCATCTCCTGGTCACATCTGTCTCATTCACAACAGAGCGACTCGTTGGCTCATGTTTCATGGTCCTCACCACAGATCTTACATTATTTACAACAGGGTACTTGGCCAACAATCTTATCTCAACAGATCAGAAAGTAATATTAACTAATTCTTCATGAATATCTCTATTTTTTCATTGGTTTATATGACACCTAAAAGAACAGCAGAGATCCAAACAATTGCCAATGGACAACATTTTGACACATACATTTGCTGGACAAATAAATAAATAAATAAATAAAAATTTGGTTTTTCTATTCGTAGAAAAACTTTATATTTCTGCACTCACACAAATTCATGACAATCAAAAAACCACCAAAAACTGAATTCCCAGGTGACTTGTGTGACAAGTGCACTTCTCTTTTGCCTGTACACTGCTGGAAAAATTCTCTACACTCAATTGTCACCATTAAGCATGGGAAGGGAGAAGATGCTATTAGAAAGAAGGAAGCTCAGAAGTGCATCAGACAGGGTAAAATGGCTTTAGTGCACTCCCACTGTGAAGTGGAACTGATCAGAGTAGCACCACTAGAGTTCTAAAAATTTATGCAGAGCACTTGCTACCATTCTGGTTTAGGCTTTTTTATGTGTGTAGTTGGGAAAACAGTACTGGGGGGAGGGAAAGGGGAAGAGAGAGAAAGAGAGAGGCAAGCCCTAGAAGTAGCTCTAAGAAATTAATACCAGTTAAGTCATCTAAATCTAGTTCAAAACATATTATATAAAGAGATAAAAACTGTAAGTTCTATCAGAGCTGAAGGAGTAATTTCTCTACGCATACTAGCTTGCCTAAGAATGTTTCCAAGATATCATTCTAGTAGTTTTCGCAATAGATAATATTCTACAAATTTAATACACTGCCAAGCATTTCATAGGGACAATAATAAATGCATGGGTGCATGGAAGTTTTAGGTCACGTGCACATCTGAAAGGTCAGAAAAATTAAAGGATTCAAGCAATAAAGTTAACTCCTATGTGTAACTCCAAACATTTCTAACCAACAGCAAGCAGCTTGAATATAAATATACACACATGATGACAAGTACTTTAAACCCAAATCTCTAGCTCCTTCCTTTCTCCTTCCAGATTTCCCATAAACTTTAATTATCACAAGTGAATACCATCTCTGTACCTGTACACACTCACAGAAGGAATAGTATATTTCTGAATAATGAGCAGACACTAATACTAGCCAGTTTGCAGCCTGTAATTACCAGCAGTAACCATCTGAGCAAAGCAAGCCACACTTTACCCAAAGTTCATAGTTTTATCTCCCATCCCAATAATCAGGAACGTCAGGAGAAAGGCCTCATTACAGTATGCTATTGATCGGTGGCTTTTTAAAAGTAATAATCTATCACAGGAATGAATAATTTGTAAAGGTTATTTTATAAGCCCTATGCAAAATGAACTAAGGTGCTTCACAGATAAAGTTTCTGTGACAATCTCTAACTCTTTTTTCCCAGTCTTGTTTCTGATGAGTGATCACTCACAAGTCTGTACAGCAAATGGAGGCAGATTCCAGCTGCATGTTCCTGGGGCTCCCAAACTTTCTTTGTATGATAGATTCACACCTTCATTAATGCTCTAATGAAAAAGACCCTCAGTGTTAGAGCTGGACTTCAGACATAGAGTAAATTCATGCAAAAGCTGTAACATTCAAGTTTCTCTGTAACAAACAGAAAATTATTATAATAATATCATCAACCTTTAAACACCCCTAAGCAAAATTAACTGCCAAAACGGCATTCCCTATGCAAACTTCATAGTTTTTTTATAATTAATTTTTATTTCTAGTACCATATACATCTCTGCAGACTTCATGATAACTCACACCAGGAAACAGTACTAAATAATGCAATGCTCTGCGTTAAGCCCACTTAATCCAGTTCAGGATTCTGCTGAATCTCACTGGAAATCATCATCCCATTATGAAACTTCAGAAAAGAAATCCATCTGCTCCTACCTGGAAATTCTGTTCTATAGTTCTCAAACAAGTCAGAATTTGAGAGAATGGGTGAAGTGCTAACTCCACAACTCAGGTCTCTGAAATCTGCTTTAAAAGATTTCTCATATTTTGCTTCCAAATTTCGATAGTTACTCAAGTACATTTTTCAGACTCCAACTGCACTAAGCATATAATATGTTTCCTTTGAAATACTACTTCATTAATAAACATATTTTTTTTCCTATCATAGCTCAATACAAAGATTCAAAATGTTAAACAGGTAATTCTTACAGTGATTGAGCCTTTAATTCTGAACAGTCTACACACAGGAATATCTTCTGTCATCAAGCAAAAGTTTGTTTTCTAAAGGTGCCAGAGGGAAACTGAACTTTTCATTTAAAATAAAGCTCAAGTTGGGAAATTGAGCACCATGCTCCCTAAAGTTCTTTTCAAATTCTAAGCCCCATTCATCAACTTCTCACATCTCTTGCTATGGGACAACACAAACCAGGTTTCTCTAGAACTCAGGGGAGCAAAGTGTGTGTTAATCTTATTTAAGATGACACAAACCTCTGTGTCTATAGGACATAGGTCTACCTACATCAGCAGAAGGCAGGCTAAATTCTTCAGTAAGGGACACTAAGTATGTACTTCAATATGCTTTATGCATACTTACTTCGAAATACACTACAGAATTACAGAAGTACAAAGGTAAGTTCTGCATCGTTGTTACAAATGGCTCACCCTGATGGGATTTCTTTTTAAAGGCATCTTAGATTTAGCAATATAAAACACTAAAGAGCAAACATCCTTCATTGCTTGCCTGGTTTTAACAATCCTTTTCCATAGAGCTAGACAGTGCAGCACTTAGATTAAAGCTCTTACCCTGTTCTGTGCCCTGTGCATGGGTCAAATGAAGGCCAAGTCTACTCTGATGACCTTCAGAAGCCTTGAGAGCCTTCACTCCTGATGCACTCTCCTTAAAATGTTGTTACAGCTACATTCTCCCTCCCTATTCCCATAAGCGTACCAAAAATTGCTCATACTTTCCACCTCCATTCACAATATATATCAATTTACGGAAGACCCACTTACTCTATGATTTCTGCCAGTATTTGTCACTTTCTGAAAAAGCTATCAGATGTTATACGCAAGAGCATCTTCCCTCTGACAGGAATTAGGCAGGCTCAGGCAAGACCCTATGCATAAAGCATGGTTAGCTTAAAAAGATATTGCACTATTATACTTATTTTCTGAGTTATTTCCCACTCTGTGGAAACATTTCTATCTAAAATAACACTGAGATGGATATACTGTGCTTCCACCCAGTTTGAAATGTCTTCAGTATCAGAAAACTACAGTGTCAATAATACAGATACCAAATTAGAAAACACAAAAATAGAAAAGAATTATTTGCTGCAGCAAACTTATCTCAAACTGTGCCTCTAATGACTTTTGCTTTAAAAAGTAACCCAGGAGAAAAAGTAAGTAGATAAATATTTTACTATTCATACATTAGCTTTATCAATTTTAAAACACAAACCCAGAGCATGTGTGGTGTTCACAATGAGTTATAATATTCAATAGGACTGCTCAAGCTCTAAAAGTACATGAATAATTTGAGAGTTTGCACATAACTCTCAAAAGTTATAAATTTTAAAAAGTCAACTCCCTCATTTCATGTTCTGTATTCTAAACTGTGTGTGTTTAACCTTGACAGCAATATGGGCAACAATACCCTCCACATCTTCAACTTGCTATACAGTTCAACTAATATGCTATAAATTATTCTCATTCTATTGGTATTCCACATCCTGATATTAGAGAATTTGCAATACACTTTTCAGATTTCATATTGACTAACACAACCCAAAATATTTTAATTTTTATTATGAATTTGCTTTCTGTAAGTTTGGACATATTAGCAGAGATGCATGACTTGAAAAGAAACTGTTGAAGACGTCAGTTTCCCCAGGTCAGTATTTGCTGTATGTTACTATAAATGGAAGCCATATAGGTCTAATTTAGAGAAATCACTGCTGAGGCCAATTCTAGTCTGTATCTACCCAGCCATCCTCTTCTGGAATTTATCCAATTTATACAACACACGCTTCAGTCCCTAATGATACCACAGAAAGTGCTTGGGAGCTGTGTGAAAGCCTGTATTCTCTTTCCTGTTGCTCTCAGACTCCCCAGCTAAACGAACCCGTCCTTCTACAAATGCAGCTCTCCACCTGCCAATAGGCATTAATAGCCGAAAAGGCATAAATACCAGACTGGCAGTTCTGTACAAGTCCAGGCAACATCAGATGCTTTTTCCATGACTATCAACATCAGTTTCCTCAATGGACTATAAATTTGACTCTCATACCTTTTGCCTAGTGTACAGTTCTCTAGGATAAAGAGAGCTCCTGATTAAATCAACAACCTGGAGCATCATACTTTGTTGTTGTTATTGTTGCTTTTAGTATTAACCCAATTTTAGCATTCTCCTGGTCTGATAGTATTTTCTCAGCATTCTGAGATTGGTTAAATTTAACATCCATCAATTCTTAGAACTGTCTATAGCATTTTTTTAAAAGTTAGCAGATATATACATTCTGTACAAATATATATAGGATATATTAAGGATATACTTACAGTACATCCTTAGTATCTTAGTGCCAGTTCAAAATTAGTAGGACCTCTCTTTTTGGTTCTAATGTAGAATCATAGGTTGTAAGAGTCCCTTGGGATCATCAAGTCCAACCATCAGCCCTACTCTACAAGTTCTCCTCTACACCAGATCCCTCAACACCACATCCAATCTACTCTTAAACACAGTCAGGGATGGGGACTCCACCACCTCCCTGGGCAGCTGATTCCACTGACTGACCACTCTCTCTGTGAAAAACTTTTTCCTAATGTCCAGCCTAACCCTACCCTGCTGCAGCTTGCAGCCATTCCCTCTTGTTCTGTCGCTCATTGCCCGTGAGAAGAGACCAGCACCAACCTCCCTACAATGCCCTTTCAAGCAGTTGTAGAGAGTGATGAGGTCTCCCCTCAGCCTCCTCTTCCTCAAACTAAACAATCCCAACGCCCTCAATCGTTCTTCATAAGTCTTATTCTCCAGGCCTCTCACCAGTTTTGTTGCCCTCCTCTGTACTTGCTCCAGCACCTCGATATCTCTCTTGTGTTGAGGTGCCCAGAACTGGACACAATACTCAAGGTGTGGCCTCACCAGTGCTGAGTACAGGGGGACAATCACCTCCCTACTTCTGCTGGTCACACTATTCCTTATGCAAGCCAGGATGCCATTGGCCTTCTTGGCCACCTGGGCACACTGCTGGCTCATGTTCAGCCTCCTGTCGACCAGCACCCCCAGGTCCTTTTCTGCCAGGCAGCTCTCCAGCCACACTTCCCCAAGCCTGTAGCTATGCATGGGGTTGTTGTGGCCCAAGGGCAGGACCTGGCACTTGGCCTCATTGAAGGCCATGCCGTAATGTACATAGCCTCCCCCTTGTTCTGAGAGTTCCCTGCCAGAAGTGTTTCCTGAATAATATTGGCTTCTCTTTGCCAAAAATCTAGATTATGTAACCCTCATTTTGTATCATTTTCCACTTTTCCCCTCCACCATTTCCTAGGTTTATCTAAAAAAAGCTGCCTTAACATCACCTGATTGGATTTTTATTCCATATTCCCACCCATCATGATTACAGAACTGTGGACCAGTTAAGGAACTGTTCCCACACAAGTCTCAACTTAGTCTAAATTGCTCTCTCAGATAATGTTACCTGTTTAGTTCTTTCTGAATGTTAAATGCATTATTTGCTGAAATAATCCCCACAGAAGAGAATCAGCTTCCTAAATCACTAATTCTGATCAAACCAGCAGTGGGAAATGCGTTTATAATTTCATCTTTACCCAACAGAGTCTATTAAAAAATAAATATTGTCTCAGTTTTGGTGGAACAATGTTTACAGTAAAAACATAGATGCACTTAAACATGGTATTTGAAGTTTTCTGAAAAACACTGTAAAGTTTGGAAACCAGATGAACAGTCCAAACAGGTCAGAGGGACAGACAGTTGCGTAGGAAGGCACCTTGTCACCCTGAACTTCCATGTGTCAAGCAAATCTCACTCCAGCAGAAGTTGCCCATCTGTTGCTTATAAAAATAGCAAAACCAGTTTGTTTGCATTCCCAGTAAAATCTAATCAATGGGGGTGGGGGGTAGGGGAGCAAGATACATCTCAGTTTACAAGCAGGCTTCCTGGAAGGGGGAAGCAGAAGTTACTGTCCACAAGAAATCCTCACCACTGAGCGTGGGAGGGAAGGGGGGAGAGCTTCCCAGTTTTACCAACAATCACCACTGTTTGCTACAATAACAGCATGAAAATAGAGAGAATCTTACCCAGTTCAGTAGAAAAGAAGTATAGCAAAATAAGATAATTCAGTACAAATTTAAGAAATTCTCATAAAATCATCACAGATCATGGTTTTACTTGAAGAAAATCTCTCTTTTCAGGAAGTTGAAGAAAGTACTGTTTGTCCAAGGTTAAAAAAAAGAAGTAAGTCTTCTAGGGAAAGAACAACACTAATGGAACTGTAAAGTAATAGTTCAGTTGCTGTTTTCCAGCAGTTTAGTAAGTCTTTTTCTCTGCAAGAAAAATCTGACTTTTGACTTAAAACTAACATGCCTGAAAAGCTAACTGGCTAAATATTCCCAGCTACTTCCAATGCAGGTCTAGCAAGCATTGTTTAGAAACCATTGCAAAGACACTAAACATTTCACAAGAAACACAAACACCACAAGAATTTTTAAGCACCACCTGCAGCAACTAGAAGCAGCAGAGCAACAAGGCTTCTAATTACCTGCTTTTTAAAAAATGCACAAAACTTGAAATTATCCCAGGTAAGTAAGCCCCAACAGGAAAAGTTCATCTATTTGTTACTTCTGTTATCTCAAACCACAGTTTCAAACTAATGATTTAACACACTCAAATGGCCAACACATTTATGACTGTATTCTAAAGAACCAGCAACCTCTCCTAGAGGAGGGCAATTAGCAACTATCGACTGTTTGAACATCATTAGGTCATGCTACTCCTCTCAGAAGCACAGGGTTATTGATGCAGGATTTCAGACACCTTTGTTTATACACAGATTTCTGACAGAGCTAACTCATCTCAAGCAGGCAAAGTAAAAGCTGGAAAGCGCAGTCCACACAGAACAGAGAAATCTACCCTTTGTAAATGCAAGCCTCTGGAAAATTTGGCTTCGTTTCTACCAACGCAGTATTTACAATAAATAGAATGTGCTGACTAGGCTAAACGCTCGTGACAGACGTCAGATGATTTTGAACTGTGGTTATGAAGGTCAACATTTGATCTCAAACTCTGCTATTAGAAGACATCCTTATCAAAACAAAAGTTCCCAAGTACCAAAACAACTTCACTGATGAGCATTGCTCACTAAGTAACAATTGCATTACATCCTGAAAAACCTAGTGAAGCCTGAGGCTGTTACCACATTAAAAAACAATTCACGGCATATGTAAAGATTTAGTAATAAAAAGTAACGGGCACTAGAAATCTTCCTTTTGCAGTATTTATTATGTGCACGGACACTTTCACAAATGTAAACAGTGAAAAAGTGGGGGGCTGGGGGGTGCAAGGGGGAAGTAACTTCTTCATACAAATACATTATCTAATTTTGAGAAAGTATAGTATGCTCTGGTGTACCTGAATAATACTGCAAGACACACAGCAGAAGTTGAAATAAGATTTTCTAGTTTGCCATAAAGAGCTTTGAAACAACCAAAAAAACATCACTTTATTACTATTCTGAATACAAATTTTCAGCATTTGTGTTGTTCTTCCCCAATACATTAGGACAGTGCTGTTGTAGAAACTAACATTCAATTTGCTTTAGAAGTGAGGCCTCAAAGGTGGGGCCTCTGACCGATGGGGTCCCAGCTCAACAAATGCACATACGCCAGGTCAGAACTCCTTACCTCACAAAAAGGAAGATCTGTCCATGTTCAATGGTTGGGCAATTTACAATCCTAATACGGAGGGGGCAACCCCATACCTTGGCTGCAGGGTGGGAAGCTTCTAGAATGCTGCTTACCAGCTCAGACTGGAAGCGTTTACGTGTGAAACCCACTTGAGCTTGGAAGCCCTTTATCAGACTATAGGCAAACCAAGAATAAATTTATGACGTGGAGTAGAAGAGTACTTTATAAGATCTTATACGAAACCAAACCTGCTCTCCCTCAGCTAGCCTCCCCTTGGTACCATATACATTAGTTAGCCTCTCCGGGGGGGAAAAAATCAGAGATGAACCTCAATTGGTAAAATAAGAAGTCACATCCGCAGGTATTTGCATGTTTAGTATTTTCTGATGTTGAACACACTATGATCTGATTTAGTGTCCTGAGTTTATTAGACAATTTCAGAGACCTTGAACTCTTGTAATAATTAAGGGCACCTACTTTATTTTAATTGTGTTGCTTCTCATGTGTACTCCTTCCTCTTAAAAATGGGTCTAAAGCACTCATCAATAGCTTCAGAAAGGACTGACAAACAAGATACCCTCAGTGAGCAAACAACACAAATGAAGGTCTTTGTTATCCTGTGTACAGAATCTATCTACAAGGATAGAGCTACCAAATGCTTTCTGTAACAGTGTTTTATACCCTCAACATCCTAAAACTGGAGAGGGGATGGGTGAATGCTACAACCATTCAAATATTCCTTTTCCAGCAGCCATGTCTAAGTAATAAACAAAACCTTCCACTTAAATATTCAAGGGCTCCTTTAAATACTAGATATCCCACATCTATCTGGTTAGTTTATTACCCGCTTCTTACAGTGGCACACATCCAGAGACTGAAGTGGGCTGAAGGGGCAGTAAAAGAAGAATTATTACACCTGAAGTCTTTAACATACAGGATCTCCATTCCAACCCTTTAAACATTTCATCCACTTCTACATGGAAGGAAGAAAAAGAGGAAGGAACAAAAAAACCCACCCTGATCTTCCATCCAAAGAAGTGGCTGCCCTAAATCAATCAAGGATTGCTGATATAAAAAAACAAACCACATCACTGCAGCACATCAAAATGGGTGCCGGTAGTTGCATGAAGCACTTCTCATTTATACTCAAAGTTATTTTTTATGCTGATTTCAATAAAGATGATGTAACTATTAAGTAAAAGGTAAGAGTCTATCAAACCATTCTTCATGAAAAATCCATATTAAAAAAAGACTGTAGCACCTCCTTCCAAGTTGTCTTTTCTCTTTGTTCCCCATGCCCTGCTGTGGAGATTACATGAACATTTCCAAAGAACACTTTAAAGACTAGTTGAGGCATTTTTTCTGGAAGTTCACCATTTTGCTGTTTTACTTCTGAATGGCTATGCACAGCTAGAAGGCTCATTGACCTTACTGTGCCGGCTACAAAGGCGATGATACTTAACAAAGCACCTTCTGCTCTCTGTGGTAGAGACCCCTCCATTTAGACCAAGTTTCTCCTGCACTGTATTTTCCTGAGAAAATGGAGGTGGACAAGGGCAGCTGAGCAAGTAAATAGTAGAAGAGCCACTAAGCAACGTACATGAGAGGGGGGGAGAAGGAGGGCAGGCATAGGTGAAAGAGGAAAGAATGAATTTCTGACCATGAGCAAATCTGGCCTCCAAAATGGAAAGGTGACCAACAGACCGATGGTCAGTTTGCATCTCCAGCTAGGTACACGTGGGCCATCTTCTGTGCACATTTGCATTCACATGCTGCAGTAACAGCCAAGCTGAAATCTTAACACCAGTTCAAAAATGGTTTGCCCTTCCTATCCATAAGTTTGTTGGAAGCTCCTGCCAGAATTCTGCAGGAATCAATTGCCATTTGTATTAGCAAGGAAAACAGTACAATAGTCTTAATTTAAAATATGGATAATTGATTGCACTGACGTTTTGATGCAGTCATCACTGTAGCTGCAACTTTCACTAGAGTCAGCCACAGAGAATACAGATAGATAGTACAAAAATCACTAATCTTTACTTTCTCTGCCCGGTTTGATGGCACAGCATTAGAGAATACAGGCTATGAACGTTTGGGTTTTTTTTTGAAGAGTTAATAAATTCCCATTTGAACAGTGTGACAGATGGGGAAACTGCAAAGTTAACATAAAATTGCATATTTCAAAGGCTGCTTTCTGGCATGATAATAAAAAAAGATAAGTCTGCTAGAAACCACGCCAGAGGCAAGTGGAAATATAATCAAGTCAGTGCCTGAAAAGCCCACCTTCTGAAGGCTATTTGCTCCATTCCCAAGCAAGCAGCTGTAATTATCTTCTCAACTACCTAAAGCACGCTCTTAAGTTTAATGAATTTCACTGTTTGTAGAAGAGTTAACTTCGCACCAGAAGAGTTAATATATTCCTTGTTAAAAATCAAATAAAGTAAAGTAAAAAAAAAAGAAAAAAAGAAAAAAAGAAAAAAAAATCTCTTGAAACATCCCTAGACAAGTCATGATACCTGGCAATAACCTGATACCTTTCAGGCTCACTAAGAGCCCTACCAGAAGGGTCTACTTCACTATCACTGTGCATACGTGGAAGCCAGTTCAGTAAGCATACATAGCAGACAGATGTTGCAGCATGTCATGATATGCTAGAGCTGGCTATCCCATTGCATGCTAGAATAATCTTGCTTGTTATTTAAAAAACGAGCTCAGAATAATGCTGCTTTGAATTTTACGGACCACCTTTCATCCAAAGATCATAAATCCACTCTTCTAAGAATCATTTTTCTAACCTCGTACCCATGAGGTGGATATCCATCTTTATCGCAATTTTACAACCTCAAAAAGTAAAGACTGATTTTGTTCAAAGTCACTCAAGCAGTAAAACAAAAACCATGTTCCAAAATCCAGACCATCATCCTGTTGTCAAAATTTAGCCGGTCTTACATGGTGGGAAACAAGAGACAGGCTGGCTACAACTTTTTCCGGTTCAATGGACAAAGCTTTCCCTTTAAGTGTGTTACAACATTGGAGCCCCCGGAGCCAAAAAACTGCCTGACATAAAACGAACCACATTCAGACTTTCACTGCCCGAGTGTTGCACAAACCCTTGGCCTCAGAAAGGCGACTGGCAACTGTTCAAAGTGATGAGTAAACCAATCTCCCTCAATATGCTGTTTCTGATATGATGTGAGGGGCTAATGAAACCCTTTGCATTTAAAAGGGAGTGAGTTTGGTTTTAAATAACTTGGACTTCATTTTACCTGCCTCACATGACTGATTTAACTTTACAGGGTTATATCAAAGAAACCTTTTAGTAAATGAGATAGCGTTGGAGACATTCCCTTTTCCAGAGAAAATATCAAAAATCCATAGGAGAGCAAAGGAGGATTTGTTAATTGTCTGGCTCCAGCCAGCTGGTAAACTTGAATCACCAGGGCCAGGCCTCCAGCTCAATGGGTCTGAGACAGAAAACTCACAACTACTTGAGGGAAAACTCAGAAAAGCACCCAGAAAACAGACAGGCACCCTCTCCTTCCCAAGTCCACATGTGCCAACAAGTCCATGAAGCTTATTAACTATGTTTACACACAAAAACAGTTTAGCTGAGCCCAGCCACACTGCTTGTACTCTTCCCAGGGTGTCTTAGATAAACTGATCATGGACTCTCAGTGGTAAATTGTCCCAAAAGATGCTGAGTATGAATCAAACACACAGTCTTCACGCATATACTGCTCCCATGAAAACTGTAGTTTTAACTTCAGTCTGGATTTAACTTGACTCAAGCATTTCTAAGATGTCAGTACCAATGAAGAGTTTTCAATGACTTCTTTTTCTGTAAAACAATCAGACATTTTTAACTAGAGATACAGTTCAGCACCACAGAACCAAGGCATGGGACTATATTATCAAAATGTTCATTATCTGTGTGTTAATCAAGTACTTGTAGTCAAAGTAAAGCACATTTTTCCATACCCACCCCACTGCACTTAAAGTACATTTGATAGATTTTTCCAGGTTAAGTAATACTTAATACCGAGTTGTGGGGTTTTTTTAAAATAACTGAAGATAAATTATCATTTTTTTCTCCTGACAGAAAAGTTAGCTGCCTAAATCTTAAAATTTTAGCTTCCCACCCATACTATGCTTCTACTGCACCATGGTTTACAAAACAAAACTCCTGCCACAAAAGCTTTTTTATTGCTTGCACATATTCTCAGTTTTCATTTTAAGGAAAACTGATGAGTTCAAGCTGTGAGAAACGGAGGTCAGCTAGGATTTATTTCCACAACAATACTGAGCTGCTTTTAGTGCACTCGAGTTCCTAGTGTGAAACTCATCATTCGTCAAAACACGGGGGCTGCAGAGGCCATGCTGTCAGACGGGTTACAAAAAGCAAGGCTACTGAGCTTTCACGGGGCTATAGCAGGTACTGGAAGCAGCCCAGCCATACCATCAATATGGTGCATGGTCAATTATCTTGAGAAGCAGGGCAGGATTCTGCTGCAGCTGGCTGCTTCCAGTTCCAAAGTCAAGCCCTTTTGAAACCAGCTGAGGTACTGCTGGCTGCACTGCCCTGTGGTACAGAAGGCAGCCCTGCAGAGTGACGTAGTTAGCAGCTGATGAGCTGTTATAATTCAAGGTACAGTATTTCTATGCAGAAATTGCTATAACGCTGGCAGCACCGATGTGTCAAAAGCCCATTGTCACAGCTGCTTATTTCACCCACGGGGTGCACAGCAGGAGCAAAGGCAAGGGGCAAACTCTGGTCTAACTCGCAACCGCGATGCTTCCAAACTTATAATGGGTGACATTTTGTCTCTTTAGCCCAGAGAAAAGGAGACTGAGGAGAGAACCTATGGCTCTCTACAAGCATCTGAAAAGAGGGTGTAGAGAGGCAGGGGTTGGTCTCTTCTCCCAAGTCACAGACGATGGGACAAGAGGAAATGGCCTCAAGTTGCACCAGGGGAGGTTCAGATTGGATATCAGGAACAATTTTTACATGAAATTTTTACTGAAAGGGTTATTAAGATTAGAATGGGCTGCCCAGGGAAGCAGTTGAGACACCATCCCTGGAGTTATTTAAAAGATGGGTTGACATAGAGCTCAGTGACACGGTTTAATGATGGGTTTTTTATCAGAGTTAGGTTGATGGTTGAACTAGATAATAGTAAAGGTCCCTTCCAACCTAGGCAATTCTATGATTCTATGAAATGCCCTGACATCCTATACAAGCCTAAAACTTTGTTTATACAATCCATATCCACATGAGAGGTGAAAGATACACAAAAGCCAACCAGTTCAGTGCAGACAGAGCCAACTCAAGTTAAGCAGATTCCAGGATGTGTCAAATTATGTTGGAAACCAGAAAACAACAAGCCAGCATTTGTCAGTTAACAAGCTGACACAGGAATGCATTTTTAATAGTTGCTCAACACATAATTTTTCTTTTTAAAGTATCTAACTTTGGCCCCTGTAAGCAAGAGCTCCTAAAAAAAAAAGAAAAAAGAAACAAAAACCCCTACCCCTACCAACATTAGTTTGCTGCTGCTTTTCAAAATTACAGAAATCTGTCAATAATGCACTTTAAAAAGTTCAAAACAGGCAAGCACAAGTAAGTTTTTGCTTCTGACTGTGTTTCCTAGGAAAAGAGTATTAGCCCTAGGCAATTCAAATAAATAAATATTAAATAAATAAATAAATTACTGTAGCCTAAAGACAACTAGATGAAAACTAGTTTCAAATTATCAGGATCTGAATACAGGCTACAAATACTGCCAATGTGTTTCAAAATTAAAACATTAGATTAGATTAAAACTGTGCTATTCACTGCAATTGTGCTTTATGGTAAGGTTTTCAGCAAATTACACAATGGGGTGCATCTTGGTGTTTCTTCCCACCCATCCCTTGGCTTTCTAATCAGTACCCAACCTCAAAAAAACCCCAGCCCAATTACATGAAAAAAACAGTACATAATGGTAAAAAAATTACAATACATCTTATTATTCTAATTCTAATCTTAGAATAAATTTTATGAAAACCAATTCGAAAGAGCTGGGACTGTTTAGTTTGAGGAAGAGGAGGCTGAGGGGAGACCTCATCACTTTCTACAACTACTTGAAAGGGCATTGTAGAGAGGTTGGTGCTGGTCTCTTCTCATGGGTAATTAGCAATGGAATGAGAGGGAATGGCTGCAAGCTGCAGCAGTGTAGGTTTAGGCTGAACATTAGGAAAGAATTCTTCACAGAAAGAGTGGTCAGGCACTGGAATCGGCTGCCCAGGGAGGGGGTGGAGTCACCACCCCTGGATGTGTTTAAGAGTTGTTTAGATGTGGTGTTGGGGGGATCTGATGTAGGTGAACCTTGTAGAGTAGGGCTTATGGTTGGACTCAATGATCCCAAGGGTCTCTTCCAACCTGAATGATTCTATTAATTGTAAATAATTTCTACATTAATTTCCCACATTACTGAAGGCACTAAAACTTGCCTGTGAAAGAATGAAGCAGGAGGAAGCTGAAGGCTACACCAGCTAACCGCAGCTTCCAGGTTTAGGCTGGGTTTTTTATCCAAGTGACTTGGAGAACACAGTGTTACCTGCTTTCTCTCAAAGACACACCATAAACACTCTGAAAATACCCCAAAACAAAGCAAATCTCATGTCAAGAGACATGTCTTTCCCTGAGCTGAGCCCACTCCCAACACCTTGAAACAGAAGCAGGCTACTCCTGAAACCCCCTGCAAGCCCAACAATGCAGCTCCAGAGGTACACGTGGCAGGTGCAGGGTGAGCTTTGGGAATTATATTGCCTGATAGTAGGGCAGTCCCTTTTATTTTAAATATTAGCAAGAGCAAATAAGTTAGCCCATGAGGTAGCCTCTCATGAGACCTCACCTCGAGTACTGCCTGGAGTCCTCAACACAGGAAGGACATGGAACTGTTGGAATGGGTCCAGCAGAGGGCCATGAAAATTATCAGAGGGCTGGAACACTTCTCCTGTGAGGACAGGCCGAGAGAGCTGGGGTTGCTCAGCCTGCAGCAGAAAAGGCTCCAAGGACACCTTATAGCAGCCTTCCAGTATCTGAAGGGGGCTACAGCAGCGATGGGGAGGGACTCTATCAGGGAGTGTAGCGGTAGGATAATGGGTAATGATTTTAAATTGAAAGAAGGGAGATATACATTAGATCCTAGAAATAAATTCTGTACTGTGAGGGTGGTGAGACAGTGGAACAGGTTGCCCAGAGAAGCTGTGGCTGCCCTATCCCTGCAGGTATTCAAGGATGGAGCTTGGAGCAACCTGCTCTAGTGTTAGGTGGAACTCAGTGTTCTTTAAGGTCCCTTCCAACTCTAACCATTCTATGATGAAGTTATAATTTACCTGTACGTAACAGTTACACAGTGATGCGCTTTGTGATGACTGAATAAAAACCTTTTGGAGTTTGGTGCTGGTTTTGGGGGGGTTGGGGGTATGTGTGTGTGTGTGTTTGTTTTGGGGATGGGTTTTCTTTTCTTTTCTTTTTCTTTTTTTTCATTCAAATGGCTAATAGCCAAACACTCCACCAGTCTGTGCCAGCCCAGGCAGGCTGCAGCTCTCCTGGACAGTTCTCAACATACTCAACAAATAAAAGCACCAAAAGAGCATAAGCCACTTGCCAGATTGCCACAAGAACAGAAGTATAGCAGGTGGCCATCCACAACTCCAAATCAAATCACACACTGCTCAGAACTTTGTACCAATCCCTGTGTAGCACTGTAGCTGTTTAACGTTACACTTCATTCTCAATTTTCAAAATGAAAAGAAAATGTTTTTTAGTGACACACAAACCTTAGGAGGCAACGATCCAAATGCTATTATTCAACACTCAGTACAACCGAGGGAAATGGCTGCATCTTCCCCCTGCCCAATTCTCTATTTTTTTCTTCTCTTTCAATATTTATTAAGTAAACCAGTGCTTATCTGGAATAAATCCCTAGGTGCAGGGTAACACCAGGTGGTAGACTGGGGTAGTTTTTCTAACAACAGATGGCTCAAACATTTTATGAGAAACAGACACGGGACTATTGCAAGTCAGACCATCTTTCAGTTACGTCTTCCATCTAACAGCACCAACGCCCCGACCCTGGGAAACCATGACAGCCGCTCACCTGAGCCAGGGCACCAAAGTGGGGAAGGGGGCACCTGCCCCAGCAGCCACCGTGCTGCTCCCCAGCACCTCCCATTGAGGCTGACCATTCAGTGGGAGCCAACACTGGGCTCTGAGAGGCAATCCAGCAACGGCTGTTTCACAGAACGAACTGGGGAAACACTATTTGCAGCGAAAAACTATGAAGTGCAACCTATGCCTCATCGATTAAAGTTTTTTTTAACTACTTTTACTTGCTCCATGTCTTATCTGCCTGAATTCAAAGCAACTGTGATCAGCTACTTTTAACCTTAAATGGGAAAGGAATTTTTTGGCTTACAGGCTTCGCTATGTGCCATAAAGGAAGATTACCTGGCTCACCTGAGTGGTGAAAGCCATTCAGCTGTTAAAATTAAGCTAGTCTTAATAAACAGAAAGAGAGAACTAACCATAAAAATAAAAAAAAAAACAACCCAAACCAAAACCCAACCACTAAATACTCAACTACTCTGATGAATCTCTGATCGGTAATCTAACTCCAAGAGACCTGCCCCTGAAATACGGACTGTAATGCTCCCAGCTGGGGCACTTGAGGGGTACAGGGGCTGCACAGAGGCCACCTCAGCCACCGCCACACTTCCACACTCCTGCCTTTCTCCCTCCGGGAGTTCTCAGACAGGGACTCAGGAAAATAAACACCTTCCAGTCTCATACTGGCATTATTATTTTCAAATCTGAAATAACATTTTTAAACTATTTTGCAAAGTTTAATACTATGCTTGTAGTATTGTTAGTGATAAGGCACTGATGTACTGATGTGACAAGAGTCTGATATGCAAACACTAACACCTGTCTGGTTTGGGGGGTTGTTTTCTTGATTTTTTTCTTATTTATTTTTAAATAAAAAGCATCACCACTTGCAGACTTGAAGATGCCATGAACTAAAAAAGCTTAGGTCCAAGGAGAAAGAGCTAAAGAAGGGAAAAATAGAGGCAGAAGCTTGCATTCTTCTTAGACCCATAAAAATACATCAGGATTTTTTTTTCTTTTCTAAAAGAAGCTTATTAATCATCTAAGAGCAGTCAAAATTTGCATGCAGAGGCAGTGATAATATGTAAAAATCACACGGTATCAGAAAAAGAACACCATTACTAGCATTTTGTATTGGTTTTGATGTGTTCAATCTTTCCTACTGAAATATTATTAATTTCCATTCTCTTACTATAGAAGCTACCTACTTCAGGAGAAGCATTTGCTTAAAAGGATAATTTAGAAGTTATGTAATCGCCTTGAAATTTAATGGAAATGTATAATACATGAGTACTGTTGCAATAATGAATCACTACACTAAACCAGATTGTATACTTTAATTCCTAACCTGGTCCAGACAAAATATTTATATACATTTCAATTGTTGTTTTAATAAGAAATTTGTTTTGGTATCCAGACCCACAGTGCAGCATTTTTAGAAATGCAGTGTAACAAAATTGATGATAAAGTTTTTTTTGCTAGATTAAGACACTACCACACTCCTCTGTCAGGTACCCAAACCACGCCCAAAAAAGGCTGTACTTATTTCAACTCAGATGGAACTTCTCTTTCTTCCAGAAAAATAAAGCAATAAATGCCCAGTTATTTTTCTCTTGTCAAGAAATTAATGCCTCCATGTTTGATGAGCACATCCAGGATTGGTACTTATACAATAACTTCTGGTAACAGGAAGACGTTTTATAGGATAGTTTATAAAACAAGGGCTGCAGATGGGAATATGGGAACAAAAAGGCTGTATTTCTGCAGTCCTAACTAGGAACTCACACAGTACATCCAGTCTTTCCTCCCCAAGCATCAGTCTGGGAGTCAGGCAAAAAGGATGCAAGATCAAGTTAAAAAAGCTGCTTTGAGGGCAACACTGCCTTTGTCACACTTTTTGGGTTCACCCTTGTAATGCTGAGGCTGCAGGAGGGAGGAGACAGACAGCTGACACCCATGAGTACAGTGAACTAGCTCATCCCAAATTCAGAGCCTTACATATATTTGACAAAAAGGACAGGCTGAGAGAGATGGGGTTGTTCAGCCTCCAGAAGTGAAAGCCCAGGGAGACCTTACAGCAGCCTTCCAGCACCTAAAGGTGGGCCCACAGAAAAGGTGGAGAGGGACTCCTTTTCAGAGAGTGCAGCGATAGGACAAGGGGTAAGTTTAAAACTTGAAGAGGGGAGATTCAGCTTAGATATTACAAAGAAATTATTTACTATTTTATTAGGGTGGTGAGGCACTGGAACAGGTTGCCCAGAGAAGCTGTGGATGCCCCAGGCCTGGAAGCGTTGAAGGGCAGGATGGATGAGGCTTTGAGAAACCTGGTCTAGTTTAAAATGTCCCTGCCAGTGGCAGGGTGGGTGGAACTTGATGATCCTTAGGGTCTCTTTCAACTCAAATCATTCAATGAAAACCAGAACGGTACAACCTCTAATGGGCTAAACCAAATACTTAACCATAATGTATTTACACGCTGACCAGAGCCGGGCTGTAGCATTGAGCAAGCCTTAGCTGCAGGGGTGAGCGATGCAATTCTTGCATTTCCTAAACTGTAACAATGGTCATTTTTAACCAAGGTAATGACAGCAAGACAAAATTCCAGTAGAAATGGCATAGGCGCAAGTGTTACTCAATGTAAGTTAGTACCGTATTGAAGTGGGGTAGTCTTGCAGTTTGTTAGCTACAGTTAGGTTAGTCTTCCTGGCCAAACAAATGAAATGAAATAGGAAAAAAATTAAAATCACCTCTTTTTTCCCCCCAGTAATCAGCCAGCCTCGCTATTAGGTGATATTTAGTGTGGTGTTATACACGTTACACTACAATCTAGTTTTCCAAGGAAAACAAATACTTTGAGCAGTGAAGGATTCAGATTGCAGCAAACAGAGTAAGCAAACACAGTGTTTGCACACCTGTGCAGATTCAGCCCAACACTGCCTTTTTTAATCACTTGGAAGAGCAGACCCGCACTCCTTCGACAAAGCCAGGAGGACACTTGCTTACAAGACACAGAGCTTTACACTGCTTGCCTAGACAGTCGCTTGAGGTGCACTCAACTATCTTTATTTGATCCTGAAGAGAAAGAGTCGGTTTTATAACTGTATTCTGTAGGTAAGCTTTAGTAAGTTGTGCAAGTGCCCAGAGGCATTATAACTAAGCATTTTCATGAACAAAGGAAGGAAGAAAGTGAGAACTATGATAGTACCTTCAACAACGTTTAGTGTGGACAGGAAAAATGCAAGGGACTGAATCAGCTATTCTCTACCCTTGTGAAGGGACTCATACCCCTGGCATCTCTCAGAGTGGCATGTGTGCACCTACGGGCTCGCTCCAAATCACTGTCTGGGGCACAGCTGCAGCCTGATGCGACAGTGCTTACAAGGAAGCAGAGGTGGGAGGCCACCTTTCAGCTTTCAGCCTCAGGTCAAGCTTGTCACTCACCCACTGCATTTAAATCATCAAGTGCATGTCAGATCAGATCAGCCACCTGCCCTTGAGGCCACAAATACACATCGACTTCTTTCCTTTTAACCCTTGTATTTTAAGTACCAAAAAACAGAGGAGGAGCAGACATAAAAATCTAGGAGTAAGTCCCTACTTTATCATCAGTCCATAACAAAGGATTCAATACCAAGAGCTGATTATATTCCAGACACGCAGGAACTTAGCTTGGAGACAACATGAAAGGTGGGATGGTACAATCCTTGACCCAGAAAAGAAAAGGGAATGGATATCATAAAACCCAACTTCATGGATTAAGAGCTTTCATAGCTATTAACATTTAAAGCAACAAATTCCTAGCCATAGAGGCAGAAACAATCCTATAAAGGGTAAAGTTGGATTGCATATTTTAGAATAGTTCAGTTAGAAGGGATCTACAGTGATCACCTAGTCCAGCTGCCTCCTTCAGAGCTGCTACTGTCTCTTTCTCCAATTGCAATGGAAAGCACTTAAACATTCCAGATGCAAGATTTCAAAACATGAAATTAACAAATTATTGACTGAAGTTCCCGCTTTAAGGATTAAGTAATTTTATTCTAGAAATTGTACTTTTAGGAAGAAAAAGTCTTCCTAATGTAAGCAGTTAACAGTCATCCTGTTTACTGATCATGCTCTTTTTTTTTTTTTTTTGCTTAACTTTTTTCACTTTTACCACCACGCCTCCTGGCCAGCATTATAAACATGGCACTTTGGCCTTACTCAAGAATGAGAACATTTGAAAATGTATATGCTTCTACCCTGCTACCCTCTTTTCTTAAGAAAAGGACCAAGACAATATTTACAAATATCTGGACTTTTGAACAAAAACAAACAAGAGAAGAGCAGTGTTCCAGACCAGCTGTATGAGCAAACAAGTAGTTTGTCACTAAGAGCATTTCTATTTCTATTAAGAGCATTGTTTTCCAAACCAGTTCTTGTTGGCTTTGCTCTTTTGACATTAGAGAAGTCGAAGGAAAACAAAACCCCCTCTCCTGTTCACTGCCAACTAAGCTCTTCCAAAAAAAAAAAACCAAACTTGCTTGAAGTGACTTACACACACTTCAGAGCTAGATTGGCACAGTCTCCTGCCCTCAAAAAAGGTTTTGTTCTATGTGCTTTGGCATAAGACAGGTTAATATAGTCACATAAAAAGTGGTCTTCAAAACGGCTTCATTAACAAGGTAGCTGTACAGAACCACAGAGAAACTCTGGTCAGATAGGATCTCCAGAGTCCCTCTGAGTTTCCCATTTAGTTCCAACCCCTGATTAAAGCTGGGCTAAATCCAAAGTCCAGTAGAGAAACCCAAAGTTGCCCAGTTGAATTTTGAGCATATCTGAGGTTCACTGGAAGTACGGTCATAAACCAAGATAAACTGCTCCATACTGAAATACGAAATCTATGGAGAAGGGGTACAGTTTTGACTCAAGTTTGAGTTCTTTAACGTAAAAATAATAGAAGTCAACCAAGGATAATGAGGAGATTAAGAGTGATGTGGCTTCACACCTCACTTCAGTGCCCCAAGACACTGAGCAACAGCAGCAATGCAGTGCAGGACTCCACTGTCCTTGAATCGCATGAGCACATTGAAACACAGCATCCCTCATCTTCCAGGCATTACCATGTGAAGGAATGGCAGCAAACTGACTTGGAACAGCAAGAAGAAACAGAAGATTTAAGAGCCAGCAGGCACAGGAGCATGTGATTACACAGACCGGCAAAAGCACATGTTTCCTTGCTCTTCTAGGTCGGTCTAACATACAACTTTTGTGTCAGTTTGATGACCAGTTTAACAAGATGCACAAGATTAACATGATAATGAATGTTTGCCAAGCAACCTGCAGCATAAAGACAAGGACATTCTTCTTAGCACAAATCAAATAAAAGAGCCATGTTACCAAAGACAAAGAAATTTTTCATGTGGTTTTGTTTTTCTTTTAAAATAAGAATAAACAATACAATTCAGAGTTTTAAAAACATGACTGGATTCAGCTGCAAACTCTGTCATACAGAAGAGTAAAAAATAAATTTTAATGCTGCTGGATTAAGCACTGCAGTGGGACTCTACTAAACTGGGTGGGGTTCCTAGCTCTGCCTCTGACTTCCAATGGGACCTTTGTCAATTCTAATTCCTTGATTCTCTTAAAACTGATGATACTTTCCTTCCTCACAGAGCAGATTAGTTTCATTAATATTTATTGAAAACTGATTACACAAATTGCAATTAAGTCCACAAGTCCAGCTTTCTTTCTCAAGGTCTCACTTGATTCTATCAGTACCTCCACTTTTATAACTTAGACTAGCTTCAAAGATAAACTACTCTATGGAAGATGCTTCCAAGAACTTAGCCAGGCAAAGCCACAGCTACACATCTAGGTACAATACCAGTGATTTCACAGTACTGAACGCTTGCCATGTTCATAAACCACCTATAGTTGTGTCACAACTGAAAACCCTTTAGAAAGAACAGCTGCCCTTTGCCTCATGTCCTGTTCACAGCAGTCAAAACACAGTTTCCTTTTTTTTTTTTGGTCCACCCTAGAAGCCAGGTTTTCCAAGATACAGTAAGAAACTCCACATGGAAAACCAATATTTATTTAGTCACCTCATTTGAGGGATCCAGGATGACCGAAAGAGGTCATGTTTCATTACTTACTAAAATAATGTATTTTTCCATAGGAAGAAAGCAAGCCCTAGTGGAGACAAGGGGACTATCAGCTTATTTCTATGCTACGCCGCGATGCAGTTTATTACTGCCTTGTTTAGGATGAGCAAGGTACAACAAATTTACCAGACAGTTTCATTTGTTTCTTTAAACAATGCATCCTAAAATTACCTGCATTGACCATGGAAATGCAAAATGAGTTACACAAGAAGCTTAATATCAAAATGAATTATTACAATAAAGTTCAAGCTGCTGCAAACACATGCCTTAACCAAGGACTCCTGAGGGTACTTCAGCTTTCAGTCCTGCTACATTTAAATTACTACCAGTCCTATCATTTTAAATTTTAGATTTTATTTCAAAACTAATGGGTTGCTGCAATTTTTGGTACTCCAACTGACACAGAAACTTCTGGAAGTCACAAAAGACTTTCTGTCTTTAATAACCTTATCAACTAGAGTTGAACTCAACCACAAGCTGCAAATTCCAGTGTCTGCATTTTTTTTTTATTATTTTATTTTTTATTATCTTTTGCTCAATTTTGACGTGGTCAATAATTGATTTCTAGTAATATGAAACACCACATGGCTAATTAATTTCAGCCAAACAAGGGAACCAATTCATGTCTACAAGATGTCTTGACATGTCGTTTGCTCATTCTTAGTACAGGAGAGTGGAGAAAACATGTAATATTTCTTAACCTGGCTCTTTACCGCAGAGGGAGGCTATACCTCTGACCCGAAGACATAAAGGAGGGAGGGTCTGTGACGGGAGATGCTGCAGGTTACCAGACCAGCTGAGAGAGTTGGAAAAACACTGTGAGCCATATTCAAGTCAAGTCACAACAAGGCTTTCTCCAACTCCTGCCTGAGTGCAAACCTCTCCTTCGTGACTGCTCTGGCTCTTCCCTCCAGTGCAAACAGCACACCTGGCTCCCATGGTTTCCACATGACAAAACACAGCTCCACTTTGCACACCAAAGCCTCCGTCTTCTTCCTCAGCCCAGGTACCCATGTATACCCCACACACTGGGCTGGGCAGATGCTCTACAGCCTGTGTTTGGCGTTTTTTGCTTTAGAACAGCAATTATTTGCAGCACTTCACAGGTACAAAGCTAAGAAACCCCCTTCTTTAGTCCCAGTCTGTAGACAGTTAACCCTCGCTGTTTAAACTTTAACTAGTGAAAGGTGAGACTTATTTTCTTTCATTGTTCAAGCTCAGTGAGCCTTCCACACTGAAGTCTAACTGAAGCAGAAAAAGGCCAAAACATATTAAATGCTGTCCTTACAACCACTGAGATAAGTGTATCATGTAATAGTGGGGTTTTTTCTGATGAAAACCTGAGCTGTACCTGTCAGCTGCATTTGCAAAGTGGCAGCAATGATATTGGGAGCATTTCTCAATTTCAACCTTAAACGGTTTAAAATGGTCAGGGTAAAACCAGAACCCATCACTCACTTTCTTTATTTTATAATCTACAGGGACCACAAAAAATAGCTCTGAAAGTGTATTCTTCATGTCACTGTGGCTACAGATGCTCCTGAGCGATGTGAGTTAGCTGGCCTTTTAATTAGTCATAACCCAGACAGCATTTAAAAATGCAATCTGTTGAGCTTTAAGTATTCCACCCAGTTATGAAACTCCGCTCCAGAAGGCACAGAGTTATTTCCTTAAGAAACCATTAACATTTAGTAAACAAAGCCTATCTGGTAGCTCTACAACCATCTGCAGGAAAACACACAACCCCAACTACTTCCCTCCACCACCTGTTAAGCAGCTGGGTTCAGAGTTCAATGGGGCAGGGGGTGGGGGGCAAGAGAGGCAGCTGGAGAGTCTCTAACATCTCCCCATCTTTTGCCCTTCCCTCTGCTGAGAGCCGGTACCAGCCTTACACCTGGTTGCTTCCCAACCCCGGGCCCAGCTCCTGCCATCCACCTACACAAGCTCAGAGCTCACCACACCAAACGCTAGGAAACCAGCCGCAGAAAAATTACTAATTTCTCTAATTTTCCCTTCAGGTCAGTTTTTTGTGGTTGTGGGGTTTGGTTTTTTTTTTTTTGGTCGTGTTGTTGTTGTTTTGGTGGGTTTTTTTTCTTTTATCAAAAGCACAGAACACAGTTGTATGTACTTCAACATTTTTCCTCATAGAAATAATTGGTTTATTTGTTGTCATTTTAAAAGAATCTTAGGATTGCCAAACTGAAGTCAGCTGCTACACTTCTTACATTGCTTGCAAAAAGTCTACTCTAGCAGTTGGCTAATACCTTATTTTTTCAGATCAACCCCCCTCCTGTCCAGCAGGCTGAAATTTCCAAAGTATCTAATTAGTTCTGGAAACTTCAGCATGAAATCATAACTCTCCACAAACCAACCTCTCTTCCAAGAATAAGACTGACGATCTAGTACAATGAGTTACAGTGTTTTGCCAAAGATTTTTAAAAAGTTAGGATGACTTTTTTTTTTTTTAATAGCCAGATTTCAAGATGGGCAACAGAATAGGTTTTCATGACAGACATGCTTTCTGCCAGCACAATGAAAGAAAGCTCGTATTTTGCCAACTTACAGGCCTCTGAAAAACTGTAGGTTCATTGGGTCGGCAGAAGGCACTGATTTTAACCACATCCTGCAGAGGCTCTGACTGCACTGAGGACAACCTTCCCTCCAAACATGACTCCAGGCTGCATCCTGGTACCCAAACAGAGAGCGGAGAGCCTCTGCCTCCTCTGCTTTCAGTAAATCAAGACTGTTCCAGCACAACATGGATATAGAACAGAGGTGAACCAGAGACAGGCATTGGGGGAAATAGCAACTGGCTTAGCAGCCTGGGAAAGAGGTTACAGCGACGCACAGAGTGCCAGGTCACAGAACAAATTTCTGTTGGTTTATTTCCTGACCTCAAAAATGATGCACACAGAACAGTGGTCAAAAGACATTATTTAGGTTGCAAAGTCAAACACTCAAAATGTGTAAGTGCCAGAGGTGAGGTTACCCCTAAACATCAGTACTTCCCACTTACAGCCCACTCACAGCTCACTTCTAACACAGTTATCCAGCCTCATCCACTTCCCCAGGACCTCCCCGTCTCATCCAGCGTTGGCTCCAGGGTGGGATTCCCCTGTTGGTGTAACAAGGGCAACCATTTTTCTATGATCTTTCTAACACTCATGGCAAAAGCTGGGTATTACATGATTTAGTAGACTCCAGACAGAGAAACCATGGTCTCCTAGGGAAGCTACCTGATTATCCTAAAAAACAAAGAAAAAAAACAACTCCCCCAAAAAAACATTCCTCAACAACAACATTCCCAAAAGCACAAACCCACTCGCAACCTGCTTTTGAAGGATGCTTCTGCTTCAGAATTAATTTCTGCTTCTAAATTGTCTCTGTCTTTCTTTGGGAACAGCCTCCACTCATGGTACCTGCCAGATTTGCAGGAGCAACTATCACAAAAAGGTACTGGAGATGGAAGGTCAAACACGTCCTGGGCATGGAAGGTCACAGCCACAGCTAAAGGTTCAGCAGCATCAAAGCTTTGAGAGCCACATGTTGGATGACCAAACTCAGGGATACATTTGACCCTGATACCACTCACTACATCTCAAACACAAGAAAGAAAAGAAGAATACCACAAAGCTCTGACCACAAAGAAAATAAATTAATCCATTTGTGTAAAGCACTTGCACAACACAGTGATGGGAAGCACACACACACACACAAAAAAACCAAACCCCATAAGGGAATTAAAAATCCTGCCCTCTGACAAGAGTTTGCAAGTTCTATGAAGTATTAAATACCAGTAAATGTCACCTCAGAACATGCAATGAAATTGTGTCACGTCACCGAATGTGCCAGTAACCTTCTGGAAAAAAAAGCACATAATCACTGAATAAGAACTTCCATAAGGTTAAAAAAAAAAAGAAGAAAAGGAAAAAAAAAGGTTCTTCATTTTTATCTTCATTTTCTTTTAAATCTGTTAAATACTTAGCTAGAAAACATTCACTGGTAAAAAGTTGCCTCCGAACACATTTTGTGAGAACAGTTACAAGAAAAATTACTTGCTCCCAACTAGAAGCATTTATGGTTACACACTTAATTAAAGAAATGCCTTTTTTCCAATATATCAAGGGTAGGATTTAGTTTTTATTCTGATATCCATCATCTGTTTGAATGAAGAAAATGATCTTCCAAGAACTGCATAGAAGTTCACAGATTTACTATATTCCATGTAAAGCAGAAATATGTCCTCCTAGGCCAAAAAATTGTACAGTTTCTAACAAAAGTGAGCAAAGTTTTGAAAGATGATTTCCTAAATAGTGCCACAGATGATATTACCACAATTTCCTCAGTATTTCTTTTTAAATGTATTTTTCATAGCTGCTTTTTACATAAAATAAAACAACTTTGCAGTGAGTATAGACCAGACATTTCCCACATGATTCTGTTCCCTTGGATCATCTGACACCTGTCACCTTGGCACGAGCTAAACACTGATAAACAAGGGTCCTTGCTTCACCTTCTAAAAACCAGGAATAATTTCTGCTTTTAATCTGAAGAACAGTTTAGGCTGGATTTGCCACTGTTTCTGAATTACTAACTGCCACGGAAATATAAAGCATTGAGGAGCTGACAGTTTGCCAGGTTTGTACCTTTTGCGGACATTTAACCAGAGTCTGGAAACAAAATTATGAAATACATCAGCGATTTACAGCCCACAATCACTTTGCATCAGTAAGCAGGTTGGTATCAAACTTATCAGTCCTCTCTAGAAATGACTTAATGGGGATTTTTCAATGCCTTTCTTTCAGTCTTTTAAAAAACACCTGTAAGCTATTTAGGATTCCTTTTCAAAGTAAGCAAACAGTTTGATGCCAAGAAGCTTCATTAGTGGTTTTCAAACATTAATAGTATCAAAGATTAGATCAACAACTTTGATTCAGCATTAGGCCATGTTGCAGTGGGCTTTTGTGTGCATATTATCAGTACTCCCACCCCTCCATATCTTGAATATATTTTCAACTCAGAGTTAAGCAAGCATGCAAATTCTCTAATGTCTCCCAACATGATAACCCCAACAACAGAAACCATGCATATGTTTATAGGACAGTATTTTGAGTATTAAACTGACCTGTAATTTATGACTCATGCATGACTTCCTCTAGAAATTGCCATAAAGTGATAACTGTAACCACTGACAAAGCTACCCATGCTTCCTACTGCTGTGGCTTTGACCATCCCGATACCTCATTTTGTAAGGTAAGTCTGCAAGGCAAAATGGGAAGTTACTTAAACTGTCTCTTCACTAAAGACTCATTACAGTCGGGCAAGACCACATTCAAAACAATAGATTATGTTTCACACTGGCTAGAGTCAGAGTTACAATCCCATAACTCCCTTGGAATAAAGGTTACTCCAGATATGACCACTTTGCTTAAGAATTTAATTCTTTAATCCCTTCCAATGATACCACTTGTGATAAACAAGAAAAATTTTCCCCTCATAGAGGAATCTAACAACATCGTCAGGTGGTATAAAGCTAGCATATATAGACACAAATGGGAGTATATTATATATATACATATGTATATTTATTTTAAAAAAAAAATAAATAATGCACTTAATGCATCAGCATTTCTTTTCATGGCCATACTACAGGTCCAGGTGGTTAGTTTGTTGTTCACTTTTGTTTTCAACTGCTAAATGCTACACATCTCTGCAGATGGCTATTGGACATTATAAATGCACAGATCATCACAACCAGCCTGTGCTTATGTGCAAAGTAAAGCCGTGACTAAATGAAGCTACTCAAACTACATGAAGAACTACAGTTTTCTGCATGTGCAATAGCAAGAGGGAATTTGGATAATCCACAAAGTCCAGTACTACATAAAATTGTGCTTGAAGTGGCTGATGTAGACCACAAGGGAATGGGACTCTCCGTGTTAGCTCAGAACACAATCCACTCAGATATGCAAAATGGACAAGGGACCTTAGGAATGACTGATAAATTTCCCCGCTTGCATGTACCAGCTGTACTAATTTAACTTCTCAACCCGCAGGGATGCTAATATCTATAATGAAAATAGTTTAATGTAATTCTATCAACTAGCAAAAACTACAGAAAACCACATTTGCTCTAAGATAACTTTAAAGAAACATTTTTAAAGTTCCAGGAATTAAAGCACTTTGGTTAAATACAACAGAGAAAGCAACAGACCTATGCTATTCTTCACTATTTTCTTGTTTTTCATCTATCATACAAATTCCCTAAAATCCAGATTTAACCTAAGCCTTCATAATACTCAGGCTAGCAAAGCCTTGTGAATCCTAGGATACAGAGTATTAGAAATAAGGTTAGAGTATTTAATAACACAGTTTAAAAGTTACTGTGATGTACAACCACAAGCACACTCAACTTCACCATAACTCGTTTGCCAACCCCAGTTAATAATACTTTTTTTGTTTTTTCTTTTCTTTCCATACCTGCAGGGACATCCTGGAAAATAGCCCTGTTGATTTTGGTTTGAACTGGAGCTTATAAAAAATAGAACAGATGCTTAAAACCATGACTAGGCAGGAGAGAAGATACCACCTAGTAACCCCAGATCAGCATGGGGTTACTCAAAGAAGTTGTTGCAACTATGGAAGTTTCCAACAGACACAATATTTCAAGTGAAAAAACGCAACTAAACTTCCTAGTTCCAACAAAAATAAAGCTAGATCTTACTTTTTTCCTGGGTTTTTCAGTGTTACACAGGGAAGATGGAAAAAAAAGTATAACAATGCATGCCCCAGAGGCAAACCCAAAGGGATTTGATTAAAGGCCTTACTCATTACTCCCTAACAAAAATAACAAGTTTTGCTTGTTGACATTTTTCAAGAGAACGAAAAAGTACCAGATTGTTATTCTGAAATCCTTCTCATGGCAGTAGCCTGTAATTAAAGGTAAGCAGGATGAGGGGACAGACAGAATCTAACCTTCCACTGACTCTTCAAAAAACTACGAGTGATGTTCAGAGCTCTGATCTCAGCAGTGCGATCTGCAAGAGACGTCCCTTCAGTCAGTACCAACCCCACTGAAAGAAAACTCTCTTATCTCGCCTCAATTCCAGGCACTTACTGCATCAATCACAGCAGATTTCAAAAATGGAGACACTGCACAAATAACAACAAGGGTCGTGACCAGTTAACCGCAGTGAATTAATTGATTTCTATTTGGGGAAGTTTCTCTGCCTCAGCAGCAGCCTATATTATAGAAAACGTCAATTTTATTTACAAAATACACATTCAAAAGAATTAAACATGAATGGTGATAAAGGAAAACAATTAAAATAACATTAAAGCACACCTGTTCTTTGTCAAGTAACTTTTTAATTCAGTCTTACTGGAAGCAGAAGAAGGGACAGAAAGAGGCACGTGTTGACATCAATTAGCAGGTGATCTGGGTCACAGCACCTCTGCATCCAGCTTCTCAGGACACCATGGCCGGGAAACAAGGGGCAGCCTGGAATAAGGTACAGTCTACACCCACACTAAAACTAATTCAAGCCACTAACAGGTGATGGCTGGACGATGAAGTGAATCACTGAAGCTTTAAGATACCCCAGATAAGCAGCCTGAGCAAAGCCTAACACTTACAGGCAGGGCACAGGAAAGAAAAAAAAAGAGAACCTAACCTGCTAGGTACTCTGCAGAACAGAAAAGGCACATCAAAAGCCAGCCTAAGAATGAAGGACACATTCCTCTTGTCATCCCATGACTATGATCACTGTCACAGCACCTGATTTCTGGACAACACCTGGACATATCTTACCCCTGGTGAGTATGCAGCTATGAAGCATATGAGTTTTTTCTAAATATTATCACATTTCCCAGGACAGTTTTCATCAAGTTTTGCTGCAGTATAGCTACAAATACCACACCATTTAGTTAAAGTGAAATTCCTCATCTAATAAGAGGCTCTGCAAATATCCTCAACTTAGATTCTGGATTCCAGTTCAAAAGCAAACTGTCCTATCTCTTAAAAGAAAGCACTAAGAGAAACATGCGACAACTCTAACGGCTTATAATAGTGGCTAGCCATGCCCCTCTTCCATATATATTCACATATCAATCTTTATTTTACTTTCTACAAATGTAACTCTGCAATTCCTACACATACAGGCTTCAGTCCACGGATAAGTTGAGTGTATGAACATCTTAAGGCAGCATACATATTCCCACAGTGTAAAGTGAACAAACACAGCCTTCAAAAAGAAAAAACAATCACTGCACTGTCTATTCTAATGGAAAAATGGAAACTGAATCCTTTGTAGTTGAATAAAGCTGGCTGTTGAGTGGGGTCAATGGCTCAGTGAGTCCACATCATTACAAGAGGTGAGATTCCACATTAAAAAAAAAAAAAAAAAAAAAGCCAAAGCAAAACAACAACAGAAAATCCAACAAGTTTACTGTGGGTCAGTAACAAAACATCCTCTTGTGTAACTTCAGATCTCAATGCTGAGAAAAGAAGTAACCTCATTGAAACATACTAAAGTTTCTCATTATCATTCAAGTCAGATAAATTAGGAAAAAAATTGTCGCACCAAGAAGGTTTGTGTCTCCCATTACAAAACTAGAAACCAAAGGAAAATACAGAGAAAAGCATTAGAAATCAGCATTGGAGAACCAAACAAACCCCTTGCACACTGCTGTAGTAATTCCCTAATTCTGTTAAACATCTGGATACCCCAAATCCTCATGACAGTCAGCAAAGGTTAACAGAAGAGCATCAAAGCTGTGCTACTTAACCTCAGCGACAACTGCAGCTACTTGAAGCATGTTTTGAGAGAAGACAAATGAAGCTGCGCCCTCTCTATCCTGCCACCTGCCATTTGGTCCTGAAGGCACAAGGCAGCACTGCATCTTTGGCAGGGGGTGAAGCTAGTGGCAGCTGTACCACCAGGACACTTCCAGCAGGGAATGAGGGAAAGATAAAAAACAGGGCAACTCAATCTGTTTTCCTCTCTTCACATGGAAATCCTGCACCAAGCAATGGACTCCAGCTGGAAACCTCATTAGGAAAGTAATACAATTTAGGGTGTTAGAGGAAAGCTGTCACAGCCCATCTACTCAATAGAAACATACTCCCTGACAATTTTCTTCGAATGTGACAATGCCATCATAGCATGTGGTTTCTGAGCAACAGGCACAAATTCAAGCAAGGCACTCTGCATCTCAACCACAGCATCAGCAAAGAATGACAACAACAGAGTGAGCAATACCTGGCTTTGGTAATTAAATGTCCTTCCTCCAATAATCATGAAGTGTTGAGTGGCATCTCACAACAGCTTAACTTAAAAATTTTGCAACAAACATAGTTAGCTGGTATCTTTTGTGAAACAGAAGTGGAAACCACAAACTAAAGAGCAAGCACTGCTTGCTGTAAAAACTATGAGCTGTTTACTTAAAAAACATGTTGCTCAAGAGATATTTTAACACTGCATTTAATTCATATTATGCCACTAACATTGAAAACCAATATATTTCAAATATGAAGCAAATACTCCCCTTCCTCAAGAGGTTGTCAGTTAGTGGAATGAAGGAATAAAACCACTGAGCTGCCATTTGAAATTTCTACATTTATAAAAAAAAAAAAAAAAAGAGAGAGAGAGAAAAAGAGTCATCTTGAGTCATCTTAACATTATTAGACAGAGGACTGACAACTGACAACTTTGGAGATTTCTCAATGTCTACAATAGGCTAGGATCACTAGCTGAGTCATATTCTAGTCCTCTGGACCCTTAAAGATGTGTATCTAAGATACACTGGGGAGCTGCGACCTTCATGGCTGCACATTATTTCCGTAGTAAATATGAGGGATCTTCTCCCATTGCAAGAACATTTAGAAATTAGGTTGATTTTTCCCCTCAGCTCCTCAATCTGAGCTTCATTTCAGGGGATGTTAGCAAATTACCACACTGTCACCAAGCCAAGCATGCCACACCACCAGCTGCAAGGTGAGTCGGGGTTCTCTTGAACCTGTGCAAGCACCTCAGCTCACATCGTTAGACACAGGCCAAACTGAGACTGCATTTATCCACATTTCAAAAGATAAATTTCAGTATGTCAACAAGCAGTGAGTCCTACAAAATTATCACATTCTGAAGCTTCACCAACACCTTGGGTTTATATTAGTTCAAGTCTCAATCAACAGCAACTCTGTTGAACCGTAAAAAGAAGAACAAAACAAAGCCTGTGCAGAAGGACATATTAACCTGTTTTCTAGGATGTTTGAGCATAGGTATGTAATGTGCATGCACACATAGACAGTCAAATTCACTGGTCACAAATGCAATTACATGCAAGAGAACCAAAAGAGGCGATATAACTTCACCTGCATACAAACAAAACACCCATAGCTTTCACTTCCCATGTAAAAGGTCAGCTATTATAATTCGCATTTCACAAATCCTTAAATCTTATGGTCTTTATCTTGAAAGAACTTCCTGTATCAAACGTCTTTGCTGGTTGAGCCCAGCACAGTTCACTTAACTAAGCTAGAAAACATGTCCAATACCAGCTAAACAAGGAGACTTCTACTAACAGCAAGAAATAAAGTACAAAACCAGGAAACATCAGGAAGTGTAATTTCAATTTTAGATATTACAGCTCAAAGTCCAGCATCCGAAACTAAGGAGAGCCTGAAGTAAAAATCCCATTTTCTGCTGCTGTCTGTGCAGAAGAAGCTATACATCCTGGGTTCAGTTTTAAAGTTAAACATGGTGTTTGTATTCTGGCATGATGTAAAGGAACTTTTCATTGTACTTGGGAAGAAACACTCATGGTTTAATATTTTCTGACTCCAAATAAAATTTGCGATTCTCCATTTATTTTTTTGAGTGACAGGTATCATAATCAACAGCTTCACAGACAAAAATATGTTGTTTGATGCCTGGTATAAGGTAATTGCATGCAAGTCAGAAGTTGATGACAGAAACAGGCTACTTTAAGGGTATTTTTTAACATAAAAGCCTCATAAGCAAAAACAAAATAAAAATTGCAGACATTTAATTTTTATGAGAAAAATCCATGCTACTCACTACGATGAGAGTTATTCACAAATTGTTTCTACAATGAGTTTTGCTACATTTTAGACAATTGTATATGACACTGTCCTTCTATAAAATATGAGTCTCTGCATCTTCACTGCTAAGTTTCTCTTGAAATAAGGTAATAAGCTGCCATACACCCAAGGAAAAAATAGGCTCTTTCCTATTTGGAGTAAATGTCTATACAGTTAGCATTTGTGTGCTGTTGGTAGCTGGAGACACTAAAAACAGTCCATTCCCATTGTGCTGTGGGGGCTGTAAAACCAACAAATGAAAAAGATGATTCTTTATCCTGTTAAAAACAGTTATCAGCCATTATCTCTTAGGGAAGTTTCAAACACATACTTGGAATAAAACAATTCTGTGGTCAGCTGTTTCTTGCTGTTGGCCTTTTCTTCTGCTGTTTCTTCACCAAAGTTTAAAAAAGTTCCTTAGTCAGAGAAAATCATAGAATGGTTAGAGTTGGAAGTGACCTTAAAGACCATCGAGTTCCAACCCCCCTGCCATGGGCAGGGACACCTCCCACTAGAGCAGGTTGCTCAAAGCCCCATCCAGCCTGGCCCTGAACACTCCCAGGGATGGGACTTCCACAGCTTCCCTAGGCAACCTGTTCCACTGCCTCACCACCCTCACAGTAAAGAATTTCTTTCTGACATTTAATCTAACTCTCCCTTCTTGCAATTTAAAGCCATTACCCCTTGTCCTGTCACTACCCTTCCTGACAAGGAGACCCTCTCCAGCTGTCCATGTTGTTGTCCCTCACGTAAGAGCTGTGCACTGAGGGTGAAGATAGCAGCTGAGGTATTCAATGCCAAATGTGAACTACTGAATTGCATTGGCAATATCCCAACCTAGCTTGATTAAATATGCCAAGAAGTCTCAGTATGCCATCACAGTCTTTACAGATGTGCATACAACAAAGGTCACAAATTACAACAAAATTCAGTATAAAAAGTAAGAAAGCAGGAAAAAAAAACCCAACATTATTTGTTGCCCTTCCTAAGTTAGCTTCTAACACAACCATGTGATGACACCCTTTCAAAAGTATGAAAGGGGATGCTTTTTCCATTCAAGTTCACCCAGACAAGCCAGCATTTTCTGTTTGAGAACAAACACACATTAAGTATAGGAGATGGTCTTCTGAACCAAAAACAAACAAATCCCACACCTGTCAGTATGGACAAGTTTAGACCATATTGTCTTCTGCATTAATCCTGCTACAGCAAGTTCCTGCAGGCTTTCCTGTGCACCCTCCCTAGGAAAAGTCAGGCCTGCTAGGACAACAGCCAACATGCCCTAATTAGATAAATATTCAAAGCTATCAGCCACCTGTTTCCAGCACTCAGGACATTAACCTTTTCTGCTCAGTTCATCTTGGAATGGTAAAAAGAAACACCTGTTAACACAGGGGTCATATAATACACAAAAGACTAATTCCGTAAAGCTCACAAAACCCATCTTAAAACCAGCTAAGAAAAACTCCTCTTCATATTACTGAGCCGCACCTTTTATTGCTCTGATATTGACAGAATCATCACAGTTGGACAGGACCTCTGAGGTCACCGAGTCCAACCACACACACAGTAAAACCTCCTACAATATCAGCCACTAGAGCGTGCCCTGAAGTACTGCACCTATACGTTTCTCAAATACCTCCACCTCCCTGGGCAGGCTCTTCCAGTGACTGACCCCTCTTTCATCATACAATTTTATTATTATTTTTTTAGATTCATACGTGGGCAAAAGATCTCTCGTTTTTTTTCTCCCATCTTAAACAGAACTCCCAATCTCCACTCCTTACTACGACTTCCACAATGATCACTTAGCATGGAAGGTTTTATTTTCACTTTAGCCCAACACCTGTTGCACCGAAAAGTTAAAAGTTAGCCTTCCTGGAATCAATCACTCTAAAGTGAAGCAGAACCAATTTGCTGTCCCAATATACTAGACACACACTCTGAAAAGCAGGAAAATAAAAAAAACAAACTCCACACCAGAACATTCCAAAGCCTCTTTCACCTCTTATACCTGTCCTTTCTGTATGCAGGCAGAGCAAACCAAACCAATCAGGATCTGCCCTGATCCTGTTCCATATAATTTCCATGGACCTCAATTACTTTTACGTCTTCTCTCAGTGATGCTATTTCATATTTGAGGCAAATCTAAAGCATCGTGGTCTCTCACATGCTTTTTAGTGCTGGAACTAATTAATTCTGTCACTTCCCATGAGAAAGAAAAAACACATCCCCCAAGAGAAGGGAGACGAACGTCAGATGGCAGATGCAGTGAGAACTCCAATTGCACACCCTCAAATTAATCGCAATCAGAAAGTTCAGCTGAAGTATACCACTACTCCTCACAGATATTTTTCCAAGGAAAATAAAGTCCACCAACCCTACTGTTTTAACTCATAAAAAAACAGTAGTCCTCCACTATCTCACCACTGTATGAACCACGAATTCTTCATGAACCATCACCAGCTTGCTTTCTTTAGCAAATTAGCAAAAGCATTTTGCACCTGCAGCCATGTTTAATTACCAACCATTAGTATTCTAATCCCATCCCACCATTAACGTTCCTCAAATACATTATGCAGAGACAGATTTTCTTCTATTCCACACCATAACACAAACTAGATTTATTTCAATTTTTATTTAGTAGCCTGTTTTTTGAACTGCAAGTAAACAGAACACACTCTCACCTGGAAAGACAAACTAGAGGTTAACCTGATAATCCAAAGTGTGAGTTTAATTGAGCGAGGAACTCTAACCAAGGTGTTCAAAATTCAGCACTAATACTTTAGATAGAGGCCTCCGTTGGTGAAGAGAAATCATTGTCCTCATCCCACTTAAACAGGTGGGACATTTTCAAATAGGTTTTAACATGCTTTTCGGGCAAATGCCCATAATGTGAGACCAAGCAAAGTTTTATCCAAATTTCTCCCATCTCTCATAAAGCTTCTCCTTTAAAGCCTTCTAAGGAACAAAACTGAAACTTTTAGTCCAAAACAGTTGCCTCCATCTTCCTAATTGTTTCTCTTGTATCTGACCCTGGTCTGCAAAGAGGGGGCAGCCAGTACTAGGAGCCCAGCAGGAAGTTCACACCCTTGAAAGAAGGTAGAATGAAGTATGAGGAGCACTGAGAAATACAAATAATTACTTTTGCAATTTTGTTATATCTGTTTGGTGGGAGAGGTTTCCTAAAATTATGCAATTCAACCAAGTCTGAGAGGAGGGGGAAGAAGAATTGTTTTGTCTTTCAACTAAAGATGACATCACCTATGCAGTCTGAAGAGAATTAGATTCCCTTATAAGAGTCAGTCGTTTTCTTAGAACAGGTTTCAGGTGGTTATACACGCATGCACGCTCTCCTTCTGAAAAAAGACCAAGTACAGCCATGTCTCCATTTGATATGACAAGGGGGAAAGGTGGAAGCATTAATCCATAAACTACCTGGGGATCTGTACTTTCCTGATCAGAAGCCTTCCTTGTTTACCTGCACCACTGAAGTGTAATAGATTTGCATTTGTTTGCAAAGTCAAATTTATCTTGTATGTTCAGCGATGAATTACACTGATTTTCAAGAAAAAGCTGCTTGTAACGCACCGACAGTCCAGGTGCCCGTACAGCTGGGGACCTGAAACTGCACCCGATCAAAAAGTTCCAATAGAGACACACAAAGTCATGAAACAGAGCTGGCCTCTCATGCCCTGGTAATATTTTCTTCTTTAAAATGGCAATCAAATATACACCAGTCCCATTTGATCATGCTCAAGGCTTAAAGAGTATCTAAAAGCTAATTAGCTCCCTAAAGCATCCAAGGCTTATAACTACGGTTACTGTAACCTCTCAGAGCATCAATATCATGAATTACATAAAATAGTCCCGAACGTGTTCATGTTACAGACAAAAAGATTTCCAGAATAATGTTTAGAAGTTGATTTTAACAGGCTCTGTACTACTATTTTTTTTTTAAGCTGTGAAATGTTAAACTGAAGTGCACACAGGATTATAACCCAGGCTTTTACAAATCTCCTTTGCAAAATGCGGCCATGCAACACATGCAGTCACAAGCAACCCATAATCTTTTTATCTTCTAAACACTCTACAATGGAAAACACCCTGTTCTATATGGTCTGCTTTTTCTCTGCATCATGTCAAACAGCTTTTAACATTCTCTTTTACAGCAGAGATGTGTGCAACAAATGGAATGCACTCAAATGCAGCAAAAAGCTTGCCACTAACAGATATCATTTAAATCACAGAATCCTTCAACAACAGCTATGTTTTCTATCAACCTAAGACAACAAGCATGGATGACAATATTCAGTAAGTTTAAAACAAAGAAGAACTTACCCAAACTTTTCAGTAAGTTTTTAAATGAAGATTTCCAGTTCAATAATATTTTTGTTCTAAGCATATAAAATCATTCTGCAGCATTTGTAAACCAGAGAGCACAAGGCTGTGCTCCATGATAAAGCTTAAGCAACTCTATAGCAGTGAAACTAGTATTGCTCAAGCTGAGAAACGTTAACTAACAAAATAAAAATAAAATTAATTTATGTGTTTTGTAATATGGATGAACACAGCTCTCGGAAAAAAGAAATCTCAAAAGCTGAAGTAGAAAACTCTTTCTACTGGAAATTTGTGTCAGAACAAATGCTGAATCTCAAAAGAAAAACAATCTGTAAATTATGAGGGAAGTATTCAGTGTTTTCAACTTTGTAACTTGTACAATTTATATTAAAGATTAGACTGCTATCTTAAAAATATATTTATCAAACACTGAACTACTATGTAGCCTTACAAAACTAATTTTAAAACTTTAATTTTGGTTAATGGTGTGTGACTGCTGAGATCTTCACAGACCTCCCGTGACTGTATAAATGTAAGCATTGTGCATCCATCCATCAAGGCTTTGATGAAGCCAGAATGCAACAGTCACATAAGCTTCTCCAGTTGTTCTTTGAAAGGAACTGTGACTTAAACCAGATTTTAAATAGATTAAAATATAATGTATTTTAATATTACTAATAGACTAATATTTTTAATATTATTAATATACTTATAGCTGCTACTTTAAGCTTAGTAACTTAATTATCTGAGGATGATGTTTCTCTTGCACACCAAATACAGCATTATCTTGAACATGAGCACTTCCTCACCGTGAGCATGTGAGCCTTTCATCATGGCAAAATGAGTGGTTTTCATCAATGTTATATGGACTAATTTAGAGGATCTAGGCAAGAAAGAATACTATTGGTAACATCTTTAAAAAAAAAAAATTTAAAAAAAAAAA
>VZTM01005743.1:8347-35726 GCA_013400555.1 Jacana jacana | reverse complement strand
ACAATGTTTTTCACGAGGTGTCTTTATTCACGGGAGCGATGCTCTCATGCAGAGAACACCAATCCCTGGCCTGGTTTCAGTTCTTCCTCGTACCACAGTGACCACACGTGAAGGAAGAGGTACCATCACTGTGATAATACTTCTCCCCTAAAGCTAATAGAAAAATCCCTTTCTTCAAACCAGCACTGGAAAAACTGACATGTGTAAGTTTGGAAGGGCCTTACACACTAACCCAACCGGAATCATTTCACCCAGCAAGCTGGATTCCAGGCCATTAATATATTTGCACCTTCACTGGGAGCCTGAGAGACAGCAACTGCAACATTGCACACAATGCTACACTGAGAAAAACAGANCTGTACACTGAGAAAAACAGATCTCACGGATTCATTCCTTCGTGGGTTTCACCCTCTGCAGAGGAGAAGGTGTAGAATAAAAGCTTCTGCGGAACAGAATCTTCTGAGCAGTTTTGGGAAAAGGAGTCTCATTAACGTATACATCTACAAAGCATTTAAGAAAAATAGAAATTTAGCAGAGGCTTGTCCTCCTCTTACAGCAATAGCATCACTTTACGGTGTTCTATTTCTGTATTTATTTTTTAATCCCTTTTCATATTAACTTTCATGCTCTTTCATATGGATATATATTTACATACAAGTTTGGAGTTCTGTGCATTTATTAGTAAGAGTTCATACTACAACTCCTCAAAATGATAGATAGCTGAATTTTTCTAGTTCTTTACTGCACTGTTCATACATAAAAGAATTACATGCACTCATGTACATTCACCATGATCTACTGTGTTTTCTCAGAGTACAGTTTAAAAAAAAACCAAAAACTTATTTACCAACAGGGCATGTAATATCAGGTTGCAAGAAAATATGCACCTTTACAACACTGCAGGGACAACTTATCAGGGGTCACATTTTGTTCTCAGAACTTTTGATGTCCTTACACTGAATGCAAGGCCTCGATAGACGTGCTGAGACAAACATGGACCAGACCACCACCTCAAAGTTGGCATGGATAAACAAGATTTTGAGGCTTCATCATTATTAAATATTAAGCAACACCATGGGTAAGGGCCTTTTATTCAAGGCAGGGGGATTGAAGGGACTGGCTATATGTATGCCCAAAGAAAGCCTAAAATAGCTCCAACATACAAGCTCAAGCTTCAAAATACCTGCCTACATGGGCGTGGGGGAGACAGACTTAATGATTCTCCGTTCTCTGGAATCGTGAAGATGGTAAACATCGTATGAACATAGTACTGTGCCTACTATGTCAGCCCATGCACCTTTCTGTGGAAGGTCTCTACCTGCCACCTTTTCCAACTCCAGCCTCTACCTCATAAGGTCACATTGAAGCTGAGCTTCCTTCCGTCAGCAGGCTGATGCCAATTGTCCTCAGAAACCTCCATTAGACCATTAGGTGATAAAGAAACCTCCAAAATTTCAATGCAGCTGCAGCTTTTGTTTGGAAGCTCTCACAGATCTGACTGAAGAGGACAATCTAATCTTGACAAAAGGTTTTCCAGCAAGTTGTACATACTACAACAGCTAAAACTGAACCAAGAACTATAAGCACAGTGAACATAAATTGTTGTAGTAAATACAAGATACACGTGCCCTTTTCTATATCCTGCAACAAACTTCTCTAAAAGGACCTTCTTTCTTCAATTTGTTTTTTTCCATATATTCAGCCTAATAATACTTTTTAAACGATGGTATTTTGCTGCTGACCATGTTTTCATGTATTACCTATACGGTTTCCTGTGTGTTTTTAGAGAAACGATATGTCAAATCAGCATTGTATTAAATGCTCAAAAACACAACTCAAAACCATGGCCTTTTTGCATTGTGACATCTTTTCCATAAAAGAAAAGCTACACTGGAAGTAAACCACAAAGTCTATCGTACTCTTTGCAAAACAACATAGAGTACAAAGAAACCTAAAGGTCATGGAAACTTCTAATTAGGAAGTTCTGGAAAACATGAATTGCCTGCATTAGGCAATACTAAGAGGATAAAATGGCAAGAGTCTGAGACATCAGTATACCTACAGAGGAAAACAGTATTTACAATTCTTTTCTGACTAGCATTTTTGGGTTTGTTATCATTTTAGAAATCATAAATCAGAAGAACTTCTTAAGAAGACTGTAGTAATACTATCAGTTGAAAATTAAACAATTGACTTGGTTTTGCCTGGCGTTTTAACCTGTCTTTTTTCTTTCAATTCTTTTTCCAAAACTTTGTTTTCTTCTAATCCTCCACAAACCACATCTCCTTGAAAAAAATCAACACATACAGAGAGCACTGAAGCAGAAGAAACACAGATAGCGAAGCCCTAAAATAGCCCTTTACTTTATTCAGCACATCATCCCCCTCTGCACTAAAACTGCTTACCAGCACTGCTTGTTCAAAAAACATGACTCAGTTTGTATGACATCCTTTTAAATCCTGTACATCAACCTGTGTAACTTCAATCTGAAAGACCTTTCTCTACAATCACAGAACATTCTCCTGTCTCCTTTTCCTCCAGCTCTCTTTGCCCTGGTCCTCGCTCTCTGAGAGTCCTCCTTCTTGTCCTTTCTGATTTTCCTTTCCTTCTAACTCTCTCACAACAGATACACCTCCAGGTTCTCTGCTTTCATGTGCTGTACCATAGCCTCAGTTCCCACTCATGGAGCTCCCCGCTAACACTCTGTCCTGTGTATTTTCACTTCCAAAACAGCTCTGCCCCCTTCCCTCAATGCCCTGGCTTGGCACTTTATGCTCTGGTGCCAGCCCCAGTAACATCCAAATTATGTATCTGTAGCATGTGCTCATAACTGGACTCCATGTGAATCATCTCTCCCCAAAAGACACAAAAATCTAAGTGTGAGGACATCTCACAGCTAATTACAAAAGCAATCCAGCATCTTGACTGGAAAAAAGTTACCAAACTTTGTATTTTCTTTCAACATCCCTCTGTCACAGAAACCCAGCTCTTATGCCCTGGGTTACTGAAATTGGGTGCTAGTAATTTAATGATTTCTTGGGCCACTGGGCATTGAGGGACCCCAGCAAGTGTTGGGAAAGAATCTCTTTTATAAATATTAGTTCAGAAATGCTGTGATTAATCAGTGCAGAAGGAAGGTACATCTTCCTCCAGGGACATGAAGTTCAGTTATTTGTTTCTCGACAATAGTGTTTGCTTGGCAGAGGAAAAGTACGCAACAAATAGGCAATCTCCTGCATTCTCCTGTTCTTCTCAACNTCAATATTTCATATCAGATACGGTTAACTGTCAACTTTCATATAACCCTTCCAACCCAAAGCGTTTTATGATGCTATGATTTCATGTCTAACAGAAAAGGTTCCTTACAAGCACTTTCCCTTTGTCTGCTGCCTCAATAGCAACTCCAAATCAAAACCACAAGTTATCGTGAACTTCCCGATGGCATTTGTTTGAAGTCTCAGAGCTGCTTTGTTATCAGTTCCCACCTCCCAAGACCCACCACACAGTTGCCAATGATACAAAATACTCAAAATGCATTCTGAAAGTACTAACTTTCCAAACGTCTTTCAAAACAGTCACCCTTGTCTCTTATCAGCAGTGTTAGGATGTAAATTATAAAAGAGACAACTTGATTGCAACATGACTTCTGTTTTCTCATTGTACCTCTGAGACATTCCGGTCATAACAAATTACTTCATCCACCATTAATGAAAATACAACAACTTGGTTCACCCTATGTATGTGTTATTTAAAGCTCTACAAGGAAAGACAAGCTGCTATTCAAATCACATAATGTGGACAGGTCTTCATTAAAAAATAGTTCTCCCATCATGCCTCTCACCCTAATTTAAACTGTAAATGTGCAAAGTTGCTATTTTTATTCTCCATTAACATTTCCATTACTGAGCTAATTACACAAGTAAGCTTCTCTGTTTTCTCCTGGGTTTAAGAAGTTGAGTATTTTTAGTAAATTCATTCTTGAGTGGGTAGACATCTCACAACAGCAGCTACTGTTGGACTACAGACAGGTTTTATAAAGCATTCCAGATCAGGATGCTGTGTCTGCTACCAAAGGACATTTCTCTCTGTCCAGCACCAAAAGAGAAGTGCACAGGGACTGTCCACTGAAGACATCAAATGACCAGGAACCGAGCATGTTTGAACACGTAAGATCTAGCTACTAGGTAAGGAAAAGGGGGGGGGGGGGGGGGGGAACCAGACCCCAAACAAAAATCATTAACACTTCTGGATTCAAAATACTACCTGTTAAATCCTTGCCTCTCTTTCAGTACAATAGGCAAATAACACAATATTCTTTACTCCTGCATACTTCCAGGTCTGTCTGCAATGTTTCTAAAACAAAATACTGTTGTAGTTCTAGTCACCTCAAAGCCCATTCCCAAAGAAGAAGTGTGCTCTAACACACCTCTCTTTTTTCAGCAGTTTAGGTGGTAGCACCCGGCTACTGGGACACACTGCTGAACTAGCAGATGGTTTCCCTTTCAATCTGTTCATGACCAGGAACCTTGCCTTATCACTCCCTCCAAACAAACTCCTTCAAAAACACCATAACTTTGTGGCTGGAGTTAGCCAAGGCCAGCACAATAGCTTATGGATTCTTCTGCTGTCACTAAAAGTAAGGGCACCTTTGAGGTCACTCAGAAGATATCTTTTAACTAGAACTTGAAAGAAATACAATAGCTGAACACTTGTACTAAGAATAATGTATTTATAAATAGCATAGACAAAATAATCTATATTTCAGAGCACGTACATTAACAGAATCCTTCAGGCCTGGCACAGGTGAACAGAACACAGGACACAGCAGAGAAGAAAACACATGAAAGAACAAATTTTTTCTCAAAACAAGAACTATTATAAACTTTACATTCTCTTTCTACTGTGTGACCATCATCAGCACACAGTGTTATTTACACTGGGATTCTGAAGTGACTAATCCATTCTTTAAATCCCTTCCATCTCTGCCCTAGATGCAGCACAGGCTGCAGCCTGGGTCCTAGATGATCCTTGGAGTAAGCCACCTCTTTCTCCCTTATGTCAGACTTGGTGGCTATTCTAACTATACCCCTGCTTGGAGCAGCCCAGGGTCTCACCCAGGCACACAGAGCTGGGCAGGCTTTAGCCCATTCCACCCGTAGCAACACCTGAGCGGCCTCAAGTCACGAACAGGAAAACTAAATATACTTTCAAGATGTACCTTGTACCAATGTCAAGACTCCAATTAGATTATTATTGTCCATTGGACATGTGCAATGTCCAGCTGATTTCCCTGTCTGTTTACCCAGCCCAGGCAACAGGAATTGACAGTTACTTTGCTATTTTCTTCATCTTCCCAAACTCAATTTTCCATGTATTAAGGCACCTAAGAATAGTTGAGGTTGTAAAAAGACTTAGATTTGAAAAGGTGAAACCCAGGAATGTTTCTTTTTGAAGAGCAGCAGGTAATTACATTCTAAAATTGCAGTATCCAAAGGTCATTTAAAAGTTTTCCTTTATTTTTTTTCCCCATTTGAATGTTAACTTTCCTAAGTCCACAGCTACCACAACATCTGCAGCCACTGAACATCAGGTACTTCTTCCCATCAAGAAAGGGACTGACCATCTCCGTTTCTTATCTGCTTGCTATCTTTGTTGCTCAGAACAAAATACACGCTGTGGCTGCATCTGTCTTCAACTCTGGGAACAGTGTTGTGTGCTGTAAACATTTGAATTTGTGCTGGATTTTATTCTTCAGTTCCACTTGTCTTGTCCAACAGCTCCCAGACAGACATCTTAAAGGAGAGTTACCCTGTTGGCACTGGAACAGGTTGTCCAGGGAAGTTGTGGTTGCCCCATCCCTGGGAGTCTTTAAGGCCAGGCTGGATGGGGCTTTGAGCAACCTGCTCTGGTGGAAGGTGTCCCTGCCCATGGCAGGGGCTTTTGAACTTGATGATCTTTAAGGTCCCTTCCAATCCTAACCTTTCTATGATTTATATGTAGAGATCCATGACCATGTTATAAATATTCTTCCAACATGACACTTGTCTGTGGGACACCTTTTTCTTTGTTGCTATCAAAGAGTAAAAGGTCTCTGTGCACACGGTGTTATCTGCCAAAGGTGGAAGAAGGAGTCTGAATTTCAGATCATTCCTTCGAAATTCCTTCAAATAATAGGTTCGCTACCTTTCTCAAAGCGGATCACACAAGCATTCCTTCAGCAAAGCATGATCTTCCTCATTGCTGGCTAAGAGGTGTGTTGGCAGAAAGCTTAAGCATAGCCAGGGGCTGCTCAGCCCACCACCACCTGATGTTACAGCACCCAAATTACCCTGGGCACCAGCAGATGCAGGTACCATCCCTCACTGCTCTAAAATGGGCATTTCATCCTGTTCTTGAGCACAAGCACAATCTCAATGCATTCCACAGGTCAACTGCTCTTTTTACCTCACTGAAGACTTGATGATCAATGTTAATAATTTCAATATGAAGCGTATTAATGAGTAATTTATCAGTCTCTCAGGGAGAGTCCCACGACATCAGAAACAAGGTCAAGTAGCTTGTTTTAGTCAGACTACACTACAACAACATATAAATAACTCAAACGACTCATTCTGATGATTAATGCTGGTAGAATTTGTTTTGTTGACAGAATTTGGATAAATCCCAGAAACTCCTCCTCCTCTGAGTCTTAAGTCTGCTTGATCATCCACAAATAGCACATGCAGTACGATTCAGTGCTTTTGTGTCTCTTTGTACTCCCTACATACAGCTTCATATGCAAAACACAAGAGTTATTCAAATGAGCAAATACAGACTGATTACTTCTACCTTAGTCACTAACAGTCCGAAGTCAACCATCAACAAAAGAAGTCTTGTGCAATATCGTGCAACTAAAGTTTCAAAACACATTGCAAATATCAACTGATGTACCTTCAAAACCCACATATTAAATATGCACCCAGCCCTACACCAGCTCCTTTTCAACTTAACAAAAGTTCACAAGTAGTTTCAGAGTTTCTATAACTTGATCGAGCCAGACAGGATGGCTACACAAATAAGCCAAGATCTTTGCCAAATTGTTTCTGACTTCAGGTCTGTTCCTAAGCACAAGGCCACTGGTTCGGCTCATCTGCACAAGCTATTTCGGTCTACATCATTTACAGACCAGATCATTGATACCCAGTCACGTTTTTACGTCAAGTTTTAAGGCTTTCCCCAAAACCAGCGCTTCAGTAATTTGGGTAGGATAGCAAATCAACAGCAGACACTGACCAGCAGATTAAACTGAGTGTTTTCTATGGGACAAGGTGAAAAAAAAACATAAAAAAACCCAAACAACACAACACCCTCCCCACGCACACACCCCACAAACCAAAACCAGATTACAATTGTTCTACTGACTCCCTATGAGTGTTCAAAGACAACTCTTGCAGATGTGTTACCAAGTGTCTTAGAGCACCTACTAAAGTCTAAGTACCGCTTTAGAAGAATGACAGCTGACATGTAAGCTCCCAAAGAACATCTAGCTTTCACAGGCCTCATTGAAAAACAACTGTGTTCACATTTTTTGGTACATCCCCAGAAATCTCCACTTGCTTTCTCTGTAGTCTCAGAAGAAAGCTTACTTAGTAAAAGCAATTAAGAGGATTTTATTATGCTTTACAGATCAGAGTTTCTAAACAACTCATAAAACCTAAGTGAAACTGATGATGTTGAGACCAGAAAGACACAAAATGGAAGTCACAAGTGTTGTCTAAACTAGTCATTTGCAAATACCACATCCTGTCATGTTTTGTAAGGTGAAAAAAAGCCCCACTACAATTCAAGCATAACCAGCTAATTTCATATGCAGACAGCAAAGCCACATATAAAGAAGATGAAAATTTTATATTTTTCTGTACATGTCATATGATTCATATAAATTTGCTGTAAACAGTAATAAATATTTCAGAACCAAGAAAGATTGACTGTAATCTGCCCCAGGAAGATAATTTTAATCTCCCTTAGGAGTGAGGTTCTAACAAGCCTCACTTAAACAACTGCTTCTATCTGAAGAGCTAATGAAATGTTAACGGCTTTCCCTCACTAAGTCTAGGGGGGAGCAAGAAGAAAATATAAACTGAGAGTTGCTTCAGACCTATCATGCACCCAGGTAACAACCTGCTGGGCTTGGTACCCCACAAAGAGAAACCAAAGGTATTCATAAAATACAATGACACCTCTTGAATTACCTATTCCATTAAGCCTCTCACACTTGTAGTCCCTGCAAGCCACAGCTACATCCAACAAAAGGAAGCCCAAAGCAGCCAAGTAGAAGGTTCTCAAAAACAGCAAAACTGCCAAGCAAATGAGGAAGAAACTTTGCTTCCTTTCAAGTGCAATATAATATAGGCCTGAAGTAATTAAATGCCTTAAATGAGACCATAAATGCCTAACTTTGATGTGGAGGGCAGCTTTATTCCACAGATTTTTTTACTTACTTTTTCCACACACCTATTCTCTACACAACCTCCAAATCTCCATCTATTTTCACAAGAGCCAGAATTGGAGTTTTGCTGTAGTCTGCAAATTAAAACTAAATTTTATTCCTGTATCTGGTTCACAATCTTTTTTCTCTAAATTCTGTCTGCATTAAGTTGTACCTAGAAGCAATTTATTGATTTCAAATGCCTTGCTTCCACTTATTTCTCCTGATACCTAATGCCACAGGGAATATGGATTTAGGTTCCATCTACCACTTTTAAAAGAGTTAAAATATATAAGCTATTTGAGCCAGATATGTCCAAACACTTATTAAATTGTAGCTTCCGGCTATTTATTGACTCTCTCAGAACTACCTTCACACCTCATCTATTTGCTACTTTATCAGTTTTCTGAAAAGCAGGAGATATGGGCTTAAGGTACCATACCCTGCAGCCAGATAAGCCTTTGCTGTGGTTAATTCCCAGCCATCATCCCCAGTTCAGATTATCAGCAGAATTTAGTGCTTGTGAAAGCTCCAGACTGAGCACAGCGGAAATTAAAGTTCACTCTTTACACACACAACCGGTAGATGCTTGGCAGTAACCAGCAGTGCAAGCTCCTTCACAAAACCCCACCAGGCTTCCATTCTGCTCTGCCTACAAACCTTTAGGACCAAGTAGCAGCTGTGGTACTCTGCCCAGTTGTCCAGAACAGTAAGCAAGTCTATTCTTGGAAGGAGGGAAGAGCAAAGATGCACTGGGAAAGAAAAACACAGGTAGAGCACAGGCAGATGTGCCAACACACATCCCAGCCCCACCTGCCTTTTCTCCATGCCCTGACTGAGGGTCTCCATACCCCACCAGCCCATGCAGCCACTACAGCAGAGATGTGCCCTTCTGCAGTCTCACTATCCATTCATTCTATTTCTCCAACGCTTCACTTGCAACTGAATTATCCAACAGCATCTAAATGAACAGACGAGGTAAGAACTAAAACAAGACACTGGACACTCAAAGCAGTCCTTTTAAAAGGTCTAATATTTCTGTACCAATACAGAGATACCCATTGCAGCCTCACACAAGTTTTCTTTATCCTGTCTCTTCCCTATCTTGATTGAAGGTTTAATTAATATTCTTGTCAGAGAGCCAGTTTTGTTAGGTTCCTGTTGTTCGTACACAAAACCCCAAAAAACAACAACAACAAAAAAAACCCCAACCCCCAGAAGATATTCTTCCAGTACTAATAAGGCTGCATACAATAAGACAAGCCTGTTTTGAAACTCTCAACAACATTTACAAGTGCCAAAAGTTCAAGTATGCCAGTTTTGCATAGAGAATTGTGGCTTTATGGCCCCAGAGTGGTCCAATTTCATCAAGCACAAACCAGTCAAACACTAGTTTGAGACACCGTGCATGTATTATTTGGTGGAGCAGCAGCTCCCAAAAATAAAAAGGAGATCATTTTGACAAACAAGAGAAGGTGTGTGTGTGTGTGTGAGGATCCATTTTCTCATCTTATTTGGAAGCGACATGTCAAGCACTGTCCCAAGAAGTGATGCTGATGTATTACAGCAGAGCGAGCTGCACTTTCAGAGCGCACAAGCCTGACCAGTGGCTCTTCATTTCCTTCAAGGAAAATGCAGGAGATCTGATGGAAATGCTCCACAGGCCGATGACATAAGGAATCAAATTTTGGGGGGTTGCCTTCTCCTCCCCTGCCCCAGGCTCTGCACTGGGAGTGTCTGTCTTTTGGCTGGGTTTACCTTTGTCTTTCCTACATGGAAGGCAAGGTAAGGAGTAACAACAGAAAACCTATGTTTCACTACACAGCTCAAAGCAGCGAAGATATTTTAGAGGCCATTTTCACCTTCCTCCTTTCAATAAGTTGAAGATATTTCACTTTCTTTCTTTTAAGACTTCAAGGCCTGTAGTTATCCACATTTTACAAGTTCTATTCTGAGAGGGATCTTCACACAAATTCCTCTTTTTCCATACTGATGGCTGAAGTTCAATCTGCTCTCATGATTACTATCTTCCCTTGTATAATACACCTTATGACTTCACAGTCTTTACAGCTGTTTTCATTCAACACATGTGCTCTAATTTACCTCTTCTTTCCTTTCAAAGATGAATTTTAAAAATAGCATATCAAGTTCCTACAAGTGGCAGAGCCCAGCCCACCCCAGCACATTATCTGCTCAACTGCTTGATACCAGCATTTATTAGAGAGCTTTTGGTGTACCCTAGTGGTAATCTTAAACCAAAAGAGCAGCCAAAAGACCAAAAAAAAGCCAAAACCCAAAAGCAAACAACATTTTTTTATCCCTTTAATACAAGAAGGTAAAAAATAACCACCTTCGCTAAAGGGTGATGAGCACTTCCAGTAGGAGAAGACATAAGCTGTATCTGTTGCTACAGTTTTGGTCTTTCCATCATTTCAGATGGGCAAGGCCCAATAGAAATTAATAATACATTGGTAAGGGCAGCAGTACAGTGGCAACAGAGGGCACCAGGAAGTCCATGACTACGTGATGGAAAGCCTAGACCACCTACCTTCAATTCCTAAAGTTATGTGGTACTGGGTTGTAACTAGCCTATATTTATTTCAACTGGCATTGAAACAATAACCCTAAGAAAACAGTACAAGTACATTAATAGACTTCTTTAGGTAAAGAGAAGAAAACACAAATCATGTGTGAGTGACACCTTCTCAGGATGTGTCCAGCAAGACACAGAAATACAGGTATTGACTTAGATTGAGGGTTACCAGCATAGCTTAGCAGTCGAGTTCTTTTTATATTGAAATACAGTGCTGGTAATTCAGCCTTTCAACACAGCATGGATTGAGTGTTGGAGAGTCCCAGCCACAAACAACGTGGAACCACTGAGTTCTCCTGCAAGCACAGGCAGAAGCCAATGGCTTCCTGTCTTTGAAAGCACCTCATCTGCTGTTTCAGATTTGTCCACACGTTCAGCCTGTAAAAGGCACATAAGTTAAGCACCACAAAGTGCTTGACCCCTAACATTTAAGTAAAGATCTTGCTCTAAGCTATTCCAACAAAACTTAAACTCAGATGAAGGTGTTTACAACCATTCTTATAAAACCAGAAAACCAAAATGACCATGACAACAACGTTAAATTCACATTTTTACTTTGTCCTCTTCCTCAGTTGCAGCAGCCCTCTGCTAGCATCTCTTTAAAGCTTGGCCAATCAAGGCATTTAGCCACCAAGGCTGAAATTTGGATTGAAGTGAAGCTCTATATGCATGAACTGTATACAGATAAGTTCCCTTTTAATGTTTAGTATGTATGGCAAAATATACTTATAGCACCATTCCTAATGGTCCAATTGCCCTTCTCTTTTTAATTACCACAAGTACTTCAAATATTCAGCAAATACTTCTTCTAACTGCAGGGAAAAAATGGCTGTGGTGCTACTTTCTTTTAAATGCAAGTGCACAGAAAAAGCATGTGTTCAATGTAAACAAAATTTCAAGTTAAATGTCTTCTAAATGCCAGAGATGAGAAACCTCACAACATCTTGGGGTGTTTAGAAGGGGTGTGGTTAGTAGGTCGTGAGAGGTTCTCCTCTCCCTCTACTCTGCCCTGGTGAGACCCCATCTGGAATATTGTGTCCAGTTCTGGGCCCCTCAGTCCAAGAAGGACAGGGAACTGCTTGAGAGAGTCCAGGGCAGAGCTACCAAGATGATTAAGGGAGTGGAGCATCTCCCATACCAAGAAAGGCTGGGGGAGTTGGGTCTCTTTAGCTTGGAGAAGAGGAGACTGAGGGGTGACCTTACTAATGTTTATAAATATGTGAAAGGTGAGTGTCAGGAAGATGGAGCCAGGCTCTTCTCAGTGACATCCAATGACAGGACAAGGGGTAATGGATGCAAGCTGGAACATAGGAGATTCCAGTTAAATAATGAAGAAAAACTTCTTCACAGTGAGGGTGAGGGAACACTGGAAGGCGCTGCCCAGGGAGGTTGTGGAGTCTCCTTCTCTGGAGACATTCCAAACTCACCTGGACGCGTTCCTGTGTGATCTGATCTAGATGTTCCTGCTCCGGCAGGGGGATTGGACTAGATGATCTTTCAAGGTCCCTTCCAATCCCTGATATCCTGTGATTCTGTGATCCTTTACTTTCATTTAAGTCAGAGTCATGAGAATACCAGAATGTGAAAAACCTCTACAATTACCACAGCATTTCATCTGACAGCAGGTGCTCTGGGAAACGCTGTGATGCTTTCGGACAGTCCTAGTTACGAGGATGCTCCTCTTCTCCTGACTGAGGAATCACAGAGGCCACAGTGAGCTGCGTACACTGTACGGACAACTGACTTATAACCACAGAAAGAAGTGTCTGATGCTATTTTATATCATTAACCACAGTCTTCCATCAATAGATGGTCATCAACCAAACAAAGAGTATAAGCACTGACCTTCACAGTTAAAACTGATGCCATGAGGAAAAGAGAGGATATATACAAGTAACAGCAGTGGGGAAGAACCAACTGTAATGGAGAGAGAACAAAAGCAGTATACAGACTGACAGTGAAAACTCAGGAAATAGAAATCACTAAAAGCACTTCCACCCCAAGACAATTTCCAATTGCAGTTTTTCTTGTTTGAAAAGCACAGTATTTGTTCCATACAGGATATAATCTGTCAGTGTTTCTTGTCAAAGATAACAGACCTTTTATCACCAAGGGAAAAGTTTGTTTCAAATTCTCTGGTTTCCACCAATAATGGATTAAAAAAAAAGTAATAATAATAATTAAAAAAAAATCTGTATTCAAACTTACATTAATAGTATATTCACAAGGTAGACACCACAGCACTTTATTTGTTACAGACTATTAATCATCACTGGGTCTTGCAAACACATGCAATATATTTTCCATTAATCATCTGGCATTTAACACACCATGTTGGAAGTGGCTTGGAACAGATACATTTTGCCAAAACATACGAATTGCAGAACTGAGAAAGCACCCACTTTCCTACAGAGGTTCTTCTACTTGCCACTCTGAAACTCCTTTATCAGGCTCCCCTCCTGCAACCCAGGTTAATTCAGGATCCACCACCCTACAAGAAGCCAACGGTGCCAGGGCTGCTGGCATCTCTCAGTAAGAAAGTCCACCTTCAGCTCCTGGAGTATTAGCAGTCTTTGAGAACTTCAAGTCCAAGCTGCACATCCGCAACTCAGATCTTGGAAACCCTGAGACAAGCCCAAAACATCTGCAGCTCTGAGACTACCCCATACAGGGTGACTTTAGTTCTTCTGGACTCCAGAGCCTGCTGGCACTTTGCTCTGCCTGTATCCCCAGCCAGCAAAGTAAAGCCACCAGCTGCCCTCGAACCCAGAAGCCCTGCACAGCCTGGGACCATCTGCACAGCCCGACTACTGACGGGGAGACTGGGGGGCCCTGTTGGACAACGTAAGTGATTCCCCATTTCCCACCGCAGCTGCCAGTCCCCCTTATTTGCAGAATCACCCCTCAGTGCTGTTCTCTGAACAATGTTGCCACAATTCTGCTTTACTTGCAGGAAAAAAAAAAATATGAAAAAACAGCTTTTGCCCTAACTGGGTCCAAACCAAGTAGGACTTTTCTTTTTTCTTTCTTACAAACAGGGAACAATAAACAGTAGGTCCATTTTCACAACAATACAAATGCTCATTTTAGTCAATTGCCATGTGATGGTTTGAAATGAATGCAATTTTATTTGTGTTCTTTATGCTAAGCCACCTATATGTCACATTCTGTGTCAGCCTTAAGTTCTCTATCAGTACAGGATCATACAAATAATTACTACAGTTGCTGTATTTGATTTTAAACTGCACATATAGTCCAAACTCCCCAACAAATGTCATTACTTACACACATCAAGCACAATTAAATCCTCAGATCACAGCAAACACTCAAGATAACAGGCATAATTTCCTGCAAAATATCCTGCCTGAAAACACATTAATTATTTACAAGTTAGCCCATGTTATGAAGTAGAAGCAAGATTATTCTACAGTAGATAGACTGAAGAAACCAGTTGTTTTTTTAACACTGTAAAAAAACCAACCTAAAAAGTCAAATGTTTGCAGCTCCTAGCAGACTCAACATTCTTGTAACATTCTCGTTTTTTAACTGTGGACCTTGACATTCAACATTACAATTATTTTCAAAAGCAGTATTCGGCATTTATGACAAATAAATTATTAGACCCTGTTCAAAACTTTGACTGACTCCCCCTTTCTGTTTCCCACTCTCTTTTTACAGTATAATATAAACTCAAGCTTTTTTTTTTCTGTAAAAATAAAAATGAATATTAAAGGTAGAGCCTTCCTAAGTGGCATGAAAAAAAAAGAAAAAGCAAAGTCACTTCATTTCACTTCTGCCACACAGCATTTTTTTGAAGTCCTATCACTAATTACTACAGATGTGTCCCCTCTGCATTTTTAAACATTATTTCTGGACACTTAACGGCGAATTAAAAAACTATAAAACTTAGCTGTTTGAAGAAGTTTATTGAAGGCCTCTGCTCTTTCAGGCAGGCCATAATTTCAAAAAATGATTGCAAGGATTAAACTATTCAAAAAGTTAAGGCATGCAATCAAGCGTTACAGATCTTAAATTTAAGTTTAACAGTGTTAATTGTTAACATTTAACAATCTTGAAAAATCCTTTAAAGGTCTGAGCCTTCTCTTCTCCAGGATGAACAATCCCAGCTGTCTCAGTCTTTCCTAATAGGAGAGATGCTCCAGTCCCTTGAGCATCTTTGCAGTCCTCCACTGGACTGTCTCCCTGCCTTTATGTCTCTCCTGTACTGGGGAGCTCGAAACTGGACAGAGTACTCCTGGTGTGGCTGAGCAGAGGGGAAGGATTACCTCGCTCAACCTGCTGACAGCACTTGGTCTGATGCAGCCCAGGATACTGGTAGCCCTCTCTGCTGCAAGGGTGCATTGCAGCAAAGTACCCCTAGATCCTTTGCACAGCCATTCTGCCAGTTTTACACCCCCTTCACTATCTGAATATTTAGGCCATACTTCATCAGCTTCTCCACAAGAAGTGTCAAAAGCCATACTAAAATCCAGGTAGACAATATCAACTGCTTTCCCCTCTTTTACCAAACCAGTCATATAATCACAGAAGGTTATCAGGTTGCTCAAGCATGATTTTTCCCTTTGTGAAGCCATGCTGACTGCTCCCAGTCACTTTTTTGTCCTGCAGGTGTCTGAAAATAACTTCCAGGATTAGATACTCCATCACCTTCCCACAGATCAAGGTAAGGCTGACCAGTCTGTAGTTCCCTAGGTCCTCCTTCCTGCCCTTCTTTAAGGTTGGAGTGATATTTGCTTTACAACACTCATCAGGCACCCCTCCTAATCACCACATTACTTCAAAGATGATCGAGTGTGGCTGCACAATGATTATCTGGCAGCTCCCTCAGTACTTACAGGTGCATCCCATCAGGGCCCATGGACTTTGTATTTCCAGTTTGTCTTAGTATTTCCTAACCTGACCCATTTCCACCACAGGGAAGTCCTCATTCCTAGCAACAACCACTGTTGCTTCCCAAGGTGATCATAAACCCACTTGGTAAACTGAGCAGGCACAGTGAGCAGTGCAGTAGTGGAGGCGGGTAGCTTGCAGCTGGGGGAATGTAGGACAACTGTTTGCTAAATTGAGATTGGCTCAGGTTGTTTGAGATGTTCAATTTTCCATGAACTTCCACAAATTTTCCATGTTGTAGATCCAAGTTTGAAAGCAGATGTAGAAAGAGACAAGGAGGCCCAACTAACAAGATGATAAACCCAAGCAGAAAAGCATGGAGAGACACAAGTACACAGCCTGCTACCATCAGAACATCAATCAGAACACTGCTATCACTGGAACACCTACAGTATTAGCCACCAGTAAAACACTTCAGTTGCAGAAAGTCATTTGTCCATAGATTAAGTTGTGCTAATTTAAACCACACCTTAAAACCCACTTAAGAAGCCATCCATTTTGAAATTAAGTTCATTATCTACACATTAGAGGGTTACAGGTTGAAGCAATACTTAAATAATACTTTCAATTACATCTCCACAATGTAAACCAAGTCTTAAAAGCTACAGAACGGATTAAAACATCATTGCAATCATACAACTATAATGAAAAATGGAACAGCTACTTAGTCTCAAGGAGCAGATGCTAAACACCATAGGAAAAAACCAAAGTAATCTCAATGACAGGGCTCTGACTCATACAGATAAGTTACCCTGAGACCACCTTCAAAGGTATCATCATCACTTTCTTCTCGCAGTCTGGATACCCAAGTTGTTTGTAAAATAGATCCCAGAGAGCCCAATATTTTTAAACAAAACTAGCCTGTTGTTGTCTTTGCTATTGTGCCAGAACCCTCAGCCAAACGCCAGATACTCTGAGAGAGAGTATCACAGCCACCAGAGACTGAGGTGTTTGTAATGCTCATAAAGCGCTGTTCAGCTACAGCAGGACATGGAATATGATTATCTGCATCTTCTTCACTCTACGGTAGAGATGAGCTGTAACGCTAATACCTGGAGTAACTCCCCCATCTGGAGTGCTGTGTCCAGCTCTGGAGTCCTCAACATAGAAAGGACACAGACCTGTTGGAACGGGTCAAGCGGAGGGCCACAAAGATGATTAGAGGGCTGGAGCACCTCTCCTATGAAGACAGGCTGATAGAGCTGGGTTTGTTAAGCCTGCAGAAGAGAAGGCTCCAGGGAGACCTTATAGCAGCCTTCCAGTACCTAGAGGGGGCTACAGGAGAGATGGGGAGGGAGGGAGTGTAGCGATAGGATGAGGGGTAATGGTTTTAGGAGTCAGTTGAGGAAATCAGTAGAAATGGAACAAGAGAAAGGCTTGATGATTTTTGGTCAGCTTTTTCATCCAGTGTTGCTATTATTTTTAATACAATCAAGACAATGAAACACTTTTAAAACACACCTTTCAAATAACGTCTTTTATACACACTGTCTACACGTGACTAGAAACGCTGTTACCCATTTAACATGGCTGCCAGTCTGTACCAAAGGAATTCTTAAATCTCACTAGTTAAACTTCAGACTTATTCCCAAAGCATTTTTACTGCAGTATGAAACCTAATTCTGACATCGTTGACAATGACTCTGAGATACAAAAGTTAAAGGATATTTCTTGGAGAAAAATGCATATTTATCTGCTTTGTACAAAGTTTCAAAACACATTTTCCATTCAAGGTACACCAACAGACTACATCAATGATCCCAAGGGTCTCTTCCAACCTAAATGATTCTATAATTCTATGATAATATACTTCCACTACACAACCAGAACTTTAAATTTCTGATGTTCTTGCAGTGTTGACATCAACTAATGTAATGAAAAAGCTATTGCTTTTTTCTGTTAACCACCTAAAAAGGGAAAATAAACTCAAAATATTTCAAGATCAGCCTGTGGGAAAAAAAAAAAAATAGAAGCTACTTTCTTTGAACTTAAGTGTTACGAACTACAAGTGCACTTTCAAAGACAGAATACGCAAAACCACAGGCAAAACTGGGCTTATTGTTCTGCCTAGTGCAGTGTGGTAAGCTAAAGAGATACAAAACCCTTGCCAACAGGAGTAAACCATTGTGAAAACCCAGGAATTTCATTCATTGCAGAAGTTCTGTGCAAGTAGCATGGTGGCAGGACAGTCCTGTCACACAGAGACGAGTTATAGCTAATTAATCCAGGGAACAGACTTATGGCATAGCTTTACAAAGCTTCCCTTCAGTGGCCGCCCAAGCTTTACCAGCTTTCCTCTCTCATATGATCCTCTCAGTGGAACTTTCAGGGTCCCTTACAATCCCTGATATTCTGTGATTCTGTGGATGCTGCAACTGTTTGTGGCTACAAAATTAGTCAGATCACTCACCTGGGATTGAAAAAAAATAAAAATGCACCAGGCAAAAAAAACCCAAACAAGCAAAAAAAAAAAAAACCCAAATAAACGAAAAACACCTGTTTTGGTACCAAACTGCTCCACATAGCCCATCTGCACTGGCCCAGCTGAGACCCACAAGGGTAACACAGTGGCTCACACTGATGTCCCAGCCTGCGCTACGCCGTATTTAGTGACCAAGACGTAACGCAACTGGGTCCATCTCCAAGTTTCAGGGATGAAGGAAGACCTGTAGGCTCTTTTTCCTTACTGCTGACCCACTGCTATCCACATTCAAAACACATCTTGCAGTGCAAATCAGGTGTTCTTGATTTCTCAGACCACTAATACTTCTAACGCAGAACAGGGTTTTTTTTCTATTCTTCCACTTTACAGATGAAAAAACCTATCAGGCAGCACTGAAGAGTCTATCTGATGCTTAGTGGCAGTATAGAACTAGCAGGGTGCCAATTTTATTTCTCATAAATAATCAAAGGAGGAGGACATTGTAATTTCTGCTCCCAAAAATTCTGATTAATTTTATTTTTGCACAGCACCCTTGCCTGGACCCATACTGGTCATGGTAAAAGACAAGCACTTTGCAACGCCATGAAGATACATGTCAGGGCATTAGGACCTGTGAAAACATCTAAAAAAAAAAAAAAAGCAGGTTGTCATAGGTGAATATGCTAATAGGTAAATTGTTCAGCTAGCAGACTTAAAAACTACCAACATTATAAGGTTAGCACAACTCAAGTTTCTTGAAAGCAATTCCAGTTCAAGAAGGTAACTGGTCAAACACGTGTGGCTGGATCACTGCAACACATGGAGGTGGGATTTTTACACATGTGCTGTGGAACTACAGAGCACCTCACAGTAAAATTTGTTATTGGCTACTGTCAGGGTTTGAGTACAATTATTTTCCTCTAGTCTTTGAATAAGTGGAGGATTTTATCAATATTTCAAGGATTTGAGTAATCTCAGTTCAAGCCCGTATTTCTGAAAGAACAATGAATATTGATTACGCTTCAGAAGGAAGTCAAAACTAATACACTAGGAAATATTCTGAACAAAAATAGCAATTTATTTTCAGGAACACAACAAATCAGCAGCTTGTGCTATCAATCACGGAAAAAAAAATGGTGGCAAAAAATTAGTGCTTCTGAAACAAATGAATAAGAACCACGGAGAAGGGAGGGGAAAAAACTAAAAAAAGGAAAAACCACACAGAAAACCACAACAAAACAGTCTCTCCCCTATACTTCTTTTTTCTGCATCTGCTAAGACTAAGCTTCAAATTAAAGTTCTTTGTAGGGTAAAAATGGCATTGAATCTGGAAACGTGCCACCCACCACATGCGTGTGCTGCTGAAAGGACCTATTGACAGAAGCACTTAATACTGGCCTTCCCCTTGTAATTCTTGCATTTGTTACAAAATGCTAAGCAGCACCAGATTTTTTTGTTCAAGTGCCTTCTGCCCAGTAATAGGTCATGCAGAAAAAAGAGTTAATACACTGAATTCTGTCTAAAGCCTATTTCACTGAACACAAAGCAAATCATATGCAAATTTCTTAACTGCAAGCATAGCATCTTACTAATAAGCACATGAATGGTTCCCTGTGCAAAATCCATGCAAATACCTGAGAAAGATTTTAACCTGGGAATAGTCAATATTCAAAATGCATGCAAATATCTATGAAAGATTTTAACCTGGGAACACTGCTTGTCGCATACCCTTCTGTGTTATGCGCACATTGTGATATTTTTCGTATCCATAACATCTACAACTCCTGACAACACAAAATATTAAATGAGTCAAGCAATTAGGCAAATTCTAAAAAAAAAAAAAATTAGAAAAAGAGAACAAATGCTTTGAGAAACTTCAAACAACAATAAAGGTCATATTTATATAACACATGGGCTGTTTGCAAATGAAGGTAAATTTGCATGGGCTGGGTCAAACTGAAGCACTCAGAAAGGATGCTTCCTCCATGAGAATGTACTAAGACTGGAATTAAGAGAGGCTGGTTAAGATTGTTTTCACTGAACACGTTGCTTTTTCTCAAAATGAAGTCCATGTAACATCACCTCCCGAAGTCCTTGTAAACAATGCAAATTGAGTGCACCACGCAATAAGGAGTACAACAGTAAAAGAAAAATAAAATCCTAAAATTCCATACAAATTTCAAATTAGTAGGCTTTCTGTGGCACCAGGTAGTATTGCAGAGTTATTGAAATATCAGAGAATGAACAGTTTTCCCTATTGTCATGAATTTTAGGTAAACTAAATATATTTTTAATTTCTTATCGGGCATTAATACTCTTCATCAGAGTCCCCATATGGTAACCAATAAAAAAAAAAACAAAAAGGTTTTCTGTTGTAAGCAATTACAAATGTGTAACTGTGACTTCTTCAGCAAATACTGAAAAAAGGATGGAAGTATAATGAAGCAAAAGCACTTAACAAAACTCAACATACAATAACATAATCTCACCACAAGAGCAATAATCACCCTATGACTAAGAAAACGGTGGACTTGTTTTAACTAGCTTTCAGTAGGGGGTGGAGTGAAATAGAACTGAATCACAAACTCTGATTTTACTGACTTTTCCTTACGCTTTCTGTGCCTCATTTTCATTTCCTACTTCAGAGCAATAACACAATTGCCTTCCAGTATTACTAAAAAGTCAGAAAGTGAGAGCATGTACGCTTAACGTCTAATCAAACCAAGCAAACAGACTGAATAAAGTTTAAAATCTGAGAAGCGATGAAAACGTAACAATCAAAAAGATTTACATATGAATCATTTAGACCATTTTTTACACCTCAATACTGAAGTCGTGCATTTTCTATTAAGGGTTTCTTACACATTTCAAACTAACTTCCCATTTGCCTTCTTGCGTGACACAAGAGGTCTGTCATTACAGACTCACGTTTTGCCACGACATGCTACACAGGCAACACGATGCAGTTGTAAATAATGTAAGCTGCTGCAAATGTATCGCTGGTTTTAAAATTATGACCTACTTTTTCAGTCACTGGTGTAAGGATCATGAAAGCCAGTATCGCCTATAGTACAGTGATGTTTCAGCATCAAGGCTAATATCAGCCTCTGCAGAAGAGCACTGGACTACAAAGTTTGAAATAAAATCTGGTATTACACAGTCCCGTAACCAATGGCTCAAAGGCCCTTCTGCTTTCTGTGTCCTTCTTCACTGAATTCTGCTCAACTGCAACTGTTAGAAGGCCGTGATTCAGAACTGTATCTCAACTTTAACGGCCTCCTTCTCACTAATGTTTGCTGTACCGAAACAGAAATGAGCAAGTTTCTTTTGTGTCCTGCTTTGAGGTAAAACAGAACCAATTTTCCGTTCTGTAATTTCACTTTTTTAGCTGGGCCTCTTCTAACCAACTAAAGTCTGAAATAAACAGCATATTATTCAGAAAACTGATCACTGTCACAGCGATAAGACGCGATTATACCAAGGAATGGTGTGCAGAGAGGCCCTTGCTTATACTTTTTGCCAAGGTCAGGTAATTCCATTATTTGCCCCCTTGGAGGGTCAGAAGCGGAAAAGCATTGAGGGTTCACACCTGTAGGGAGGAGTGGACAGGGCAGGTGACCCAAAACTGACCAACAGGGATATTCCGTTCCATCCCATCTGCATCATGCTCAGTCTAAAAGCTGAGGGATCAACGGCCCTTTCTTCAACGGCCGACATCTGAGGAGGATCCTGTCTGTTCATCTGCTTCTGACCCTGATCCGAGCATTCCTGACTCCAGATCTGAAATTCAGTTCCTGTCCATCACCAAGTCCAGTTTGGGCCTGATGCCTGCTGGTGATGGATCGTCATCCTGAGCTTGATAAGATTTATATATGCTGTATCTATTTCAGTATTTTCTTCCTTTTGTTTTTATTTTAATTTTAGTATTAAGACTTCATTAAAGGAGTTTAGTTCATTCTAAACTCATAAATCTCCTTATCTTCTTCCTCTCCCCTTTTCTCGAGGGAGGGGCCATCTGTCAGCCTGGTTTTGGCAATTTTGGCTGAAACCACAACAATTTGTTTTCAGAATGTTATATGCATATACTTTTCTTTGTCTGCATACCTACTGTTTAGTATCAACTAATTAGGAATACCAGGAAAGTTTTTCTTACTTTACCATTAACATATTTGATGTATGTTTAGATGTTTTGGTGTTTCTTTTTTTGTTCTGTGGGTTTTCTTTCTTTTTTCCATTGCTGCTACTGAGGAGTACAAAGTTTAGACAGCTTTGAGGTCCAGCCACCACTCAAGATAATTTTAAGTCATTTATTAATAAAGCTTTGAAGTTCTTTTATGCTTTATTTTTGATTCTCAGTAGGCCCAGAGATCAATACCCTACTTACCTTCACACCCACATAGTGCCCTTGAAAACCAAATCTTCAGTACAAAAGAAAACATGCTTGAAGAACATCTACATCTCTGCCTGCTATTCACATCATAAAAGATCTGCATCTCTATCACCTACCGTGGAGGCAACAATAGTCCTGTAAAAATCCTGGTGCCTCAAACAACCTTAGTTCAGCCCTCAGAGGGCTGCCCTCTGAAACATGAGCCAGCAGTGCTCACTGGCAGCCAAGAAAGCCAACCACATCCTGGGCTGCATCAGAAGTGTGGCCAGCAGGTCGTGGGAGGTGATTCTACCTCTCTACTCGGTGCTCGTGAGACCCAACCTAGGAGTACCGTGTCGAGCTCTCGAGTCCTCAACATAGAAAGGATGTGGAACTGTTGGAACGGGTCCAGTGGAGGGCCACAAAGATGATCAGAGGACAGGCTGGGCTGTTCAGCCTGCAGAAGAGAAGGCTCCAGGGACACTTTATAGCAGCCTTCCCTTCCAGTATCTAAAGGGAGCTACAGGAGAGCTGGAGAGAGACTCTTTGTCAGGAAGTGTAGTGACAGGACAAGTGCTAACGGTTTTAAATTGAAAGAAGGGGAAACTTAGATTAGATCCCAGAAATAAATTCTTTACTGTGAGGGTGGTGAGACAGCGGAACAGGTTGCCCAGGGAAGCTGTGGATGCCCCATCCCTGGAGTGTTCAAGGCCAGGTTGGATGGGTCTTTGAGCAACCTGATGTGGTGGGAGGTGTCCCTGCCCATGGCAGGGGGCCTGGAACTAGATGATCCCTTCCAACTCTAAGCATTCTATGAAAAACAAAACCAGACACACAGAATTAACAACAATGTTGCCAGTGAAGAACAGTCTATCTTGCTGCTCCTAACCTGCCTCACTGCACAAACCAGAAGCCATGAAGCCATGGGACAGGTGTCCTGTCAGCCCACAGCAGCAGGTGATGCTCTATTAAGACAGAGTTTCTACTCCTGCTTAAAGGACAAATGACTTGCTAAGTCCACTACCAAACTTCTCTTCACTTCAGCTCCTTTTAATTCACAAGAAGGTATCAGTCAAGCCTCAAAAGAGGCTTTCTCACTGTTGTATAAATCTGCTTGTGTTGCCCAAGACCTCTGCAAATGCAACAAACCAGTCTAGCTATGAATAACCAGGAGACTGAAATCTATGAATACGAGGAGATATTTTTATCCACTAAATGAGCTGCGCTTGTGGAAGACTAAGGTAAAGAGAATAGTTTCCATTATAACCGCATAAATAAAAGCCCTTTTTCTTTAAGCTGGTAATTTGCCAAGTGTAAACCAGAACCCCCCATCTCTTATTAAGGATTTGGAACAAATCCAGCATCTGTTGTAACTTAATGTCAATAGGCAATCTCAAACCTGCACTGAAAACTTCTCAAACTTACTATGTGCCATGTCCCATGACAACTGATTTTTCCAAAGGTGCCGTCTCAGCTTCAACATTGTTTACAAAGAATAACTGATTCACCAAAGGAGATTATTGGCAATAAAACTGCATGTCAACAGGCAGCACGGAGGCATTCTCCAGCTAGTGTTCCCTTACAGCCCAAGCTGGTGTTTCAGGTGTTTGCTGCAGGTTTATTACAACAGCTCAGGTTCCGATGGTAAGTGATTAAAGCCCAGTGACTCTAGCGGACCTTGGCATACAAGAACCACCTTGTCAATCAGCTGGCAGGATAAGCCCTTCAAATTCATTTCTATCAAGTCTGCACTAGCAAATTGTTTACCTCATTGTAACGTAAGTCTAATTTCCCTTTTACTCAAAAAAAATCTAAAATTTCAAATGGTGTCAGTTTGAAATTCAGCGCTAACGTATTTCAAACACGTCAATACTGAAACTGAAGAGAAAACCTCTACATCTTCCATTTGAAAAAAATATGGCAACTGAAGCAATTAATATTTCATCACATATCACTTCACAAAAAAAGTGAAAAAGAACCTTAGCATTACAAACTATACTTTTAGTGGTTTCTAAATACTTGATGTTTAACCTTTAACGTTTGAATCAATATTAAATGTTTAAAAAAATTCTCACTAGATGTGAGTGGGAGTGTTTCAAGGTATTATTTTACTGTGAAGAAAAATTTATTTTTTCTACATCATTCCTAACTGGAACTATGAACCTCACTATCTCCCATTCCAATCTTAATGTTCTATTTAATTTGGGACTAGCAGTTTGATGAAGCCAAAAAACATCCCAAAACACAGTAAAAATTTAAATTAAGACTTCATTGAAGAAGAATGGATATTGTCCTCCTTTGATCAAAGCCTACATTTCTCTTCCAAGTTGTAACATTCGACGCAATGGAGTATTTCAGTCTGAGCAAAAAAATGCTAAAAATTATATCAATTTTTCTTTCAACAGTTTTAATTGTCACCAGCAGCCTCTGACAAAATAGCATGAAGTAACATGCTGAAGATTATGCCACCACAGAAATAGTAGCAAAATCTTAACCATTACGGTCTTTCAACAACACTAACCACAAAATGTGTTGTCACTTCAACACTTTAATGTTATCTTTAGGATAAGTCTGCTGCTTTCAAACAGCTTTGAGTATCAGCTTAGTTTGAAAAGTAAGACAGCAAGGATTCAAGGTTAAGCACAGTTATATCAGGCTACTTGCTTTCCATTTTACCATAGTGGAGAAGTACAATTTAAAAATCAAACTTCTAACTTGCATAATAAAATAATAGCTGCTTCAAACTTCTGTCTCAAGAGAAGTTATTACCTCTGTACCAAAACCCTTCTTTGCTAACCACAAAATATACTTCTTTAGGTACTTAAATAGTTGTATAACTTTAACACAGACTTTTGCAGATTCTGAACTTTCACATTTTCATGCATTAAGAATCACTGTTAACTACTTTTATTTTCCAAGTAATTAATGGTTAACTTTTTCTCTGTCATTTACGTAAATCTGTATTTCAGACGGAAACTGAAGGAAGCCACTTCTGAGGATGCAGGGAAAAACCTCCATTTCCTCTTCCCCGTCACCCCAGCAGCTCTAGGAAAAGGACCTAGGCAGGTGGTCTCATCTCACCTTCTTTTCTTCCTTAAGCTTTTGGTCCACCAAAAAAATATCAACAGTCTTGTTTGGCATTAACAACTTACTTTTCAAAAGTTTAGAAGCTATACAGGACATCAGAGTTTCACACTGGATGGCACAATCCCATTTCTCTACGCTACACCATGTGTCAGTTTGAATGGCTTCTATACCAAACAGGGACTATGCTTACCTCAAAATTTACTTCATTGTACTTTCACTCCAAAGGGTATAGCTACAAGTACAAAGAATGCAATGAAAGGGAACTGCAAATCCCTTTGGAACCAGGCAGCGGCAATATAGTTCTGTGTGAAATACAGCAGACTTAGATGCCTTAGGAATACAAGAGTAAAAAAAATTAGTCCATTGCTTATTTGTTGAAAGAAGACAAAAGCAGTGCAGGATAAAACAGAGGTTTGAGTATAGCTTGCAAATATTAAACATTATGAATAAATTAACTTTTCCTCAACAGCCATGTGCTACAGGTATGGAAGTTACAGAAATAATTGTGCAACTGTCCAACAAGTACTTACTCTCCATGAAGAAAATACATTTTCTCATGAATTTTCACACAAGAAAAGATAGTATTTTGTTAGTTGATAGCATTGCTGTTTGTTAAAACCCAGTGATTTGATTTAATAGGCATTTCTTTGCTCTCCACCACCAAAAGCTGCAAAAATAGCAAGAATATAATCTGAGTAACAGACAGTCCCTATAACTTCTTCCAGATACTCTTGGACAGGAGTAGGAGAAGATCTTTTCAATTAGCAATTTCTGTATCACTGCCACACTCATCACAGCCAGCCTCTCTTGCCTGGCAGCTCGGTGGAGGAGCACTAAGTATTTTTTTAGAAGGTGTCGGAAACAGACGAGCATGTGAGTTACAAGAGAAGACCTACAGGTAAGGATACCTCACCTGATTTATGAGGTGGGAAAATACTTTGTCATTTACAAACACAGAAGCCATTCCCGAATCTTTGGCCCTGAAGACACTTCCAGCAATGAATTTCAGGAGCTAAGCTTACAGCACGTACAAAACCACTGGATTTTACACATGAGCTTTTGGGGGGGGGGGTTATCTTAATTGCCTGCCAAAACAGCAGCAACACAATTGTGTAACAAGTCATACTCCTTCCAAGGTTTCTGCCATAGTACAAGGTGCAACCCTCGTTTTTGAGCCTCCTTCCTCACCAATCCTTCTCTACATCAAAGCACTTAATTTTCACAGCTGTGTCTCTCCAGTAACTCGGGAAACACTGCTCATGTTTAATAATAGGGATCACTTTAAATTAAGAAAGGCAACAATAGCTCCACAAAAGTGCAACAAAAGACTTGGTCATCTCATCAAGTGAGCCACGTGCCCCAACAGAAAACAAAACACAATCAAACTATAAATGCAGACGACTACACAAATATCACCATACTGATAAACCTCATTTATTATAATCATTTTAAAAAGCAAGAAAATTCAGCTTTTTAGCTTTAGTAATCCTGGTCCCTGTAGTAATATCGGGGGGGGGGGGAGGAGGCCCA
>VZTM01005742.1:65215-75755 GCA_013400555.1 Jacana jacana | reverse complement strand
ATTTCTTGTATCCTCATAGATAGCCATGAGTCATCATTTTGATTTTTGTGGACTTGAACTGTATAAAGTGCAGGAATGACATCTGGTATGCTAGCTTAGAGAGACATCTGCTGAATCTCTGTCCTGCTAGCACAGTGGATTGCAGTCAGAGCTTAGAAGTGTGACTGGGATGATGAAAGCTAAAAAGAGCTCGTGGCAAATAATATTATTAGACGATCAGCCTCACAATTTAACTTTTCTTTCTCCTCCGACAGTAGATGATTGTCACTGGTAGTGTAGCTTCTTTGTTGCTTTCACTTTTAGTATGGAGAAAATTAAGGAGCACCGATAGCTCTAGCAGTTCTTTCCCGTTCAGTCCCCTTTATATATTCATAGGAGCAAATTCCCTTACATAGCTAATAGCCATAGCTAATCTTCCAGAGGTTCTGTTGTTTTTTTTCTTAAACTCCTCGTGGGGGATTCTTCATGCGGCTGTTACAAGCAAATTTCTTTGTCTAGTTGTATGGATACTGAAATGTCATTTGTGAGAGATGTTCTGCAGGTGCATGGCCTCATTAAAGCAAGCATTATCCTAAGCTGGAGGGTTGGTGTAGCAGTCCTGAAAGGTGAAATCTTGCTCCAAATAAGTCTTTTAATGTCCTTTTGTTGTAAAGTAACTTTTTCAGAAGCTCTGATTTAAAAAGAAGACAATGCAACCAAAACTTCTGTTGTTGCTTTTCTTGGATTTGTCCCAGTTTTTGTCTCCAGGGCTTTGCTACCCTTCTTAGCTAAGACTTACCCTCAGGCAGCTTCTCCTCCTGGAGATATTTTTGTTTTCCTTGTATGTGCTTCTGCCTGATAGGCGAAGAGATCTATTTTCTTGCTTATTTCTTGGTCTGATGGCTTCCATTCAGATTGTCTGCCTAAGAAGCAAGAAACACAATGATGCATTTACCAGTCTGAGACTATTTTTCACTGTGGCTAGTTGGAAATTTTACAGAGGAATGATTTTCCATGGTAAACCAAGTATTTTTCAAAATCACAATATTTCATGCTAGAAGTTTAATTTGTCATTTTTTTCCAACTTAATGGAATGTTACCTATCTAAAGAGACTGAAGAAGGATATAGGAGTTCTTGAGCATTGCAACCCTAATGGTGTTTAACCAGCCCTCCCAAGTCTCCTAATATTTCCTTTAGTCATTAAGTTTACTTTTTCAACTGCAGCAAAATTGAATTTTAAAATCCTCAGTGAAATGAAAACTCCACTTGTTGGCTGAAAGCTCTATTAAAAATTACTGAGAAAAAACAAATCCAAGTGGTGTTTTCAATGGTCCAAATTTGCACATGCGTTACACAAACTGTTGTACAGAGATTGTGTACTGTATACCACTTTCTGAACCTAGATTCTGCTTTTATGAGACCTTTTTCCCAGGTCTTGGGTAATTTTGAGACTCCTGCATCTTTTCTTGTCTTTCAGTATCTTTGCTTTTAAAGCGTTAATCCCTGACTGTCTGCACGATTCCAGTATTTATCCCAGTGGAATGCTTTGTACCATTTACTTCTCTTTTTCTGCATTGCATACATTAAAAGTTCAAATTGGCCTGTGTTGCTGCAGCATCACACTGTCTCATGTTGAATTGTTCACCCACTTCACTTCAGAAATACTTTTCAGGGTACCTGTGTCCAAGACAGTCACTATTTTCTAAGCATGTGTAAATTCCTGGTTCTGTTTCTAATGATACATTCAACTGTATAAAACCTTGTTGTCTTTGAATGAGATCATTGTAGCCTGTGCCTTGTAGACTACTTTGTATAATATCTGTAAAGCAAACAAGATTTCCACAAAGTAGGTTTCCCTACCATAGCCCACTTGACACATGGTGTTTCCCCAGGTTTCCTTAACCAGTGATGGCTTCCAGGAAATGTTGTTTCCCAGATTTCTTAAAAGTCAATGTTACAACAAATGCAATTACTTTTTTCTCCTAGACAGAATCCATTAGTATAAACACTTCCAAAAAATTCCAAGATGTGTTGGTTTTTTTTTCAATTTGTCTTAAGAAAAAAAAAAGACAACTCTTGAATTGCCATTTTCTATAAGAATTTTAAAGAGTTTTAGTAAGTTTTCAAAACAACTGTATTATAATTCAGTTCAGTTTGCATTTCAGAGGGCAGAAATAAAGCATAAAGACAAGTGAAAGCTAGATTATTTAAAATAGAACACTTCCTAATGGTTATGTACAAAATTGTCAAAGACTTGTAGAATCATAGAATCAGTGAATGGTTTGTGTTGGAAGACCCCTTAAAGATCTTTGAGTTCCAAGACCCCTGCCACGGGCAGGGACACCTCCCACTAGAGCAGGTTGCTCACAGCCCCGTCCAGACAGGCCTTGAACACCTCCAGGGATGGGGCAGCCACAGCTTCTCTGAGCAACCTGTCCCAGTGGCTCGCCACCTGCACAGTAAAGGATTTCTTTCTAGTATCTAACCTAAATCTCACCTCTTTCAATTTAAAACCATTACCCTTCATCCTTCTGGGCCTCCAGATTTACCATGTCACTGCTCTGTGCTCATGGCAGTGTTCACTTCAAGAATGAGTGCATTAAGTTGGAAATAGATCTTTTAGGTCAAAGCAGAGATTTTATCAGGGAACAGCAGAAGTATCTGACATGCCTTCTGTTTTTCTGTGCCTTTTTCATGTTTTTTGTCTTGTTGCTCCTTTTCCATCCTTCCCTGCTAGTAGGTATGTGGAAGGGAGAAACTACAGATTTATCGAGGTTCTATTCAGCAATGAGTGGAGTTGATAATACTTGGTACTGTTTAAGTATATGAAAGAGCTAAGAACAATTATTAATTAAAGTAGAATGGTAGTTTCCTGCTAACTGAGGGTGCTAGCTACATTTATCACTGGCACAAAGAGTTTTTTTTTTTCCTCTAGCAAAATATTGAGAAAATACATATATTTTTTTAGTGGGAGTGCTAACTGAAGCCGGGGGCAGTCTATGGGAAAAGAGCATAGGGAAGGCCCTGCCAGGTTGAAGTGGTCTGTGCAGTCCGTTTTCTCTCCTTATGCTTGCATAGGGTGATTCTGGGTAAGGAAAATATGCAAACCTTGCCAGTGTACATGGTCCATTCTGCATATAAACCCTCTGTGTTCATAGTTTTTGGATTAGAAATTCCAAACAACATCTCTGCCTGTTTCTTTCCTTGCCCAGCCCCTAACCTCCCTCTGCAATGCACCTCTATGACAGTCTTAGCTTTTCTTGTCTCTCCTTGGTATTATTTCTTACAGAGGATACATAACTGTTTCATAGCAGCTACTTCCATCCCATTAGTCGTTTTATATAAGTATTTGGAAGAGGAAAGGCTTAGGTACAGTGCAGGAGGTTCTTCTATCACGTTTTGGGTGCCCGCATCATGCTCCAGGTCCTCTTCCACAGTATAACTGGTAATAGAAGAGAACAGAACAGAATGGTATGGAATGAAATGGAAAGGAATGGGGCATTCATCTTTCAGCTTACTATTTCCCTAATTTCTTTTCTGACTTCAGATATAAATCTGTGGCAGGTCTAAGATCAGAAAATCATGACAAAATGCTTAGATGTTGCAACAAGGTGTATGGTGGCAGGTGTTCAGACAAGCACTTCTCAACAAGAAAAATCAACATTGCTAGCATAAATTACTACCAGCTAGACAAAATGTTTTAAGTAAAATTTAAAAAAAAAAAACAAAACAGATTTAAATAAATGTTATACAAAACCAAAATATTTTAATTATTTTTGGTGTATTTTTTACTTTGGGTGATAAGTGTACTTAAATAATTTTTTTCCCCTTTTTTGTAAAGGATTCTGTTTTCTGAGTGGTATGGTAGCCATCGACAGCATGGACATAACACTTATTGTATTATATAGCTGCAGTATCCTTAAATGCACTGTAGGGCTGGATAGCAGCATGGATTCAGTACTATAACAAATTGTTTCCTGGAATATGTGCGTTTTTCCTCAAGCATTTTGGTAGCTTTCTGCCAGTATTTCAGATGTGCAGCTAATTGGGACCCTCAGGAAAGAATGGAGGTAAATCTGGGGCTCTTCTGAATAAGCTTTAAAGGAATCAGATCAGCAGGGCTTGAATCCTTGGAAACAGCTTGCTGCAGAGCTAGTTGAGAAGAAATACTAAATTTCTGTCTTCATGAAAGTATGAAGAAGGTTCAGGTAGCCTGTTCTTCTGGCATTATTCTTGCATAGGTTTTTCTCTCTTACCAGTTTATGGTGTCCACCTGTCACCTTTATCACACCTTCTGGGCTTTCTAGTGGAACTTCCATGTTAAAACTTTCCCTAAGAGAGTTCCTGTCAGCTTTCTTTGTAACATTGACTTTTGATGTAGCTGTTAGTACAAAAGGCAAAATTCCCCAGGAACCTAGTAATTGCCTTGCACCAGAATTCTCTGTGGAAATGCTCAGAAAGTGGGATATGCTGAAGGAAAGCAGTGTGATAGACTGTTTTGTGCTATTTCCTGAAGGTCTAAACTGCAATTTCTAACTTCCTGTGATCCAGCTGTAAATTTGTTGATAAACAAATGTAAGCTTCACCTACAAATATCTTTTTTAATCAATAGAGGCTGAGGTGCTTAATGAGTTTTTTATGTTTATCCTTTTGTTGAATTAAAATATTTCCTTTGATAAGGAAGCTTCAAGAAAAAAAGATGATGACACATTTTATGATGTGCCAATGTGATGAAAATATGGTTTCTTCAAAGTCCAGTGGCTATCCAGGAACATTTTTCATTCCCTTTTATGCAGCTGCTTAGCAGCTACAAATTGATGCTCTTCAACTAAATTCCTAAAGGGCTCAGATTTACTGTGTATTTGGATTTGATTTATGAATTCACATGGAGGTAGAAGTGGTCCCTGGTGGTCCCTCTACAAATATGTTTACATGTCTGTTCAGAGGAAAGGAGACTCTCACTGCACTAGCTCCCAAGACTGAAAACTCTCTAAAGTATGCTGATTTTAACACACCAGACTGCTGTGGTGGAATCAGAAACAAGAAGTCATCTAGTCTGAATTCCACCTTTCGCATATGGCCATGAGATGAGCACAGCTGAAGGACAGATATATATACATGCTAAACACGGGATGTCAGCACCATTGAATCATAGAATCATTCAGGTTGAAAAGACCCTCGGGATCATCGAGTCCAACCATCAGCCATACTTTAAAGTTCTCCCCTATACCATATCCCCCAACACCACACCTAAACAACTTTTAAGCATGTTCAGGGATGGTGACTCCACCCCCTCCATGGGCAGCTGATTCCAGTGTCTGACCACTCTTTCTGCGAAAAATGTTTTCCTAATGTTCAGTCTAAACCTTCCCTGTTGCAGCTTAAAGCCATTCCCTCATCTTCTATCACTAATTACCCATGAGAAGAGACCAGCACCAACCTCTCTACAATGTCCTTTCAAGCAGTTGTAGAGAGGGATGAGGTCTCCCCTCAGCCTCCTCTTCTGCAAACTAAACAGTCTGAGCTCCCTCAATCGCTCCTCATAAGATTTATTTTCCAGGCCCTTCACCAGCTTCATTTGCCCTCCTCTGTACTCGCTCCAGCACCTTAAGATCTCTCTTATGCTGAGGTGCCCAGAACTGAACACAATACCCAAGGTGTGGCCTCACCAGTGCTGAGTACAGGGGGACAAGCACCTCCCTACTTCTGCTGGTCACACTATTTCTAATACAAGCCAGGATGCCATTGGCCTTCTTGGCCACCTGGACACACTGCTCGCTCATATTCAGCTGCTTGTGAACCAGAACCCTCAAGTCCTTTTCTCCCAGGCAGCTCTCCAGCCACACTTCCCCAAACCTGTAGCAATGCATGGGGTTGTTGTGGCCCAAGGGCAGGACCTGGCACTTGGTCTTGTTGAAACTCATAACGTTTACATTGGCCCATCGATCCAACCTATCCAAAACCCTCTGTAGAGCTTCCCTGCCCTCATGGAGATCAACACTCCTGCTTAATTTGGTGCTATCTGCAAACTTATGGTACACTCTTTATCCTTGTCTAGATCACCAATAAAGACATTAAACAGAAATTGTCCCAACATTGAGCCTTGAGGAACACCATCTTCTGTACATTGCAACACATCTCAAAAAAGTACTACAGTTGGTCAGAATGAGTAGGAGGCACTTCTGAATTAAGCCCTGTGGATGGGTATTTGGAGAGTAAATAGCCGCTCCTGCACCTCTGCTATAATGACCAAAGTCAGACATACAGTTCCCTAGGGAAACCTCTGCTGAGATTCTCTGAATCTTTGATGCCAGCACAGTTAGTAGATAACGTTTTTCCTACTTAGTGTTTTTTGTCTACATTCTCCTTAGTCTTGTTCTAGGCACTTAATTTCTATTTTTTTTTAAATAGGATTTTATTTTTGACCTTTATAAATTATGTCTTTGGTACCTTCCAGACTGTATTTACAGAATTTTGTTAATGTTTTGCAAATACAAAACCCATCAGTTTGTTTTTCCAAATTGATGGATCTGATGATTGTCAAACAAAATCACCATCAGTAGAAGATGTAGAGCAACAGCTCCCAAGGGAGGGAAATGAATCCACAAGTACATTTCAACAGTTTACTCTGGAATGTGACTGCCAGAGAAATTAACTTTTATTTAATCTTAATTTTCAAAATAAGTAACCCCCCTCAATATTAGTTTGGAAGTGGTCTCACAATTAGAAATCATTAAGAAGCGACTGTTATAGTTGAGTAGACAATACCACACATTCCAATGTTGTGTGGTGGTGTCTGGTTTTGCTATAAGAAAATACAGCTTTTGTAAAGCAGTTCTTTTATGGACTGTGACTTCCATAAAAGTGCAGTTGGAATTCCTAGTGGTGTTTTGATTGGTTTTTTGCTTTTTGTTTTTGTTTGTTTGCATGGTCTGTTTTGGGGGTTTTTTCTTTTTTTTTTTTCTGTTATTTTTAGGCCAGCATCACATTCATTCCTTACAAGAAAGTAATTCCTTCTGTGAGTTTCCAACACCTTGCTTATGTTTGGTTAACAGTGACATCATCATTGACCTATTTCATGTTTATAGTTTTTTAATAACAAGGGAAGTTCTGCAAGTCTTAAGGTTCAGTACACACTGAGAAAAAGATTGCTTTTTTATATAGAATTGTTTGGAGATTTAATGTATTTTCAATTCACTATTTCTTATTAAAACTTCAATCACCCACCACTTGATTGTAATTAAAACTGCCCCTAGGCAGTAAATTTTCCTCCATGCAAATGTGACAGGTATAATTATGGAAAATCTAATTGTTCATATATTGCTACTTTTCATGTGATGTTAAAAACAATTGATGAGTTAATTAGAAGTTTGTTTTTTTTTTCCCTTTAAACACTAGAACAAAACAGACCAACAGGATTTGTTCTCCTTGAACCTGGGTCTGTAGTGTACCCTCCTGACTCCATGGATCTTGAAATTCTCTCCAGACTAAAGACATGAAGTTCCTGATTTTTGCCCTATTGAATTAGTACAAGGGGGAGGGGATAATGTTTCTATGCAGTGGGGACTTACTATGGCAAGCAGCATGAAGAAGGGTGAAGGGAGCTGGGTTCCTGCCCTGGAGTAACATGGCCGGTACAGTGTTCAGTGGGTCATATGGGGATGAGACAATGGCATTCCTCCATTAACATCTTCATTGCATCCTGCTCTTTTACTGATAAGGAAGATTATGGATTTCTCCACATGTAGTTAACAAATCTGAAAATCATTGGTGGTTGTGTTTCAAGAGTATTTCCTCAAACATTTTGGTGGTGTGACATGTTACAGGTCTTAGCAGGTTGCACATTCATTATGAAGGGGATTTTTGCACCCCCTACTAAGAGCTAGCAGGGAGCACTTGACAAAATCTAAAAGATCACAAAGATGCTTTAGGTCTTGCTCTGTTGTACAGAAAAGCCTTACATAATGCTTCAGCTTCAGTTTTGGCCTGCACGCTGCCTGTGGCCGGGTTTCTTCTCCTTTGCTCTTTATGCTGTCTCCAAATTGGTTTGTGTTACACCAGCTGTGACTCACGGATGCTCAGTCCAGTGTAAAGTACTAAAGAGTCAGCCTCTGCTGCTAAATTCAGTGGCTAGTCCCCAAGTACCTTGTCTGAGTCAGAGCACCGTGGAGCAATAATTTTGTTTTTGCTGGATGTGTTTGGGCGGATGGTGCAGGAGTGGGCGGCTGTAACGCTCTTGTTGCTGAGCAGGCAGTGAGCAATCCCCCTTGACGTTTGTTCTGGCTTCTTTTTCTTATTTTTTTTTTTTAAGGGTTTACACGTATTCTGGAGTTGTCAGGATATATTTATTTTTAACCGGGTCTTTAAAAAAATTAATGTGAACGAACAGCAAAGGCTAGAGGAGCATGTTTACCTGTTCCCAAGGTGATAAAAGCAGATTGAGTTGAAATCCTAGGGATGAATATTTTCAGGTAGATTTCAAACAGAATCAGCCTTTAACAGCACAGAAGATACTGACGTGTAAACCATTCGGTCCCACCAGGCACTTCCTTGGCATTTCCAAGCCAGGTTCTTTTTGCACAGCTTTCATGACATGTCTGGGTTCCCACTGGGTCAGCAGAGGAGTCCTTCCCTTCCGACCCGCCACCCAGCCTCTTTTTTCCTTTTTTCCCTCAAAGCTTGTACACATTGCAATAGCTGTATGCCAGGGCAAGTAATAGCTGGAGAGCATCTTAAGGACATTCCTTTCGTGAGCAATGGAGGGGTATGGAAGTCAAAGGACCAGTCCATGGCATTTTGCAATTCTAGAAAGAGCATTTCATTTCATGACACATTTAATGGGCTTCTGCTCCTTGCAAAGAGATGGTAACATGTCGAAATGGAGTCCTTTCTTCTTATATGTGCTAAAACTCACAAAATGTTAGGTATAAATATGTGTGTGTAATGAATGTGCCCTGTAGTAACTTAAAATTTAAGGTTATAATCTGAAAAAGTTTTCATTAGGAATATGTTACTGATTTTTCTCCACAAGTATAAATCCAAATGGTGTAATTTTACCCTCAATTTTAATTTTGTATTCCTTCTGATTTTTCTATATATTTTCTCTGTACCACGGGTGTTACAACCTCAACTTTTAATTTTTGATCTTATTTTTAGGATATAATTTTCTAAAGCTGGTGCTCGGTTTAGAAATGTGAGTCTGCATTTCCTAAGAATATGCTAAAGAGGTGACCACAGAGGTGAATATGAGGGAAAAATAATGTTACAAACTACAAATTGTAGTGTAGCACAACTATAAACATGGGCCATCGTAGTTGGGAGAGTGGAGTATAGATCCTATCAGGTTCTTTAACTTTTTGATATCATGGATTCAATCTTTCAATGAAGCTTTTAACTGTTTTAGTATTTCATAAAAGGGCTTTCTGTATATGCAATAGATTCTCATAAGATACATTTGCATAGATAATAATTTCTGTATTGTAGGTAGAGCTTATGGCTGCAGGCATGTTCCTGATTTTGTGCAGAATTAAGCATGGATTTAGCATTAAGCATGTAATAGTATTACTGTCATTTTTTTTTTTTTTTTTTTTTTTGAATCAAAGTCTTTGGTATCACTTGGAATTAAAAAAAATATTTAAAAATATATTGTCATAGTGCATGTAATAATCAGCATCATGAAAGCATTGAACAGAATTATACTCACGTGGTGCAGAACACATTACTCAGGACTGCATCCAGGTGGGTCTGGAAGGTCTCCAGAGAAGAGGACTCCACAGCCTCCCTGGGCAGCCTGTTCCAGTGCTCTGTCACCCTGACCCAGAAAGAAGTTTTTCCTCATATTTGAATGGAACTTCCTGTGTTCCAGATTGCGCTTCTTGCCCCTTGTCCTGTCACTGGGAACCATTTAAAAGAGTCCAGCTCCATCCTCCTTCAACCCACCTTTTAGGAACTTGTAAGCATTAATGAGGTCTCCCCTCAGTCTTCTCTTCTCCAGGCTAGAGTCCCAGCTCTCACAGCCTTTCCTCATAAGGGAGATACTCCAATCTCTTTATCATCTTTATTGCCATACCCAACGAACAACTCTCTCCAGGAGTTCCCTGTCTCTCTTGAACTGGGGAGCCCAGAACTGGATGTAGTATTCCAGTTGTGTCCTCACCAGCGCAGAGGGGGAAAATGACCTCCCTCGACCTACTGGCATGCTCTTCCTTGTTCAATACAGGATTCCATTGGTCCTCTTGGAGACAAGGGCACATTGCTGGCTCATGGATAGTTTACTATCTACCAGGACCCCCAGATCCTTCTTCTCAGAAGTGCTTTCCAGTGGTATTAAAGAAGCTTGCATGGTATGGAACTAGTGCTACTTTAGTCTTGTCAGATTGTTGGGACCTAAACTGAACTAGTGGTTCAGAATTGCATTTATACATATATAAGTGTTTGTGTGTGTGTGTATAGAACAGCTTTAAGCTTTGGAGGCTTGCATAAGTTGCTATATAAGGCTCATCAACTTAGTCCTTTTCTACTCTTAGCCACATCACAACACAATATTACGCTTTTTTTTTT
>VZTM01005742.1:15207-53977 GCA_013400555.1 Jacana jacana | reverse complement strand
AATTCTGCATCGGTTTCTGTTGATTTACATTACTGATGAAATGTAAAAATTGTTTTTCAGTATCAAGTTTTGACACATCAGTTATGTGCTGGTTTCTTCTGGGCTTTTGTTTGTTTGGCTTTTTTGTTTTTTTTGATCCTTTTTGAAATCATGACCACAGTAGCATTTAAGATGAAGAAACAAATTGTGTCTGTAAGCATCAGCTTCCATCTGTGTCAGGCCACGGAAGGTTTCTCTTTATGCCAGGCAATGTCTTAAACCAGTTGGTCCTCTGGAAATCACTCACAGGTTGTCACTCTTCAACTTAGCAACTTCACTTCACGCAAATCCTTGCTCACAGCAGATTATTGAAACTTGGGAATCCTGAACTTTCCTTAGGGCTGTGTAGGGAAATGTGTTTTTGGGTAGAATGTCTTGCTTAACTACCGCCAAATATAATTGCTACTTACCCTTCTGCTCTCCTTGTCCTTACCTTTTTTTTCTTTTTTTCCCTTAACCTGCCTCCTTATTATATTCCTGTTTCTCACCATAGAAAGTCCTGCCTTTCTCCTTTTGTGCTGCTTATTCTAGCCTGAGTCCTTGTGATCAGGAGGAACCTCTAGAGGTTTCTCTCCATCTGCCTCCATCACCAGTTCCAAGTCTTCCGTCTGGCTTCTCTTCTTATCTTTACCCTTTTTTCTTGAGGTTCTGTTAGTTCCCCTAGTTCTTGTCCTAGAGATTTCCATCATTTCTAGCCACACAGTATGAATCTTTTCTCCCTTGGTACCCTTGCCCCTTTGGTCCTGCTTTTTTGTCTGTGCCCCTCCCAAACAGCACTTATAAATTGTGAGAACACTACATGTTTCTCTAAATGCTGCTTTGAAAGACAGACCTTTTTGGCTCTTTCTGAGGCTGAATAATTTATAAATTAAATATTTCTGCCATATGCCAAGTGCATCTATGTCACAGTGACTGTTAAATCACAGAAATGTTAGTAGGAAGGGACCTCTGAAGGTCACCCAATCCAGGCTTCTGCTCAAAGTGGGGCTGTTGCCAGCTTTACAGCCAGGTCAGCCATGTCATTGGTTAGTTAAGTCTCAAAAAGCTCCAAGGATGGAGATTCAACAACTTCTTTGAGTGACCTAATTGAGAACTGCACTACTCTTAGTGAGCTTCTTCCTCTTAATGTACAACTTGAACTTCTCAAGCTGCACTTTGTGGGCGCTGGGCTTTGTTGTATTGTGTGCCAGTGCTGCAAACAGTTGTAGGCTTCTACCAGATCACTCCTTAGCCTCTCCTTTGCTGGGCTGACAAACCTCACCATCTCCTTCTAGGTCAAATACTCTGGGCCTGTGACCAGCCTGGTAGCCCTCTTTCAAACCCTTTCTTATTTGTCAGCATCCCTATTGAACTGTGCAGTTGGACACAGTATTTCAGATGATCTTTCAAGGTCCCTTGCAATCCCTGTGATTCTGTGATTTCAGGTGTAGCCTCACCATTGCTGAGCAGAGGAGAATAAAACCTTCATTCAATCTGCTGACCACATTGCTCCTGGTGTAGCTAACAGTCAGTTTACATTCTTTGCAATGAGAGCCCACTGTTGGTTGATTTTTAGTGTGTTCTCTGCCCAAAGTCCTTTTCTGCAGGATACTTAAAGCCCATTTCCTATGTGATAGTGCTGCATAGGATTATCCTGTCCTAGGTGCAAAGCTTTAGCTTCTCCTTATTGTTCCAGAGGACATTTCTTTTGATTCAGTTCTCAAGTTTCTCAAGGTCTCTTTGGGTTGAAGCGCTGACATTCAGCATGTCAACCAATCTGCCTAATTTAATATCACCTTTAAATTTGCTGAGGGTGTACTCTGTCTCATCATCCAGGTTGTCAATGAAGATATTGAACAACATTGGACTCACTATTGACCCCTCATGTGCTCTGCTTGTTACCAGCCAACAATTAGATGGCAAGCCATTGATTACACCCTTTCAGCCTGGCAGTCCCTCTCTTTCCTGCCCAGCAATACAATACAACCCTACTTCTTTGCTTCACTCCAGTTATTCGATTCCTTAGGAAGGTAAAAGTTCAAAACCCCCATGGAGAAGGGAATTAAAGTCTGAAGAATTTTTGAAGAGAAGTTGTGAGAGACATGAAGCACAGTCCTAAATCTTATCTTTTGACTGTTAATAGGAAAAGCAAGGAATGGAGGCTCTTTTTTATTTTTTCCCCATGGAGCTTGCAACTGCAGATTTTACTATTTATTTATTGATACTAGAAACATTTTTCAAGGTATCATCTGCTTCATTTCCACAGCTGATCAGGAGGTTATGAGCACAAAACACTGCAAAACCCTTGTTCAGTAACAGTTTTTTGTCAGAAGTAAATACCTAAGTATTTACCTAAGTACTTACCAGAAGTCTTTACTTCGGTAAATACTACCAGAAGTATTTACCTAAGTAAATAAATACCTCAGAGGGGCATGCCTTAGGTTGCATTTCAATAGATATTTAGAATTTCAAAGAGAAGAAAAGTCTGGACTGTTTGGCCTCATTCATTCATGGTCATTCATTTAGAGCTCTTGTTTATATCACTGAGCTGAAGAACAATCCTGGCAAAAAAAGAAACTAACAAACCAGACCCTGCTTTCTTTCCCTCGCCCTGCAAAGGAAAGCTAGACCAGTATTAACATTTTTATCCCTGCATCCAAATGATTATCCACTTTTGATTTCAGTACTTACCCTTTGGATTACAAACCCACTCTTCTGTGCTTTCATAAAGACTATATTTTTCTCATTCACAGTCCCCCTTTTCTTCTTGTAATTAACAAAACTTTCAGTCCTTGATCGTTTCTGAGGTATCTGTGTTGTGGATTATGTAATGCTTTTGAACTTGGTTAAAAAGTTGAGTCATTCAGTATGCCATGTTCCTCAGGCATTAAGGAATTTTGCCTCTATGCAAGGCTGCTCATGCTGGAGAGCACATTAGGATAAATTCTGTGATTTTTTTGTTGCTCTCACGAAGGGCTGGATGGGAACAGTGTTATTCTTGTTTCAGTACTGGTCTGTGATCACACATGGTTGTGATCTGAAAACCTTCCACAGGGAAGATGAGCTGTATACTTTGGAACTGCTATATTTCTACAACCTTCTCACAGATGATAATGATACCTCACACTTAAAGCCACAGTGATACAGTAGAATGGGATCCTCTTACTAATGCAGTGTCAATCAATTTTGCTGTGCTTCAATGCTTGTTTACTCTTTCAGTTGTAAGTTAATGCCCAGCAGACACCGTTATTTGAATTATTGATAAAACATTTTGTTCCATGTAAGAATGCAAACCCCATTTTCAGTCACAAAGGTAAGAGAATGCGCTGTGCTCGTTCCCGAGGTGTCACTGTGAATATGTAGCTTGAAACTCAATAGCAAAAGACAATTACTTTTACTTCCGCTTTACAAAAAAATTATTAATTAACAAGGTCATTAAATATTAAGGTAACATGGAAACTTTTATTTTGTGCCTAAATCAAAGGCCTTTCTGTTCATGGTATATGAGAGCCAGCCAGACTGCAGCAGGAGCAAACACAGCTTTCAAAATGAAGAGTATAGTATTTCACAGGCTCCATTTGTAAACTCAGCATATTAGTCCCTTTTCTTTGAGTACATGATTGAATGTTTCATCTCTTCCAAACAGTAAATTAGAAGAAATTTCACCCTTAAAGGACAAAACTTGCAAGTTTTGACCCTATATGGGATCCTTATGATGCCATGGGCCCAGCTCAGCACATAACAGAAGCTTTAGGGTCTCCCCTAATATTTCTTAAATGAAGTTCACAGCCAGAGGCTATGGGTGCCCTGTGGAATATGTCCCAGCTGCAAGCTGTGCTGCAGAGTTATGCAGAAAGAATAGATACGAGATTCAAGCTGGAGTTGAATTTAAGTCAATGAGAAATGAAGAAACTGAATTTCTTGTTACATTCAAGTTGAATGAAATCGCTATAGATATTTTACAAGAAAGAGATCTAGTGAAATAATTTTCAAACTTGACACTTTTTTGTATTACTTCTGTATTTTTCTAGGAGAATATATTTTATCATGTTTATCATTCCCAACCTTAATGAGAATTATGTAAGTTCATGAAAATCAGGTCATGTGAATTGTTTGTTTACTGAAGGTAGAGATCAAGGAGAGGAAAAGGATGGTAGCTCTTACAGAAATCTCTACAAATGTCATTCTTTTTCTAAAATAGACCGAGACCCTTAATCCTGCAGATGAACTCAGGGATCTGTTCATGTCATACCTTTCAAGTATGTTCTTTTCCAGCGAATAACATGGCAAGGGCAATGTTTTGTATGTCGGGATGGTCCCCTGCATAGTGCTGTAGCCAGTGGGTGAGGTGTGCTGGATGTCGGAGACAGCAGGAGAAGGATTCATTTGCTGGGGCAATTAGCATTACTGGGTTATTGTTGTGAGAAAAGTGACCGTGCTACACTGTGAAAATGGGTGAGAGCAGAAAGCAGAAGACAGATTTATGAGGCTTATGGTCACTGTATGAGATCTGAAATGTCAGAAAACACGAAGGCTATCCTAGCAGGCAAAGGCAGGCAACCGTGCGCTCAGCTTGCTTAAGCCTTCCAGTTTGTAGTCTGAGCTGTTTGGACACCAATTAGATGACAGCAAAAAAAAAGGAAGGAAGGAAGGAAGGAAGGAAGGAAAAAAAACCTTATTTTTCTCCTGAGCCCTCATGCCTGGTGAACTTGTCAGAAAAGCTCTGAGTCTGATGGCACAGGATTCACCAGGTGGGGCATGTGGTTGCAGACTTCAGATGGAGTCATTAACATATTTGTTTGGAAGATGCATTTAAACATTTTAATTTTGGTTGGTTTAGGTACACTGAAAAATCACACAATAAAACACAGAATATCAGGGATTGGAAGGGACCTTGAAAGATCATCTAGTCCAATCCCCCTGCCGGAGCAGGAACACCTAGATCAGATCACTCAGGAACACGTCCAGGCGAGTTTTGAACAACCTCCCTGGGCAGCTCCTTCCAGTGTTCAGTCACTCTCACTGTGAAGAAATTTTTCCTCATATTTAACTGGAATCTCCTATGTTCCAGCTTGCATCCATTACCCCTTGTCCTATCATTGCGTGTTACTGAGAAGAGCCTGGCTCCATCCTCCTGACACTCACCCTTTACATATTTATAAACGTTAATAAGGTCACCCCTCAGTCTCCTCTTCTCCAAGCTAAAGAGACCCAACTCCCTCAGCCTTTCCTCCTATGGGAGATGCTCCACTCCCTTAATCATCTTGGTAACCCTGCCCTGGAATCTCTCAAGCAGTTCCCTGTCCTTCTTGAACTGAGGGGCCCAGAACTGGACACAATATTCCAGATGGGGTCTCACCAGGGTAGAGTAGAGGGGGAGGAGAACCTCTCGCGACCTACTAACCACCCCCCTTCTAATACACCCCAGGGAACCATTGGCCTTCTTGGCCACAAGGGCACAGTGCTGGCTCATGGTTATCCTGCTGTCCACCAGGATCCCCAGGTCCCTTTCCCCTACGCTGCTCTCCAACAGGTCATTTCCCAACCTATACTGGTACCTGGGGTTGTTCTCGCCCAAATGCAAGACTCTACACTTGTCCTTGTTACATTTCATTAAATTTCTCCCCGCCCAACTCTTAGTGAGTACACAGAATTTTGTGTATGTTTGAGGTTTTTTTTGTAATTTTGCACGTTTACTTAAACCCAGAATTTGTTCACCTAGGATTTCTCAGACATCCTTGTGTCAACACAGATAATTGTTACAACTGGTACTGAAACTTTCCAGAATTCACAGCCAGGAACCTACAGTCTTTACAGAAGAGGAATCCCTCTGAGGTGTGAGGTCTGTAAGAGCCTCGTCTGTGGGTATGAAACCTCTCTCTCTGAGGCTTGTAGCTCAGAAACAAGATTGCTTCTGTTGCAGAACTCCCTTTTTATGCATTAATCCAATTAATTCTTATACATTTTATTGTGTGTTACCCTCATAATCGTCTTGGCACTTTAGATACAATATTCATTTTTGAATGGGGAATGAACTTTCTGATCTTGTTGTTTGTTTTGTGACTGTGGTGTTGTCTCTCCTGTGGCTGCTGTCTTTTCAGAAGGGCTGAGAAACTCAACCATTGCCAGGGTTTGATTAACTTACATTTACATTGAAAAGTCATTAAAGTAATTTTAAAATTATCTGCGTAGTTTCACTTTCTCTCTCATTTTGACATATTTTACCGTCCATTTTTCAAGGTTTATTAGCAAAATGCACAGTTACTTTTAGAGGCAAACTTTCTAGGTAAATATGTACATCTTTTTAAACGTTTGCTGAAATAGAACTGACCACAAGGTAAGATCTGAGTTAAATTTTTTGCCCCTCAGCTCTTTTGAAGCCAGGAAACCTCAATGCAGAGCTTTCACAGTAGCCAAGTGGGTTTGTGGCAGGTGATTTCTGGGCTTGCTGTGGTTCCCAGCATGACTCTTTACTGGGTACACACTCACTGCTGGGAGACTGAGGAGACTATCATCAGGTAGTCATTTATTCTCATTAATAGGAGGAATGCATTCGTTTTATAGCGTTCATTGCCTTAAAAGACTCACAAGATAAATTATAACAATAATAAAAAAAACCTGAACAAATAAAAGCCATGTCAACCACGCCTACGTGAATTCTCTCTGGATGGAAGTTAAGCAGAATGGAACTAACCCACCTTAAAGGTTACCTGGAGTCAAGTTTCCTCACATGTGCAAGCTGGCTCTCAATCTGTCTTTATGATTTTGGTTTCATCTTAGCTCCAGAAATGAATGGGACTTCTTGGGGAATGAGAGGATTTGGTTTAGGTGCATGCCTACAGGGTATTGCACTCTCCGTCACCATCTGAAAAGTTAAAAAAGTAAAGTTTTTGCCATTTAAAGGTAGTATTTTCCAAACAGATGGTAAGATTTCAGCCCTGGGTAACCTAAACCCATGTGGAAAATGAAATTCAAATGCTAGATCTGAAGCCTGTTCTGAAAGTTTTCATACACAAAGAATGACACACACGGAGTTCACCATATTCTCTTTACATAACTTTAATCTGTATGGCATTTAGCATTATCATATTTTAAGTAAGGAGATGAGATGAGCTTGTTCAGGAAGCATAATCTTCCAGCCACCCGGTATTTATGTTCTGGTTTAGCCACTGAACTTTGTACCAAGGGCTTCCAGAGTGCAAAGTTTATATTTACTTGTATAGCAATAAAGGGACTCATGCGTGTCATGAACTTCCAGAAATAGCACTCTGAACCTGCTCACAAAACCCCAGAGTGTTTATATGATGGGGGTTTACGTTAAAAAAAAAAAAAAATAAAAAAAAAATTATATCAGATCTAATCTACATGTTTACATTAAAGTAAATAATCTGTTCTCCTGCAAGTGTGGGGTTGTTTTGGTTTTGGTGGGTTTGTTCATGTTTTTCCCTTTGTTGTTTTTTGTTCAAGAGAAATTGAAGGATTGAAAATTTGAAGTTTATAAAGAATGTAAGAGTTCCTTCACTATCTGCTCAAGTGTACTTTATGCTAATTTTATGCTTATGAACATTTCTGATGAATTCTTTGTGAAAATGGAATAATGTGGAAAAAGAAAAAAAAAAGCAGCAGTTATTTATACATGAGCTTTTGTTGGATGAGGACTTCTATGTACAAATGGAACAATGGTCCAATATTTAGAGCTTTAGCCTCAGTCATGGGTATCACTGGTTGAAGATTATGCTTTCCTATAGATTTCTTTTGTGAGGTTTCAGTCTTGCAAGGTAAGGCTCATCTGGCTTAGAGCTGCCTAAGTAGGTGTTTCTCAGAATTAGTTGCATCTTCCTCCTCAGAAACTGAAGAGAAAATGAATATAGGTATCTCCAGGGAATATCTGGAAGCGTCCTTTGTATTTCTAGGAAAGGAGGGCTCTGTCATGCACAAGAGTTACTTGAGGAGACAAACACCATAACCCTAGATGTCCCCCCTGCTTCCTTCTTCCCTCAGCTTCGTACATTGAGCATGATGTCCCTTGGCATAGAATATTCCTTTGGTCAGTTGGTGTCAGCTGTCCCATCTGAGTCTTCTCCCAGCTTTCTGTGCACCCCCCAGCCCACTCACTGGTAAGGTGCTGTGAGGAGCAGAAAGGGTAGACTCTGTGTAAGCACTGCTCAGCAATAGCTAAAACATCCCTGTATTATCAACACTGTTTCCAGCTCAGATCCAAAACACAGCCCCATACTAGCTGCTATGAAGAAAATTAACTGTATCCCAGACAAACCAGTACAACTTAGATACAGCTTCAGTTACTGTCATGATGGGCCATATATATCACAAGATTTAGCAAGACTAAAGATGACCAACCTGTATTTTTTTCTGGTGTTTATTAGCTACTACAGTATTTGGATGTAAATAAAACAAGAGAAGTCAAAATATGTTGTCTCAGATGAACTATGTTTCTTAACTCAGATACACTGTGTACCATAATGCATGCAATTCCCATACCGTTCTGATTACTAACTCATTAATAAAATTGTAGCAACTTCTCATTATGTTCCACAAAATACCATTGCATCAGCTTTGACACAGTGAGCTTTGGCCTGTGTAACAGTGTGGGCTGAATTCTGTAGCCTGAATTCTAAAGTTAGAACTGTGGAAGCCCACAAGCTCTGTATACGGCATCAATATGTAAGGCTGTTTCAGGAAGGAATCAAGACAAACCAGATGCTGCTATTCAGAAGAAATCCCAGGGATTGTGGACAAAAGCCACAGTGGGTTTGGATTGCTGGTTATTTTTTAAGGAAGTTTTAGAAAGAGATGCATTAATATGCACAATATAAATCCAACCCCACAGGTCAGAGAGTTTGCAATTTGCAAGTGCTTTAGGAGTAGTTGTTAAAGATTGGAGAGGAGGAGGGGTAGGAAGTGTCAGTAGGAGAAATAGTGCTGGAGTGCTAATGAGCAGATGCTCTGCTGTGCATTGAGAGACCTCCTTGCAATTAAAAAATAGTTGTAGGTAGGAGGAGATCATTCAGCTGTCTGTGTGCTGTCAGTTGTACCTTGACCAGCTTTTTGTACTTCAGATGCATTTTGATTAAAGCAAAAAAGGGTGGGGGGGAAGTGTCTGTAGCTGGTGGCTTATTTAGCAGCAGTGCTTTGGGCAGTAGAAAAGTGAGACATGGGTGCAAAGGGAGCTGCAGAACTTCTACTTTGGTAGAAGCCAGGTGTCGATCATGTGATGATAGCTAATGGTTTCCTTCTGAAGTCCTGGTGCATCTGTGCATAGGGGAACATGAATGTTCCCTGGAGGAACGCAGAGAGGCAGTTCATATCTCACCTCTTCAGGCACGAAGTTGCAAGGAAAAAATAGAGCAGTCAATATTGATAAAGCCCTAGCCTTTATCAAGGAGTTCAAAGAGAGGAAATGATGAGCAAGAATCAAAAGTAGAGGTTTTTCTGTGGGTTACACCATTCCAGTTTGGCCAGGGCAATATGGAGGCATGTGAGGCAGGTCCGCCCAGCAAAGGAGGGCTCAGCAGGGTTGTTTCGCTGAGAGCAGGAGCACAGATCGCTCACATGTGCCTTCTGGAACAAGGAAAGTGGGTGGAAAAGCAGGTTCCAGAATGACTGTCTTCAGCTCAAACTTTGTAATCTTGTCATGGTTATTAGAGAAACACTTCAAGGTTTAGGAAGGAGGTGCATGTTTCATGGGCAGAACAGCTTAGTAAGAGTAGCTCAGCTGATACAGGCATTGTTTGATCCAACAAATGCACTTTTCCCTTCCCTTTCCCTTACCTTGCTACCTCTCTTCTTTCTTTTCCAGGTTTAGGGTCTTATGGTATAATTAGAAATTGAATTATTTATGAGGAGACATTAAAATGGGCAGCTTGCAGATTAATCAAAGACAGGAGACATATGATATAAAACTGCCTTTTCCTCTGCTGCTTTTGCTTGTAGTGACTGTAAAGAAGCCTACATAAAGCATCCTGAGCTCTGGGACAAAAAAGAAAAAAATGAAGGCTCTGCGATATTGCCTCTGTGTGTGTGCAAATACCCATATGAGTCTTGGGGGAAAATTGAAAATATGGGGGGAGATTAGCCAACAGAAGGGTATTCTGAGGAGACACCGGGAAAGGATAGGTCATGACTCATTATGCAGCTTTGGAAATCAGAAAATGTAATTTCTCTGCCAACTGGAGGAGTTTATGAGCCTAATGAAATTTAAAATCAGCAGGACCTCGTTTAATAGCAGTAAGACATATAATATTCTACTAATATTATGAGAAGTCTGTCTAAAAATAATGTAGGAAGTCTTTATTTATATCCTGCTGTGATACTAAGGACATATCTCTAAATAGATAAGATCTATCCTTCTAATAAAAGAGTTTCAAGACAAACCAAGTTAAGCCTTTTAACTGCCCTGCTATTTTTGTCGTCATAAAGCTTACTTATCCAAACGTATTCTGAGAAATGCACATTTGTGCCATTGAAATAGTCTAATGCTGGTTTCTTGTTGGTTTTCAGGTGCAGTTTATGGGATGTAAGTGCTTTCAAAGCTTGGTCTTTAGAGTGTGAGAAATTGTATTTTTTGCCATGATCACTGGTGGATTCAGGTCATCTGAAGTAGGGAAGCTAGTTGTCCCTACATATTCTTAGAAGTGTATGTGGCATTAATCGTAGATACTGGATTTGGGTGTATTAAGAGATGGAAAGAAAGCATGGATTAATGTTTTTCTCCTAATTTCTGCAGTCATAGCTTTCCATATATCTTATTTTTTTGTAAGTGCATTTTAGTGCTTTGAGCCTACTAAAGGAGGAGTCATTAATGTGATAATAGAACAAATATGCTTATAAAAGAGCATAAGAAGGAGCTGGGGTCCTTTACGTCACTTTACACTCTCTCTTATTGGGATGTCACATAATCAATTTGGTCATCCTGGCACATAATAGCTGTTAATCCCCTGTGGAAAGAAGTAAGCAGTGCACCTGCTAGCTCAGTGTTCCCAGTCAGCGTGGAAATGGGGTGTGAATGGTAACATCTTGAAGATGCATTAATTCAATTAACACATTTCTTCAGTGTTTGTAATCCAGGTTTCCTTCATTTTTCTTTAGAAGGGTATGGCTGCATATGCATGTGTAGGCTGACCAGAAGATACAGAACCCCAGTAATATTTTTTTAATCAGTTTTTAAATTCCTCATTGAGCCATGATTGATATAACCGGAAACCCTCTATGATCCATTTCAGATGCCCTTTTGTTGCTATATTGGCAGAAGTGCATGAATACACAGGAAAAAACTCCAATGCATTTTAGGTCCATGCTAGATGAGCAGTAGTATTAGTTTGTACAATAAGAATACAGATAAATCATCACAATAATATAAAGTCTTTCAATTCAAACTTAACAGACACAAGTAAAATTATTTCTGATTGTCTTTGCTTGCATGCTTGCTGTTCACAGTGAATGCTCCCATGATAATTAATGTTTTAGTTTATATTAATGAATAATTGCCAGTGAACTCCTAAAAGGTCACTTCCTGCTCAGGTGGTGTGGCAGTCTATTTTCATCAGTGCCATGTTCCCTGAGCTGTTACTATTTCTAGCTAATCCCCATTTTCAACAAAGACTTGTACTTTGGAATGTTTATGGGGCTTGGGTGTACCACATGCAGCACCATTAAAAGAGCATGATTTTCGAGAAGAGCTGAGGAACCTCATTGACAACCATGTACCTGCATAACATCTACTGCTTTGCTTATTCTAAATCCAAGAGGTTCTGGGAATAACCGCGTTAAAGTGAAATACTAAAAATAGTAGCAGAGCTTCTTACATGTTATGTAGTGTTAACACCAGCTAAGTACCAGACAGTATTCATCTGTATGAGTCCTCTGTTTTAGCCTGGCACATCACAGGTGATGCTGTAATTGAAAACAATATTTCCTATAAAGTTCCTAGAGGTCTTTTATGTTTTGTTTTTTATTATAATTTTTACATTTTTTTTCCTCTCTGTATATATTTTACTCCCTTAAAAAACTGTTTTCTTCTACACGATTTTTCTATTCTATTTTTTTTAGTCATCAAAGGAAACAACCCCAATATACAGAATGCAGCAAATAATTCAAATTCAGGACAGACTTCTGAAATGGTAGATATCGCTGCTGGAGGTTTTGATTATTTTGGTTTAAGCATAAGTGCTTTTTAACAGAATGCAATGCTAGGAGTACAAGTGGAGGACTGCTGGGAGGTGGATTGCATTGCTCTTTCACAGGTTGAGATATGGCCTACAAAACCTTTTGCTATCTCTCCACCTACTTATGTACAGGTTTTCCGTGTGAGAAGAAAAACGCCCTGCACTTCATGCTCAGAAGTATTTTTCTGTGTATAGAGCTTAGGGCTTTACAAGTTAAAAGGCACTAAATGAATACTAAGCATGAGGACTTTATTTTACTACTGTGGAAACTGAAAGACTTGAAAATCTCTGGTCCTTTCTCCTGGTTTTGTGGTCTAGCAAATAGCATATAATTCATGAATTCTTGTCCTCAGTATGGATAATGCCAACATTTCTGTGTTGTACTCTTATATTTTTAAATTATTCCTACAATCTGTCAAATCCATTTAGGTACATCCCACATTTGCTTTTATTTATCTACAAAGTGGAGTCTCCGTATTCATTACATTTTGGCAGCAAGCATGGATGGAAACCATCCCAAGACGTATATGAATTTAAATGGCAACAGAATGATTGGCACTAGATATGTGTTTTAAGTGTCAAGGCTATGGTAATGTATATCATTAGTTGTTAAACATAGTCTGCTGTCGGCTAGGAGCCAGTGTGCTGTCTTCTGTGCAGTGCCAAACCTTGCTGGGAACCTAACATGTTCTGCAGTTCAACTGCATATTTTCTCAGTTGTAGCTGCAGAAATGAGACACCAAATGTAGTGACACAAAATAACTTCTGAACCATGCAAATGCTGTATTCCAGCATGGTATGGAAACCAGTCTTGCTTAGGGTCAGTATGTTGCTTGTTGCTGTTTTGTTTTCCAATATGTTGTCATCTTCCTTTTGGTCTCATTTGTCTTTACTCATCTATCCTAAGTGAAGAAATTAAGAGTAAAATCACTCTTGAATATCCTTCTCTGGTCCTTTCTGATTATGGATGTCTGTGGTGAGGCCACCTTTGGAGTGCTGTGTCCAGTTCTGGGTTCCCCCTCCACAGTTCAATAAAGACAAGAGACATACTGGACAGAGTCCAGCAGAGGGCTACAAAGATGATCAGGGCACTGGTGCATCTCTCTGATGAGGAAAGGCTGGGGGACATGGGTCTGTTTAGCTTGGAGAAGAGAAGATAACGAGGGGGATCTCATCAATGCTTATAAATATATAAAGGGTGGGTGTCAAGAGGATGGGGCCAGACTCTTTTCAGTGGTGCCCAGCAACAGGACAAGAGGCAACAGGCACAAACTGGGACACAGAAAATTTCATCTGAACATAAGGAAAAACCTATTCGCTTTGAGGATGCCCAAGCACTGGAACAGGCTGCCCAGAGAGGTAGAGTCTCCTTCTCTGGAGATATTAAAAACCTGCCTGGAGGCGATCCTGTGCAACCTGCTCTAGGTGAACCTGCTTTCACAGCAGCGTTAGACTAGATGATCTCTGAAGGTCCCTTGCAACCCCTACCATTCTGTGACTGTGATTCTGTGGTGGCTTGCCAATTACTTCCGACAAACACAGCAGAAATATGCTCATGAGAACATAGGGCAATAGGGAAAGCCATGCCTTAGATTAGTATTTCTTTATGTAGGTCATTTCCCATCAGATGGTAGGATAGCAAAGTCTGTCACCTTCCTCTGTGTTCTTTGTCTACCGTGCTGCTCCATCCAGCTCTAACCAGTGCGGTGGAGAAGGGAGAATGCTAGAAAACCCCCATCAGGCTGATGGAGGCTTCAGAGTGGTTCTGTGGGAGAAGAAGTGGCCCTGAGGTTAGTGCATGAAGCCCAGGTGCCAACATCTCTCTCTCTTGCTTTTGTACATCCAGATGCTGAGCGCTTCCCACGTGACAATCTTCAGTGCATTCAGGTAATGAGTGTCCCTGCACAGTTGGTGGCAGCAGTTTCACAGGATGAGGTTAAAAAAAGCATACCTATGCATGGTGACAGAAAACTTTGTGTTTATTTGTTGCCCCTCAGAAGAGTTGAAAAGCCCTCACTCTTCCAGAAGTTTCTTATTTGACTTTGGGCAAACCACTTAGTTTGCTCTCTGATTGTATTTTCATCAGCTGGGAGAATAATAATTTCCTGCCTCTCTGGATGAGTTAGTGGGACATTTCTGCTGAACAGGGCCATGTCAATACCTACACAGCAATGTCTGATATCTTTTGGCATTATGCTAAGGTCTTAGCTCAATGTTTATTTGGGGCAATGAGTTCTAAAGGCTAATTATGTGTTAAGTGAAAATTTATTATGCATCAGATGCGTTTCAGAGGGAGTAGTTGTAAAGTGACACATTCAGACTTAGGTTTGTATTTTAGAACTTTTGAGTATTTGTCTGTGGAGTCTTAATTTTGCAGTGACATCTGTTTTCTTTCTTTTGTTTTATTAAATTTAATTACAAAGAACAAAAAGTAGTGCCAGTCTATATCAAAAATGTTTCACGATTGACAGTCTATACAAGAAAATGTTTCATGATGTGGAATAAGAAAAATCAGATGAAATAGTTTTTAGACATTTCTTTTTTAACAGCTTTTAAAACCTTTCTATTTTTCAGAATGCAAAGAATAGAGTAACATTCTGTTGCTTTTCACTAAGGATTTCATTTTTATAGAGGCATTTTGCATAGGAGAGAAACTTTTTATTTCCTAAGGTTTTCCTGCACGACCTGAAGGCATCTGGATCTTGTTAATAGGGAACTCACCAAGACAATTTAAATGAGTCATTTGCAGCCAAAAGTTCTTGCTGAATGTTAAGTTCAGAAAAAAAAAACCGAAACACAAAGCTGGTAGAATAGGTGCTAGAAAGGTGGTTTACCTGCTTTAATAAATTTTTGTCTGCCTCACTTATTTCTTTGTTTCTGGTAGCTACCTTTTGTTATTCAGTTTCTGTAACATTGTAGGTGTTTCCTCATATCCCAAGATGAATGAAATACAGAAGACTATTTTTGCTTGAAGTTATTAATGAATTTATCTTGAACATGTGGGGCCTATAGGTATTGAGAATTCTTAGAGACTTTGGTTTCATAGCAAAAACAAGCTAGACTTCTGCACAGGGGTCAAAAAGCTTTCAGCAGAAGAAAAACTCTCCAAGGGAATATATATATGTAAGACTGAATAACCATACCCATTAAAGAAGATCATAGAATTCGTGTTACAAGAAGAAAGGTCAGATGGTCTTCATGTGGTATAAACCTGTGAGCATATGTGCACCTGATGCACAGATGACTAGTGATGTCGTTGCAAGATTCAAATTCCACAGGAAGAGCTGGAAAAATTCCTTGATTTCCAGCTTTGTCAGGAAATTTCACTCTGTACTGGTTCAGACTTTCAAATTGTATTACCATTTAGGTGATGGTGAGAGGAAACTGTGATCAACAATTCTTTAATTCCTGCAGTATGGAAAAAAAGAAGGTAACATTCATCTAGTGCTGTTGCATCGCAAAATGTATTGACTATGGTCTTTTTTGTCAACTTGTGGACTTATCTCTAAATTTATTAAATAATATATAAGGTGAAATAGCTGTGCTAAGTAATCAACTAATCCATTAGTACATATGGACATGTGCATCCAGGGGCATATGACAGAAACACAGAATGGTTGAGGTTGGAAGGGACCTCTGGAGATCATATGTTCCAACCTCCCTGATCAAGCAATGCCACCTAAAGCTACTTACCTGGGGGTCCATGTTCAGGCTTTTGAATGTCTCCCACAATGGAGATCCTATAACCTTTTATGGCATGGTTAATTGTTTTCATCAATTATGGATGATTGTTACCCATAAAAATGATTTATGGAAAGCTTTTGAGGGGATTCAATGTCTCTTATTAGGCTGGATGATAAATAGAAAACAATGTGGAATGCTTCCTGGTCCAGAGCTTTCTCTTCCACCTGGATGTTTAACTTAGTTTTTAGGTTAAAACTGGATTTTTTTTTGCCTGCTTTTGCTTGAGCCCTGTGTTTCTTGAATACATGTCTGCAACTGTTCTCATCCACAAGAAGAGGAATAGAAAGTGCCTTTAATTGGGATACAGCATAGCCAGTGAGATGGAGCGCAGTCATTGGACTTGTGGGTTTGCTGCCCTGGTGTCCCATGTTCTTTTAAGGATCACTGAGCAAGCTGGACCCCAAAGGAGTCAGGAGGCAACCCCTTAGTGCAGGCACAGTTCATACAGGCGAAGTGTTCAGCTCTTGAGAGAGAACAGTGTAGCAAGTGTATTGTAACAAAATATATTATATTGCATGGAGTGGATTTCTTTCAGGAAATCTTTGGCCATCTCTTTCTGCTTGTCTGTGGAACGACCTCTGGCAGAAATGTTAGGAAGACCAGATCTCCTGTCCCAGTCTAATATTCCAGATTTAAAAGTTATAGAGAAGGAAAGCCAAATTGTGGGTAAGCTGGGTTTCATCTAGGAGTTTTATACAGATGTATAGAAATAAATTCACCTGCTGCCCCCAGCACACATTCCCCCATAAACTTCCGCAAACAAACAACAAAAACCAACACCCAAGTGATTTAGCCATGCACATAAAAACGTAAAAATTGAACCATAAATCAGGAAAGACTGTTATTTTTTTTAAGGAAAGAAAAACAAAAAAGAAAAGAAAAGAAAAATTGTGCTCTTTTTAGTTGTTTTTTTTTTTTCATTTGTCATGGAAGAGATGAATGACAGGACATAAGAAGCTTAAAATAAATTAAACCTAAACACAGATTACATTTTCAGCACTCAGCAATTGTTTTGCTCTACTTTGTGTATTCTGTGATGCATGTACATTAGTTTACATTGTAAATTCTGTGGAGTGTGTGACTCCATCATCTCTGTTGATACACGATCTTAAACAAATCAGATTGCATTGTCAGCTTGGTGTATGCACTGAAGAAACAACAAAATACAGACCAATTTTTCCTGGAGGAGGATAGGGAGAAAACTATAAAACTTACTGACACCTACACTTTGTAGAATATATATTTTGATGTGTCTGTAGTAGATATCCTTGATGGACTTGATACGAAATCAAGATCTTTCTGTGCATTTCATTCACAAATTTTCCAAACCTTTAATACTTCCAGTGGATGAAAATTAAAGTATTTTATTTTTTTGTTATCAAATAATTAAACAAACAAACAAACAAAATTAATAAATAAATAAAATAAATAAAATTTAATTTATGTTATTTTTTTGTTATCAAAAGTAAAAATAAAAGAGAATGAACCTGTTAAACAGCAGTGACAGGCAGCAGGACAAGTGAAATCAATCACTTCCAGAATTCCTTATTTACACTAAAATAAGACAATCACTTAAAAAAAAAAAAATCTGCCTTCATCACTATAAAATTACTTTTTCACTGGAAAACATCTTGATCTGGGTTCTGGACCATCCTGCTCATGGCCGTGTCACTTAGGACTCTGAAGTGTCACTGTGGTGTTCACTGGAGATGAAATCAAGGACTTGCACTTCCCCTATCAAATAGAAAAGCAGAATTAGAATAGAATATCCCATAGTTAAAAATATTTTTTTAAAATGCTCAAGTATTAAATTGATTTGGGATCTTACGGGCCTGTTCTTTGATTTACAAACATGAGATTTGATTCTTTCATCCTAGAGAATATTTACGTGTGATGTTACTTGCCAGACTTGTAATATTTAGGATATTTGCTTCTAGAGAGGAGTCACTTTACTAAGTGAGGTGGCTGAAGGGAAGAAGGTGCACCCTCCAGTAAATTATCAGATAAAGACCATGACATTTTAAATCACATTTTATTGTGGTTATTGTTTTAACTTCTTTGGTGGCTAATATTGTCATTCCTACTTTCTGAAAGCTGTCATAAATACAGGGTTTGAAGTCTTTATGGTTATAAAGTATATTTCCCAGGTAGCTAGATACTAGGGAAAAGAACAGCAATCAATTAAGACCATTATATAGATTTATATCTTTATCTGATTTTACTTTTTACCGGGATTCTTCTATGACCCTTATTGATGGACTGGTTAAAAAGGTGGAAATGTCCTCGAGCTGGATTAGTGAGCAAGTTCGAAAGACTGTTTCAGCTCTTTGTCCTAAAAAGCCTTCAGTGTTTCTGTGAAAGAAAAAGCTATGGCTAGAGCTGAAACGCCTTAGAATTTAACTACAGAGGGACAATTTCACATGGAGGAACACATCTAAAATGTACTAACAGCACGAGCTCCACAAAACTAGATGTACCTGATCTTAAAACAGCTTTTAAAATTCCTCAGTGAAAGATGAACATTTAACATTTATTTATTTTAAAGTCTAACGGGGTCTCCAAGGTCTGGCATATTCATTCTTTCACTTGTATTAAGCATAAAAGCAGGAAATGTTAAAGGGGCTTAAATTTTAGGTTTGTTATTAGCCTTTTAAAAACCCCTACTAGTAGAAATATGTGTATAGAATCCATCAAACTAACAATTAAAGCCTTTTCTCTTCTCACTACTTCTTTCGATTTAAGCAGTGCCCTAAAGTCTTTGCAATTCAAGTGCTGCAGCAGCCTGCAGAGGAGCTGAGTAATGGAAGGAATTGCAAACAAACCAGGATAGTTTCACCCCTAAGCAGTGTCTTGCAGAGTAGATGAACAAAAAAAAATCCAGAACCAAAAGGATCCTACCTGGCAACCAGATCCATCGACACACAGAAAAGTCAGTATTTGTACAGATTTAACTACAGCAGTACTGTCCAATTTTATGTTTTAGACTGAATGGTTCCTGAGCAATTTAATTTGAAGTAAGAATTATGTGAACACACCTAGAGTTTAAAGAAAAATTGACAGCCAGGAGTGACCTATCTGAAATTAATTAGTGCTCTCATTCTGTCTCACGGTGCATATGTGTCCATCAACAGAAATATTGCCAGCTCCAGTTGTCACTAATTGGCAGTTAATCTGACTGAAAAAAAAAAACCAAACAAGGCTAAGTATTGAGGGACCAACCCTGCACTCATTAACAGAGGACAAAAATTCTTAAAAATACCAGAAATGAGACAGAAAAGTAATATAAAGAGGAATCAGTATCTCTGTGTTGTCTCCAAGCAATTGGTTGTGGATCTGGTGGGGTGGAATAAGGATCGCTGTGCTACTAACAGACTGCTCCAGCAACTGATGTGCAGGAAATCAAGGACCTGGAGCAGTGAATCTATGTGTGAAACTCTTTGGGAAATGGGTTAACAAAAGGAATTTATTTTACTTGTCACTCAGGCTTTTTTTGGTGCTACATCACAGAAACTGTTAAAAAAGAGATGAGGTTCCCATGGTGTATACAGGAAGCTGATAGACTTTTTGGAAAGGGGTAAGAAATATGTTTCCCCCCCACCCCTCCAAAAAAAACCAACAACCAAAACCAAAACAAACCCCAACACCCCCCAAAAAAAGCAAAAACAAAGCAAAGAAAATCTATTTCTTTTTGTATTCCGCCACAAAATAATTATAAATGGGCTGGAGAGTGGCTTTGCACTGAGACAGGTATTCTTTAATTGTACAAGAAATGAATGTCTCCGCGTAACAAAGGGCACAGGCAATGTTTTACATTTTATTCCTCATTTTCCTTTTCCCTCTGGCAGCACTATTTAATTGGTGGTTAGTGAGACTCTCTGCACTTTAGAACTTCAGCTCTTTTAATTGAAACTGAGATACTGTGACTGCTCAAAATTGCAGCAGGTTCTTCTACCTGCAAATCTATTCTGCATTTCACTTCATATTATGTAACTGTTTTCCCTTGTTATCAATAACATGAAAAAATTCTTCTTTGTTTCTGTGAAAGCTCAACTTACTGCCCCTGGCACGCTTTGCGCATTAGCATGTTGACAATGGACAAAATGCTTTCCTTGAAGGAAAGAAAAGAAAAAAAGAGGACTATTTTAATGTCTTTTATACTCTGAACACTATTAGTATTTGGTATTTGGCCTAGGATACATCTTTTAGAGACATACAAGAAATACATTGAAAAGCAGTACACGGAGTTCAGGAGAAAAATTATAAAGGACGGAAATACTTTTTAAGACTGACATTTTAAAGGTGTTTCCAAACTCTTCAGATATTTGCTGACTCTATAATTGCTTTCATATTACGCTGATAATTGGATAACATCATAGTTTGGTTTTTTTACAGTGCTTACAATATGTTGGCATCTTCTTCCACTACATTCTATACCTCACTTGGTCTTTGCAATACATGCTAATTCCAGGGCAGCAGATCCCTGTCAACTGCTTGCTTGAAGGTCTGCGTCCAGCTATTCTCTGTTTGATCCATGTGAATGTGGTAAGACCAGCCTTTTTGTTCCACTACAAGAAGTAGGAGGCATCCTGTGAAGCTATCAAATAATAGGTTGAATTGGAGAAAAGAGGTGGGACCCCAGCATGAAGCTAGGATGGAAGTTGTGACTGTAGTCTTCACAAATGCTTTGAGGTTACAGTGCAGTGTGCTGAACCAGTGTTCAAAGCAAAACCCATCAGGGATCTTTAATAGGAAAGCAGCACGCTTGAATGGCAAAATGAAGGTTGGAAAAGTATCATAGTTGGCTTGCCTTATTTTATATTCTTCCCTGGATATGTTTTTTTGGTTGCTGTAGGAGAGAAGATACTAAACCATTTACACTATGTACAACTGAGTGTCCGCTCAAGTTTGTATGAAGCATGGCTGTATTGTGCATTAAATAGACTTGTGAGCAATATGTGGGAAGCAGAAGGTCTCCTGCTGCTCAACTGAGTCCCCCGTTTATTAGACTTCAAGATTGCGTTCACTCTTCACTACTTCCTCGGGCAAAATATAATTTAAATTTATTTTCTACAAGTTGAAAAAAAAATGAAAGAAGACAATGGACTATAAAATGGTTCAAGTTGGAAGAGACCTTAAAGATCTGTGAGTTCCAACCTCCCTGCCATGGGCAGGGACTCCTCCCACTAGAGCAGGTTGCTCCAAGCCCCATCAAGCCTGGCCTTGAACACCTCCAGGGATGGGGCATCCACAGCCTCTCTGGGCAACCTGTTCCAGTGTCTCACCACCCTCACAATAAAGAATTTCTTTCTGGTATCTAGTTTAAGTCTCCCCTCTTTCAATTTAAAACCATTACCCCTCGTTCTACCACCACATTACCTGATACAGAGTCCCTCCCCATCTCTCCTGTAGGCCCCCTCTAAGTACTGGAAGGCTGCTATGAGGTCTCCCTGGAGCCTTCTCTTCCCCAGGCTGAACAGTCGCAACTCTCTCAGCCTGTCCTCATATGGGAGGTGCTCCATCCCCCAGATGAGTATATATTCAGTCTCATCCCTTTCTGACAGTGAGCAGCTTTTAGTTAATTGCCTAGGGCACTCTCCATGCAGGGCAGTGAGTTGGATTACTTTAGGTGGGCTTGATCTTGGGACCCTCCAGTTGCATTCTCAGCAATTTACCGCTGGTGGCAGTGACATCAGTAATAGCTCAGCTTGGAAAGCAAAGAATGAATACTGTCATGCCATGGCAGATTTCCATGCAGTGCATAGATCCATTATGAAATGCTTATGAAACTCCCATTTAGGGAACTAATTTGCTATTTGGGCTGCAATCCTCCCTTTGGGCTATAAAATGTCCTGCATCTTTGTGTCTGTTCTCTGTGTGGTTTTGCTCTTCCATCATTGGCACTGGCATAATATTCCTTCCCAATTTCAGTGGTGTGTGGCAAGCACATAGAAGACAGGGTTAGTCAGCCAAGTGGTTTGTTGTTGGGTTTTTTTTATGGTTTTGTGGGAATGTAGAATGTTTGACCAAGACTTATAATTCCTACCAGAAATGAAAACCTCTTATGAGTTATGCGTGGTCTTCTTTTTTTTTTTTTTTTTTTTTAATGAGACTGGTGGTGGTTGGACTAGATGATCTTAAAGGTCCCTTCCAACCTAAACAATTCTATGATTCTATGACTGATAGCAGCAGCAGTAGTGCACTTAATTTAGTGTTATATTGGATACATGGTATGCAGGTTTAGTTGCAAAATTAATTACAACTGGTTTCACACATTTTCATGCCATTGTCAGAGGAGTACATGCCTGCAAACAGAGGCTAATGATGAAAGGTAACAAGCCAGATTCATTGCTTGCATACATTGGCACAAGTTTTTAAAATTCACTGAAATTATCATTTGCTTAGAACAAGAGCAAATTTGGCCAGGTATGTTAAACTGCAGAGAGGTGTCTAATGAAGTATCATGGGGGAGATTTAAAGTTTGGCCTGGATTAACATCATCATTAATGAGCTGGAAGAAGGAGGCAGTCAGCATGTTTATTAAATTTGCATGTGATACAAAGCTTGTTTTCAAATACCACGGAAGATACAAAGCCACAGAGGAGCAGAAAGAAGCTTAAGAGAGCAAACCCAATACATTAAAAAAAAAGAAAAAGAAAAAAAGAAAAAGAAGAAATTTAGCTCAACAAACTGGTAATGCTGCTCAAGACTTCTCTTATAGTTATTATTCATAGTAGTAATAATAATAATTAAAAAAACCCCCACATTAAAACCATGCTTGCACTATATTAGTGGGATCACATCACTTATATTTCTTTAAACAAGATTACACGTTATATAGAGTTCTGGGCATACTAAAATATTGAAAGATTACAAAGAAGTCAAAGTAAAACCTATGAATACACTAACAACGTTAAGTGAGAAGGTGTTGATTTCAGAGCAGAAGGTTAAAACAACTATGCATATCTACTGGAGATAACACGTATTTTCAGGGAGTGGTTAAGATTTTGGGGAGTGTTGCAGTGCACGTGTGATAATGGCAGATGTGTTCAGGGTAATGCCAAGGGGTGTGACTGGAGCAAGGGGAATGGAATCACAACAGCAAACATTTAAGCTGAGCATAAGGATAATACCTTGGAAGTAAAATCTTTTTGTTGGGAAGTTATTTCCCGAGATTGGTTGAGGTTTAAGATTACTGAGTATTTTAGCCTCTCTATTATATCTGTCTTTCCAAAGTGCTGTGAGATGGGCAAGTGCTGTTATCCCCATTTAGCTGGCAGGGTATTAAGGATGCTGCCCAACACCACTGCCACACTATCGTGGGCTGCTGCTACTGGCGGGGGATGGATCTGCTTTCCTACTTTCCTACAGAAGAGACAGCAGAAGTGCCTTGAGCTATAAAGAGATATGAACAAATGGTCCAGATCATTTACAATTATGCCAATTTTAATTTTTTGTTTTCAATGGGACGATTCAAAGTAAGTTTATTTATATTAATTGCATCAGCCCCAAATTCTACTGTATTTTGTGATCTCATTTTCTAGCATTGAGGTTGTGGTGACTTCACCCTGACTGAGGCAGGTATCTCAAAGTACTAGATGTGCTAGTATGCCCTTGCAGTGTCCTGAGTTGCTCTTCCGTTTGAGTAATCTCTTTTATTGGAAAGGAGCAGGGAAGTACTTTTTTTTATTTCTTTAATCGTGTTGAAATTAGTAATAAATGCTTCAGAAGAAAAGCATAAGTGTTTCTCTTTTTCACAGAGTAATTTCAGGATGATGGATATTTTTGCAAGAAATATTTCTGCATTACTATCTTCTGTTTGGTGATGGCCTCATCATCTATTGTAGTGAATTTAGTGAGTCTTTTTAATTTGTTTGCGTGTTTCAGTTCAATTATTTTTCTTATTAGGTTTTCAGTGGTGAATGTATCTAGGAAGGATTGATGTGAATTAAAGATAAAATTCCTGCTTCAGATAGAGGGAATAAATTGGCAGATCAAAACAGCAGCTATTACTCACTATATTCTAGGTTTTTAAAATAAAATTACTTTTTTTTTTTTTTGCCTTCATATGATCCTTGAAGTCTGTGAAATTGTTTCTCAGCCTCTCTAAGTTGTAATTACTGTATCAAGAATGAGAACTCTGGAGACCTTTATTTATTAAGGCACTTGACGTTGGAGCCTCAGCGATGTGCTGTACTGGTAGAAGGAATGATAATTTCTGAGATATTGCAATTGATTCACTGTTCTCATTCAAAAAAAAGTTAACTTCAACACAATATTGGAAATAATCATAGGAATCTTATTATGGACAATTGCCCTTGCACCCAATGACACCTTCCCACATGAGAAAGGAAATCAGGAAAAATAGGAAACTCAAGGGCTGAAATATAAAACAGTTTAATAGAATGAGACTAAATAAATGAACACAAATAATAATGCTGAACAACCAATATTGAGCCCTATACCAATATAAAATATACAAGGAATGTACTTATCCAATTCTATCACAGGAAGCTCTGCACTCCAGTGGACACCAAATGTCTGACACTGCGAATGCAGTGGCTTAAGGAAGAAGCAAAGGGCACAGGGGTCCAGCATCAGGGCAAGAAGTTCTCAGGATCACAGACATCACAGAAGAAAGAACTTTCTAATTTATACTGCATGTGACATTCATGATATGAAATGATTCTGTTGGCCAGCTTGAATCAAGGTGCCTGGGTCTTGCTTCTCCTCACCCTCATCCCTGACTAACTTGAAAACACTAAGACCTTGAAACTCTCCTTGAAATGCAGTTTTCCCAAGCATTAGAAGACAGCTTACCACAAAGTACAATTACTGAAAGAGAAATGAATCCTGTGTCGTTCGAACTGGGACATCTCTACGTATCAGTGATAAAGAATCTGTGTAGAGGAACACCAGCCTTTTGGAGAAGACGTCCAGAGATCAGCTTTAAATTGGTTTTCTGCCACACATCTTGTGTTTCATGATTAGCCCAATTTACTTAATCTCTTTATGCTACTGAAAAACAGTGCAACTATATTTCTTTTTCCATCCTTTTTGAGACAGTAAGTTCTTCACAGAAGGCAGTGTCATTTGCCATGTGTTTGTTCCAGCTGAGACTGAAAGCATTTGGGGGGGATCTCCAAACAATAGTATTATATAGATAACTGACAAAAAATCTTGTTTCTTGTTGGCAAGAGCCTTCCATCAGAAACTCAAGACATAGAAGGTCTGTGTTTGTGGGTTTTAGGGTTTGGTTTTTTGTTTGTTTCTTTTTTCTTTTTTTCTTTATATCCCAGAAGAAAAATAAGTGGTGAAAGGTACAAACAAAACTCATTACAATTAAGGGGAGAATGTCAATACAGAGGACTTGAAGAATGTGGCACTACAGATGTGAGAGAACAAGGTGCATGGCAAATGCTCAGCAAACTGTCCATGCTGCAAGGGCTGCCAGGTAGAACTTTGTAGCTGGAGTCTGGGAGAGCAGTCCAGGAGGCTGCCGCCTTCTCATTGTATGTATCCCTTCACGCTGCTCCAAAATTTCAGGAAGAAAAAAACAAGCTGTTAAATTTTTGGCCACCCACTGACTAAGCCGTAAGAGCTTTGCAGGTTGAATACAGGTCTTCAAAATTTTGGCAACAGAAATTAAACTGCCAACGTTTGTCAATCAAAATAGCTGCTGTATGATTCAGAGAATGAAACAATATACTCCTCTGAGAGGAATGCAATAAAATACTAATTAATGAATTAAGTAGAGGAATGAATAGCAGCATAAAGCATAAATATCTTGAAAATAACACCTCCATATGTTTTAAGGGACCCTGAGAATAAGCAGAGAAAACATCTGATCCAGTGGTGTTAATTTTTAATATATCTTTAAATAATGAAGAGATTGCAGAAGTCTGGAAAAGCACTAATGTATTCTCGCAAATCATAAAAGTGAACAAAATGACTTGGTAAGCCTGATACCAGTTCACCAGTCACCCAGAAATGGAAATCATGATCCCATGTTCAGTTGCTAAAGGTACACTAGAAGCAGATCAATAAATCGAAGGAGTTGACTGATGTCCTACATTACAATATCTGCAATGTAAAGGTTTTACTAAACTGGATTTAGTGTAGTCTCTGGAGACCGTATGGCCCAATATAAATGTGTTTCTCTAGCTAAAAAATGAGATGAAGGGAACTGGAGAGGAGGAGCTGTGTTCAGAACATCAGTGTTTTCATAAAGGATATAGCAGTCAAGTCAGTTCAACAACAGTTTCCATTTTGGTACAATATGCAACGCAGTGTATATACCACAAGAAATATTTGTGAAATTCAGGCAACATATAAATATGGGACTAACGTATGACAAATTTTTATGTTGTATGTTAAAATGGTGATTTATGCACTGTAAATGCCTGATTTTTTTATTTTTATTTTTATTTTTTTAATTAAAAAACACCAAAACTTCTGGAAGATAACTCAAAGAGTGTAGAGAGTGGTGAATAAATGGACTTAGGGAGCGCTCTGCACATACTTCTGCTTCTGATATGCTTCCTCCTCCTCAATGAGCTTCATTCATGGGCAGGCTCTCCTCCATTTCTCCCTTTATGTGTGCTGGCAAGCTGCTATTCCTGGGCAGCGAAAATGCACATTTATGTGTCAGGCTGGGAAGAGGGAACTCTCCAGTGTTGCCTTTCCCAACAAGAAAAGGTATGCGCTGTGTTGCCATAGATCTCACTCTGCCTTTCTCAAGCCTCACACATTGAGTTTCTGGGAATGCCAGCTTTGTAATAGTGTCAACTGGCCATCTCTGCATTCAGATGTGTGCTCCTTCTCTCCTCACTTCTTTCCAATCCTCTACTCCCCTTTGATTTGTCCCCTCTGGCTTCAGACTCTTTAGTACAATAGTGAACAGGATTATCAGTACTACTAGCATTGCACTAAGCATTTTGCCTTTTGTTTATGCAAGGACTCTGTTTAAGAGCATTTCTAAATACAAGTGCCTAGCTGTAACTGCAGATACACAAGGCATTTCAGCACAGAAAGGGCTTGAGGTCAACTCTGAAGGGAAATCTAAAATGACAGTGAACTCTTTAAAACAGTCCATTGGTTATTCCCTATGCCTGGCTGCGCAGCGATAGTGATGTTGAGTGCAGGCACATGGAGGCAAACATGACTATGAAAAGTTTCTCGAGTCTGTCAGTAAAGTCTGCACATCAATAATAAATTAGCAGAAAAAAAAAATTCTGAGCAAATCACACTATGGGACATCCATAATACAATTAGCCTGTGCTTCAGGTTTAGTGTATTAATTTTTTACTGAGATAGAGTTTTCATTCTAAGTTCAGAACATTTGGAAATATCTTCTCTGCCTTTTCAATTTGTATTCATTTGCCCCCCTTTTTTTTTTTATTATTATTTTTTTAAAACAAATACTTGAGGACTAGGAAGGTAATATTCCTAAAAGTACATGATACACTTGTGATAACACTTCATCACACCTATCCTAGCAAGCAAGACTTAATGCTTGAATAATAGGGTTTTCATAGATCTTCAATAGGTACTACCAGAAATAGTATTTAGTGGGCATCAGAAGACATGACTTCTCTGCAATGGAAATTTCCGTTTCCTCCATTTTTAAATATAAACCCCAAGTATTAACTACTTTAAAGTGAATCTCAGAAGATTTTCATTTTGTCAGGGTAATATTGTATTGTTCCTTAGAATAGCAACTATCTGTTGTCTCCTTCTCTGTGATGGTTGCTTATACAGTTATGGTTTTCATGGTGATTTGTGCTATTAAATATTCAAAAATTACAGCTGTTGTGGATTTGTCTCACGATCAGAGACAAAATGGGTTCTGCATTGCAGGCACAATTCTTTCATGAGAATAAGAGCTTTTAATCCCAAATGCAGTGTAATGCCTATTCCTGGGTCAATTTTTGCTTTGCTCACTAAGGCAAATGGTGCAAATTGGTTTAAATAGCTGGTGGAATTGAAGTGACAAGAGTAATTTATACTACCTGAGGTTCTGTTCGCTTCTTTAAAAGATGAGACACTCTGTTAAAGTCCTTGCAGACTGGTCTAATTGGGCAGGCTTGAAGGATGCTCAGTGCTCTGTAAGTTCCCTTGGGTCCTGCAGCTCATTTTGCAGAGTCTGTGGGCAGAGTCCAGCAGGACAGCTTGGTTATCTGCTGCCTTCCGCCGTGTAGCAATTTCCATTCCAGCCTTCACATGGGGTTCAAACGCACAGGCTTTGTTTCTATCTCTGTATTATTAAATATTGAATGTGCTCTTTGCACTCACGAGTATCTTTAGTACTCAGAAGCATGTGAACAATTTGAGATATATCAGCACCTACATAAAATCCTTTTTATAGATAATATTCACTAGTCCTGGAACATGCCTGATTTGCACAGACTGCTGCCAGCAGTATTTGACCCATGCATTGTGCCTGAAGCAGACTAAACCTTAGTCTCAAATACATGATGCCAGAATGCCTAAAGAACTCAAGTTTATGTCATTTTACATACATTTACCCTCACTATTAAAGCACGTAAGGTAAAGCAATAGAAATTTTTCTATTGCAGAATTCTTGGTTGAGGAAAGAAGCACAGACAAGAAAATGAACAAAACCTAATTTGTTTTTTTTATTCTTGAAAGTCAAGCAGAAATGTATTGCTTGAGCACTCTTTTCTCAAGTGTTTTCCCCAGTAAATTGCATAGTTTCTCTTGAATGCCACATGCACCATTAAACACTAGATGTATCTCCCGATGCTTCTCCATCCTAACACCAAGGAGGCCAGTAATCAGATTAATCTTTGTCACTAACAATCACTTGTATAGCTATAAGGGAGGAACATTATATATAAACACATAACAGAAGTCAAAGGTTAAGCTGTGGGCTACTAAATTAAGGGCATTTATCAGTATACTCAGTTTTCTCATACCTCTTCATGTACTCCTGTGATGCTGTTATATTCAGGCCTTTAAACGCTAATCCAGGGATCCAAATGACTGGTAGTTAACCAGCTGCACTTGCTATAAACAGTAATAGCAAAGAGAAAGCCAGACCTGGAACTAGGGTTATATGCTTACTACAGGCCCCTTTTTATCTTAACAGCAACCTCAAGGAATCAAAACTTTCTCTTCCATCCGGGCATCCAAGTTACCCCTAACGCTGAACTAGAACTGTGAGTTAGAGGAAATAGCTTGCTGGGCTTGCCTGAGAACATCAGGATGCAATTGCTCCTTTAAACGTTTATGTCCTAGTTGTATGGTTGTATCTGAAGAGGAGGGTTCCTGATTTGTTAAACTGCATGCCGGAGGAGTCTCCTGCAACTCCCATGGAGACCTTCCTCTTGCAATTCTGTTCTTCTGTGCTGCTGAATCCTGATGGTCTTATGAGGCCGGTGAGTTCAGTGCTGGTGTAAGCCCAGATTACTTGCAAAATGCAAGTTGATGTAAAGAGGCAAGTGCCATTCTGGGTGAGGAGAGCATATTCTGGATTAGTTTTTGTTCTATCTCATGTACTTCTTTGTGAGTAAAGCTACAGAACCACATAGGTACAACATGAACAACACATGATGCCACTCATATGTTAAAAATCAACTATTTTACTGTATCATGTGTTTCTAGACATTATAAAAGAATTAGATCTTTGGCAGGCTAAGTAGAGAGTACTTTATCGTGACCTAGATAAGCCAGATATGGCTGGGAAATTCTAATAAGCATTTTACCTCTCAGCTCTCTTTCTGCATGACTTATCATTTAATAGAGCGCATTGCTATGCGGGTATCCTTCCTTTTCATGATCCTCTATTCCACATAATAAGCCCTGCCTTTCTGCTGGGCTTGCTAACACAAGCACCGGGTAGCATTAATAGCTGTTACTGTTTTCAGCTCTTCCCTTCACTTGAGCACGGCTCTTACCGGGCAACATATATTCTGCATTCCAGTTATGTCCTCTGCATGAAAGTCCCACATCCCAGAAAAAAATAGATGTAAAAACAAACACAGCTTCCTGGTCCTGACAAGCTCATGTGGAGGCTCTAGGTACCAGAGATGTAATTTTCAGTCCTTCTAATAAGCCAAGGTGTTAAAGAGGTGAGAGGTGTGGGTCTCAGCTGCTAGAGCTGAGCTGAAAGGGCTCCTCCAGTTTCAAAGCTTATGCTGCATTTTAGGAAGTCTTCAGGGTGAAAAATGTGATAAAACCCTGTGTGTGAAAAAGAGAATGCAGGGTTTATATTTACTTCTCCATCCAAGCCCCAAAGGTAGTCAGCTAATAAGGAAATTTGGGCAAAGCAGGTAAGATTTCACAGTTTTTCAAGTATATTAGTCCATTTACTTGACAAAATATTTTGAGAATATAAGTATTTCTGAAATTGTTTTCCTCTTCACTAATGAAGTAGCTAATTTGGCACCTGCAGCCAAAAAAACTACTGCCAAAAAGAGTTTTCTAGATTTATTTCAGAAAAAAAACCACAACCCTAAGTAATTTTGTCTATTTTTTACTAAAAATATCTTGATAGGGAAAGATGCCTTTCACATATAATTAAATGTCTCTCCACAGTGGTTGAAGTTGTGAGTTTTCTCTCATGCTGAGAAAAAAAATAAGGAGCCTGGTCTCATGTTCTGTAGAAGTGCTTAGCTCCTAGTACCAAGAGATGCTGTGTGGGTGGAGGGAGCCAGAGGGCTCACTCTGCACCTCACCGCAGGCCTGGGCTTTAGGTACGTGTTAGGCGTCCTCCTGGAATGGATGCAGGTCAACGTACTTGCAAGAACAACGAGGAATTATTTAGAGTCTGGATTAGACTTGTTTTTTTGTGTAAGGTAGCTGACGAGCTGCTTGCTATTGTGTCATGGTTTCAGGCAAATTTACCAAAACCAGACTGACAGATGACCCTCTCTCCCCCTCAAAGAAAAAGAGAGGAGAGGAAGAGCTAAAGAGATTTATGAGTTTAGAATGAACTAAACTACTTTAATGAAGTATTAATACTAAAATTAAAGTAAAAAGAAAAGAAAATAATGAAATAGATACAATATATACAAAACCATATCAAGCTACCAGGAATGAAGATCATGTCACCAGCAGGCATCAGGAAAAGTCCCAGACTGGACTCGGTGATCGACAGGAGCTGGATTCCAGATCTGGAGACAGGAATGCTCGAATTGAGATCAGGAGTAGACAAACAGACAGAGGAGGCCCAAACTTTAAAACAGAAAATTGGTTCATTTAACCTCAAATCAGGACACATTGTCAAAAGCAAGGTATTTCTTAGTATGTCCAGAAGTTAAACTTGAAGACTGATTTTGTATGCCTCCAAAGTAAGGTGGCAGCAAAGAGCACGTTTCAAGAAACTGAGGCTTCGTTTCAGTCCTTTTCTGGGTACTCCCCTCTTCTATGACTCCCTTTCATCCTGTATTAAATTTGACTAATAGTATCTACGTCATAAAGGATTTCCAAGTCCAAAGTAAGTCTGAAAAGGGTGTTGAGATACACAGATGGAAAGCTCTGTCTAACTGCACTGGTATAATTATACACTGCATAACTGATCCCAGCACCAAAGAAAAGTGGAACACAAAAGAAGAGCTAAATTTATCCTAGAAAACGGGTTCAGCAGTTCAGCATTCAGATTTAGATCAGTGGAGCAGCCTCACTGCTGATAAAAGCCACGTAATCAGCTAATTTTATCTCATGTACTTTCAGCTGTGAAGTGCATTTCTATGTGTGTTAGTTTAGTTATTAATTAAGAGAAGTCTTAGCATACAATTATTTTTTTTTTTTTTTTAATATTCTCTGGATAAAACTGCTTGATTTCAGTTCTTAAATATTTTCCTTCCAGTAAACTCTCCGTGTTTTCCAATCCATACACAGACCATAGTATTGATAATTATTTTTAGGCTATTAGGATGAACTATTTTGCACAACTTCTGCATGCTGCAAATGAAAACTCAAAATATTTAAAATCCACCTGGTGCCGTGTGAAGTTGCTGACTGGGATACTGGGCCAATATTTAATCCCTTTGTTTTTTACCACCAAGGTATAAAACAAGTGCCAGCGTAATCTGCCAGTAATCGAAACTGATTTGTTAGAGAGCCAATGCATTGTGTTTCCCAAATTCTGGTAGCACTGCTTGTGAAGACTGAGATTTTTATAGTTTACACTTGTGCATTGCAAATCAGTTTTCTCTGATGCCAGCAGGTTAAAAAGGTCCAATAACTTCAGCAACTGATTTTTTTAAAGTTAGGTAACCTCTTCAGTAAAAGTGGTATTATAGGTATGTACCGGGAATTTACCCTAATCTTGCCGACGTTCAGTGACATTGTGCACATCCAAGGGTGCACAGAACTTAGAAAGTGAATTATAAAATCAACCACCCAGCCCTGACTCCATGAAAATATTCAGGGCCAAGTTCTCAGTTAGTGTTATTTGAGCTAACACTGCTGCAGGCAATGGAGAGACGGTAGTTTATGCTGGTCGTGCACCTGGCCCGGTGAACTAAAGCGTGAGTCTCACGGCTTTTCAACTCTCTGTTACAGCAGAAGGGGCTGTCCCCATGTCCTGGTTTGGGGTAAAATGAACCAATTTTCTGGTTTATGGTTTTACTATTTTAGCTGGGTCTCTTCTAACTAACTAAACTCTGAAATTAACAGCATATTGTTGAGAAACTGTTCACTCGTGCAGTGATAAAACCTGATTATCCCAAGGGATGGTCTGCAGAGAGGCTCTTGCTTACACTTAGTGCTAGAACAATCAAGGGCAGGTCATTTTGTTATTTGCCCTGTTGGAAGGTTGGAAGCGGAAAAGCGTCGAGGGGTCACATCTGTAGGGAGAAGTGGACAGGATAGGAAACCCAAAGCTGACCAACTGGGATATTCCATCCCATCTGTATCACACTCAGTGTAAAAGCTGAGGGATCAAATGGTCAACTCCTTTTCTTCTATGGCCAACGTCTGAAGAGGACCCTGTCTGTTCGTCTGTCTTTGACCCCGATCTGAGCATTCCAACTCCAGATCTGGAATGCAGCTCCTATGGGTCACCAAGTCCAGTCTGGGACTTTTCCTGATGCCTGCTGGTGATGTGATCGTTGTTGTGGGATCTTGGTACAGTTTTGTATATATTGTATCTATTTCATTATTTTCTTCCTTTTTTGTTTGTTTTAATTTTAGTATTAATACTTATTTAAAGTAGTTGAATTTGTTCTAAACTCATAAATCTCCTTATCCTCTTCTTCTCCCTTCTTTTTGAGGGGAGAAAGAGCCATCTGTCAGTCTGGTTTTGATAAATTTGGCTGAAACCATGACATCCCACCTGATGGCTCCGTGTCCTGTGGCGCACTGAGTGACAATGCAAAGAGCTTTGCCAGACTATGCTATTTCAGCCAAGTAAAGTGTCCAACCTGGAAAACAAATGAAGTAATGTACCCGAACTGTGCTGTCAGGAATGCTATCCTGTTGTAGGCTTACACACGGGGGTAAAAGTCATCTCAATTTACAACATTAAACTCATAGTGTTCTCAGTGCTGCTGCTTAAAGTACACATGCTCCTCATTGCTTGCAGTGATTATTAAAAATACTAGATACTTAAGAACAGTAAGAGCATAATTCATATTATAATACATTAATGATGCTCAGAATTCTTATTATGCTTTTAAATCTCAATGGGACTTGTGCTTTTTGGGTGATGTAGTGGTTGTTGAGTTTTAAGTGCTAAAATGAATGCTGCAATTACCGCTGGGTAATGAAAGGACTGACTGGTTAAGTTTTACTCTCTCACTGGTATATACTTGTTGTGTGAGAGATAAACACAGACGAGTGCTATTGCTGCTCATTCATACTGCAGCAATCAGATCCCTTTTTCCCTACCAGATGCAGAGAAATAAAACATAAATGTTGGTGTACTTACCTAAAAAATTGATTTCAAATAAAATCTGCGTTGAGAGACTGGTAGTAGTAATAAAGCCTTCTAGAGAAGAGAAAACTCACAAAAGATAAGAGTAATAAAATTGAAAATAGAATTATTTTAGGATTTTTAAGCTGCTGTCATTGCCACTTAATGGAATAGGTACTTAAGGATTTTATTTTTTTTTTTTTTTTAAAGGAGAAATCTTTCCTGTCATTCTAAATTATAACTTGATTTTACAATTGTAAAATTACATTTTACTTTTCAAGATAAAGACGTTACAGCTGAATTATTCTGTTTGGATGAAAAGTTCTAACTGGCAGTAGTTATTTGAGCAATTTGTAGTGAGCATATTTCAATTAGAGCACATTGGTAAGGATAATTAAATACACAGCAGCTATTGGGCTGGATTCGACTGCTTGCAGCATGACAATGTATGTATATACGATACTTTATTAGTGTTACTAGACAAATTTGCTTGTTTATTTCTTTATTAGGGGTTTTCTTAGCAAATTAGACCACGGGTTTTGTTCTTTGTCCCTCCCCCCAGCAGCAGTGTGAAGATTGCTCTCCCATTCCGCTCCAGCACCAGAAGGGACAGCCGGCCCTCTGCTGGTGACTCGTGGGGGAAGAGGGGCTTTGGCCGTGGGACTTGCAAAGCAGTGGCTGCTAGAGAGAGACACTGCACCACAGGCATTGCTTTACCCTTAAAACTTTCCGGAAGGTAGAAATTTTGGGTTGGGAGGGAATCAGTAAAAGACTTGATTGTTCGTTCTGTTTTTTTCAGGGAGAGCCACCTGCCTGGGCACCCCTGGGCACACGAGGACAGGAGGCACATTTGGGATGGGGTGACTACAGACATTCGCTGGAGAGTGTTCTTGCTTTTCTCTGGCTTTTGGGGGCTGTTTGTTTTCACAGAATCGTAGAGTAGCCCGAGGTGGAAGGGTTCTATAATAGGCATCAAGGAATGATTTACAGGAATACATAAAACTAAACCATGGGAATTAGGGCATCGTCCAGATGCTCCTTGAACTTTAACAGGCTTGGTGTTGTGACCTGGATGGACTTCCTTGGGGAGCTCCCCAGTTACTATTATTATTAATAATAGTAATAATAATAGTAATAATAATAAAGGTTTTCCTTTGCTTGGTTTTTTCTGTTTTTTTTTTTTTTCCTCCTGCGGGGCGAGGGGAAAGGGAGTTTGGCCTGTCACCGACCACTTGGTCGCGGGTGAAGTTTGGAGAACCATGGAGATGGGGACGCAGGGGTTCCCTCCCTCGGCGGCCCGNCCGGGCCGCAAGACCCCCCCCGGTGCCGGTGCCGCTTCTCCCCGCGGCCACCCTGGGGGTGCCAGCCCGTGCCACCACCGTAGCAGACCCCTCGGAAAGGCTTTCTGAAAGCCCGATACGTTTATGTCTCCCTTCTCGGTGGCACTTATTGTTTTCCGTGGAAATTCATTCTTGGCGGAAATGATCCACGAGCGTCAGTTTAGAAACTAAAATGTACGTTTCCTTATCCCTCCCTCCCGCGCTCCCCAGAAGGCAGAAGTCTGTGAAAGCAGCTCAGAGAGCTTGAGGTGTAAATCACTGTGTGTGTTGGAGGTCCAGCTGGCCTTTGCCGAGAATACTGGAGGGCAAATAAACCCTGGCTGGTGGGTGCTGTGTGTGTTACCCTACTAGCACCAGAGACTGTGCTGAGGCAGGAGCTGTACAAACAGAAAGCTAAAATGAAGATATTTGCCCCAATTTCTTCAGATAAATGATAACAGATGGTGCACAAGGGATGAATAAACCACTGTCATTTGGCACAATGGGAAGTTGTCTCAGGATAGTGCCAGAGCATGGCTTTTATCAGGCTTTGGGTTGGTTTTTTTCCCTTTCTTTACAAGGAAGAAGGAGGTTTGAGTCTTATTTAAGCCCACAGAAAGATTTTAGTTTGGAATCTAAGAATCTAAGAAAGAATTTAGTTTGGAGGCTGTGAATCAATGGTAGTGGAACTTGCAGCTATGAACAATGTAACCTGGAGATAAGATGTAGAGGAGGAAGAAGCTGTGGTCAAAGCCCTACAAAACTCACATAAGAAATCCTGCAGAAATAACAAGGTACTGCTAAACTTGGTGTAGTAGACCTCAAAACAATGGGAGTAGAACTAGGAAGAGATGATATCAGACCGAGAAAAAAAGATATGTTCTCAGCAGAACCTTTGTGCTGGTGATGTGTGTGAAAGATGAGGAGTATTAATGAATGAATGAATGAATTAATTAATTATTTGTGAGCATATTGTAAGGAGAAAATCTGATTACAGATGTCAGGTCACCTCATTAGCAAACTGTACTTAGCTCATATGATATGTTTTCTTTTTATGTTCAAAACTGAGCATTCAGAGCCTCTAATGCACCTTCCTGCAGCCCACATACTTGATAAGTGTGGCAAGGTTAGACAAGGAGATATTTATTCATAAGTGTCAGAGCCAGTTAGGAAACCAGAGAATTCTTAGGATGTTATCTCCAGTCAGTGACCCTGAAAAGATTGACATAGGATAACGCTGTGAGACAGGCAGGTTGGGAGTTACTCCGTTTTGAGGTCATGCCTCTGTGCTGGTGAGAGACGACTCTTGCTTCAGCTTTGTCCTCCAGAGTGAGAGTAATTTCTTCCTGTGTGCTTTGATCTTCTTCTTTATGTACTGATAGGTATTTCAAGGTATGAGCCTGTCTAGGAAAAAAAGTTTCTGAAAACACTGTTCCCATCCAGAAAGTATATTACGGAGAAAAAGCTATAAAAAAGGAACTCTCCAGAAACTATAATGTCATTTTATTTTTTTTGTAGCTTGAAAGAAGGACAAAATAATACTAAGTGTATTATATCACTGTATTTGAAGAACAGGGTATTACCCACATGGTTGTCATGTCTCCCGAAACAGTCTAATAAATTGCTATGACATCCTAAATTCTGGATTTCTTCTATGTATTTATGACCAACATGCATTTCAATATGTGTTACCTTCTGTCATGGAATGATTGTTCAGCTGGAAATAATTTCTTTTCTGGTTCATGTAATAAGAGTTGTTTGGCTTTCATTGTGAAACCTCTCTCAACCAGCAATCTAAATTCTCAGCTAAGTTGAAAAGCAAGTACTCAGTGTGCCTCAGAAACAAGCCTTTTCTTGGGAAACTGGTGAAGAGCTAGGAGTGAAAGGTTTTATATTTTAATGAGATGAGTCAGAAACATTTCATTAATAATGTCTTATAAAGCATGTTTTGGGTAGGAAATCATCCAAATGATATAAACACTTTGCATTTGAGATATTTTTTGTCATTGTTGTCATGTAAATTTAATGTTAGAAACTGGACTCAGTATTCTGCTGATGAATCAGTGACTGGTCTTATAAAGAAATAATATGCAAAGTAACAAATGGCAGGAAGGATAAAATCAGCATCTGTTATCTGTTAGCTAGTCTCATGATTTATAAAAACAAACAGCCAGTTTGGTCTCCAATGGAAATTTATGAAAACTCTGTTAATTAAGAGACACATGGTGGTTTGAGGCAAATTTCTACTTAGGATGATGTAAAATATCATGGATAACATACTGTGTATGAACCTGGTAGACCACCGCAGCCCCTCTGTTGGTGGGAAATAATGTATATAATCAGGATGAGCCTTGGCAAAGAGCCTTAAACCACAAGAAAATAGGAGTCCTAAAAGAGGAGTTACCAGACAGAGTGTTATCCAGAGGCCACAGGGGTATTGTACAGAATACTGAGCATGCTGAGAATTAATGAAAAATGTATATAGGTTGGCTGAAATACAAATTATATTCTTGTAAGTGTATTTCCATCTCCTTTCTGCTCTGCAGTGCTATGACTCCAAGGTGGCTGAGGACTTTAGCGCACTTCTGAAATAACCCTTTCCTTGGCTCACCACAGACATCTAGCCAGTACAGACGAGCAATTAAAACCATTGCCATTGAAAAGTTCAATAGATTTTCCTGTACAAGCGGAGCCCCAATGCCATGATGTAGTCTCAGGTTATTGATTCTTCCCTCTTCCACTCTGCATCCTTTTTGAGCTTCATGAGTCCGTAGCTGCTGGAGAAATGCTTTTCTACATACTTGCTGCCCTGCACCTTTTGGGTATCTGAAAACTGGTGTGAGAAGGTCTTATACGAGAAAGCAGCTGGTATCTACATTTTATTTGAAAGGTGTGTGTGCTAAAGGATTGCTGGTTAGAATAATTTACAGTCTGTAAAAGAGTAAGGAATCACATTTTTCAGAAAAAAAAAAAAAGTGATACATGTACTTTGTTGGTCCCAAAGTAAACATCACTATGTAGTGTTGCATCATGTTCCTACTCTATTTTTGTTAATCAGTTCTTTTCAGAGCCTCTGATAAAATGCTTCGCAAAAGCAAGAAACCAAAACAAAGACCAAAATGTTAAATTTTGAATGTGAAATTAACAGTGCTCAACGGGAGCACTCTGATGGCCTTTTGTTGTCCTAAACTCACCCCGTTGGCTTTGACTTTAAATTCATCCTTTTTGTTCCATGTCCAAAATCCTCAGTAAATAAATCAGGAGACATTAATCCTTTAGCATTTACTCATATTTTTCTCAACATTTTTGTATTACTCATCAGGCTCGTGGCAACAATTTCTGAATGTTGAGGTCTGAATATATTGACTTTTATGTGTCATCATACTTACATATTACTAGGTAGTATGTCCCTAGAAATGAGGCAAAGAGATGATATGGGTCTTGTTTTGCTGTCAGTGTATTTATTATTCCCAATTCTACCCAACTGCACAACAGATATAACTAATTCCTGCTGAGAAGAAGCTGACCAGAACTTTTGTTCTCCGTTTTAAGACCAAATTGCCCATGTGTTCCTAGTTAAGGACATTTGACATGGGATTTGTTTAATCGGATTTTCTGGGGGGTAGAGG
>VZTM01005742.1:0-12453 GCA_013400555.1 Jacana jacana | reverse complement strand
ATGACTGAACCCCAACCTTTACTTTCAGTAGGCAACCTAAAGAAACAGAAGCTTTCATGGTGTGATGAAGCTCACAGATACAATTCGATGATAGTTTTCATCCCTGTGGTGATGGAGTTTTGTTGTTAAAGAGATGCCTTAGGAAAATGAAGTATGGTAATCGTGTACATTTATTAAAGCCAGTGCTATTAAAAGTATATTAACATTATTAGGTGTCTCTTAACACACGTGTGATTTTAGAACATTTTCTTGGTGTCTTTATAGAAGGGTATTGAAAATAAGTATTCTGAGTCACGAGAAGAATAACTCTTCTATATTAAAAGAGAGATTATAAATTCATAACATACATTGCCAACCACATCCTTGAAATCTCTACCTGACTACTAATCAAATTACTTTTTTTGGACAAGGTTATAAACTCACTCCAGTTCCTTTTGGAATGGTTGCAGTGACCATCTGAACACAAACTAAAGGCACCAGTTCACACCTTTGGTAAAACTGGTTGTTCAGAGAGAAGCTATTCATTAGTTCATTATGTTCTTGTCTCATATTGATAGATAATTAAAAGTAAACGACAGTAAAATTACAGAAGCAGGGGCATTCTACGTTATAGTGACAACATAGGTACAGATGCTTACGCCGGTCTTACTTGATCCCATAGCTGAAAGGCTGAACAATATCATCTGTAGCAGCATCTTATCCAGGGCAGGGTTTGAAACACAAGAGCCTGCTCTTCTGCTGTCAACTGGGCCTGTAGATGGATCATTCATAGTAATTTTTTTAAGGCATAAAAGTGAAATGAAGGAAGAAAAGTTTAACTTGCTCACCTCTTAATTGCTCCACCATAAGGTTTGCTACCAAGATACTTATAAAATTAAAGGAATACATGAAACTCATCTGTAGAAAAAAGCATCTTCCTTACCATCAGCATATTGACATTTTCTCTACTGTCCAATCTTACTGGGAAATGATTATCCAAAAGAATAATTCTATCATAAAACTTTCTGCTTAAGCAACTATTCTACTTACTTTTTCCCCAAACTGGCATGCTGCCAATGAAGGTAGCTATATATAAGAAAGGAAAACATGCATGGGAAAGCTATATGGTGGATAAAACAAGTTTATGCTGAAAGCCACTTCTCCATGCTTCTTGAATTCTGGAACAACGTCATTAATTATCTTGGCTAATTTCCTCCCCTAGTATCTCAATTTGGTCTTTTGTGCCTCATAAACCATGCCACACGTTACTGTAGTACTTACACAATGTCTAGCATAATTTCATGTTCATAATTATTCTCCCATGCATTGCCAAGGTCTGGATTTCTGTAGTTGACTAATTGAAATATTTGTGCATCAAACCATCTGCATGCATACCATGCCTTTTCTGCTCCTATGTCCCCTATGCGAGTCTAGATTCTGGGAGAAACATGGAAATGTGGAAATCAACAGAGCATTGAACACACGTGATTTTTATGTCAGTTGTTGCACTTAAAATAAGTTATTAGATGCTACAGGCTTGATGCACAGCACTGTGGAATTCACTGTGTGACATTGCTGCAATGGGAAGGTTCATAGGACTGAGGAAGAACAGGTATTGTTGCTCTTCGTAGGATTTAACCTAGAGTACTGAAGCATAATGATATTGAATAAAATTGCTATAAAACAGGAAGTTTTGTGGGTTTGTTTATTTGTTTGGTTTTGTGTTGTTGTTGTTTTTTTCCCCCTAAAGCTGTATCATTTTCATTTAGCCACTTTCTTTGTTATTTTAAAGTGATTTCCCTGTTTGAGCAATCTTCTCTGAATCAGACCCCTACTCCATTATCAGGTTATAATGGATTGAAGAAGAAGGGGTTAATCTTTTAACACTTGGATAAATTAATTTAATTCCCAATGAGCCACAGGTTTCAGCTCTGCTCTACAGTTTGATAGAGGCAGTGTCTTGCTGAAATGGGAGGAGTTATAAATCTGTGTATTTCTGCGTCTCCCATTGTTCCTTCTCATTATTGTATCAAATTAGAAAACTTAGCATTCAATATTCTGATCCACAGATCAGAATTACAATTACAATACTTAGCCAAAGTATTTTAAGGTTTCTTTGAGCTTCATGCAGACTTTTTTGTTTAAAAAAATATTCGTTACTTTTCCCTAATGTGGGGAGAACTGCTGCACAGAGATCTAAAATTCCTAGTGATTAAGAAAATCAACAAAGCTTTGAACCGAAATTTGGGTTTCGTTATTTTTATTTTTTTTATTTCTCTTATAATCAGTTGCTCTTCTCATTGTGATATAATGAGACATATTATGGATGATTGTATTTTGAAACACAAAATGATTAAATAATGAGATCATGTATTAATACCATTTAGAGTTACTAGGGAAATCTCACTGCTTAAATAATGCATCAGAACATCAAGTCCAAGGGCAGTGTCGTGAAGTTACATGTTTTGAAATTCATATAGTAAGAAAGAGGTTATTTTTTTAATTAATTATAATTTATTTGTTTTTCCCTCCCAATCGATATTTAGCTGTACATATTTACAAATAATTGCATTACTACTATTTTAATGTATTACCGTACCTGTACTATGTTTACCTCATTACCAACCAGTTTGTTTTCTTCTTCAGTATCAATATCACAATGTCTAAGAACTAATGAAAAATGAGAGCGAAAGAAACTAAGGTTATATTAAAGTGGTGGTAGAATCTTGGTATGCTCCAGACTGACGTTACGGTTTACACCTGGTACTACTTCAGTGAGACAGAAAGAAGCTTCCAGAAGTGAATAAGTAGATTATGCCTATTGCTGCTGTCCTTTATTAGTTAATCTAAAATAGTCTACAGTAAAAGCCTGTGGCTTATTAGTTTGGCATCACAATTGAGATTTTCTATGCCTATCTCAGTGTACAGTATGGAAGAAAATTCAGTAGAACAGAAAATCTGCTAAGTTATAAAAAATATTTTTATATAAAATATATTAACTGTATATAATAAATATGTATATACATTAAAATATAGCTCTATTTCCCTCAAGAATTTAATTCAATATTAGTGGAGAATATGGGAAATGTTGGCATTTTACAGTATCAGATATATTGAACCTGCTAACCAGCACAAGAGAATACTAGATGCAAACCAGGTCTGAATGGTTTGTGGTCAGTCCAAAACCCTGTATTAAGTGATGGTACTTCAGTGAAGTATTAGTTCGACCCGTTCTGCTTCCTTGGGCTGGTAAGAGATTTTTGAAACTATGACCGTTTAATTATAGATTGGGTATTGTCCGAAGAGGCATGAAGCTACACTAAATGGGCAGTGTGGCTATTTCCCAATTTTTGTACTTTACTGGCTTTGAAACAGTTTTTATGTGTCTACAGAGAAAGGCAGGGGCACACAGGCACTCACATCTCTTACATTTGTGAGTAACTTGCTGCAAGGTGCAGTGTAAGTTGTTCACTACCTGACTGTTTGTTGTTCTCAGGGATGTTAACGTGAAGAATCTGCTTTTCATGTGACATAGTCTAACTTTATTTGCTCTTCGGCTTTGTGTAATTTCTTGAAATATATTTTTACAAGCTTTAGATTTCTGTCTTTGGCCTTTAGTTAGTTTAGAGTTGTGATTCATAGACGTTAAGAAAAACCGATTTTTGTTGAGTGCAGTTACTGAATTATTCATTTCAAATATGTAAATAACTATTTTTATTCATAAATAAACTGAAGAACAAACACACCTGAGAATGCATTTACTAAATATATGCATAAAGATGTGTACTTCAGTATGTGAATAGTTTGGAAACCATCAGGAAGGAGAACTGGCTTTGTGAATAACTTAAGTCACATGATGCTCCTTGTGCCTCTTAATTGAGTAAATAACATTTTCTGTGCAAGAGCATATTGTATAGCTGGTAATAATTTATTTCCAATATGAGTATTAAAGTAATGGAATTAAGTGGAATTTGCAAACACCAGCCAGCTAAGGAATCTCTTTTTAAAAAATGTTAGTGGAAAATAAGCAGTTTCAATTAAAAAATAGAAGTAGAAACAAAACAAATTTGTATGTGAGAAGTGACTTTAGTCAGTATTCTGTGTTAGCTGAGATATTCTTTTGGGGCTCAGTAAAATTTTGAATTTTTAGTGCTAGTCCAGCAAACTGAGGTTGTTTAAGCATATGACTAATGCTAATCACATCAATAGAAGTGGACATACTAGAAAATTATATATGACAAATAGTTTTTTTACCAACAGGAGCCAGAGAAGTGAGCTTTAGGTGAACAATGCTTGTTGAGGCCAACACAGGAATGGTGTCTGTCTGCCAGGTTACCCTCACAGGGTAAACACCTTCAGCTGCATGCAACACTGATGCAACCAGAAACCTTTTCATTTCTGCTGTGCCTACTAGGAAATTAGAATTTTCAGTTCGTCATGGTTTTGACCAGTCAGAAAGACAGATGGTGGACTCTCCCTCCCCTCTCTAAGGGAAAGAGAGGAGAGGATGGAATTAAAGAGATTTAGGAATTTAGAAAGAACTAAACTACTTTAATGAAGTATTAATACTAAAACTAAACTAAACTAATGAAATAGATACAATATATACAAAAACATATCAAGATCCCTGGATGACAATCACATGACCAGCAGGCATCAGGAAAAGTCCCAGACTGGATTCGGTGACCGACAGGAGCTGGATTCCAGATCTGGAGTCAGGAATGCTCGGATCAGGATCACAGGCAGACAGACAGACAGGGTTGTCCTCAGACGTAGGCCACAGAAGAAAAAGAATTGACCATTTGATCCCTCAGCTTTTACACTGAGCGTGATACGGATGGGATGGAATACCCCCGTTGGTCAGCTTTGAGTCTCCTGTTCTGTCCACTCCTCCCTGCAGGTGTGACCCCTCGACGCTTTTCCGCTTCCAACCCTCCAATGGGGCAAATAACAAAATTACCTGACCTTGGCTGTTCTAGCACTAAGTGTAAGCAAGAGCCTCTCTGCAGACCATCCCTTGAGATAATCAGGTCTCATCACCGCGAGAGAGAACAGTTTCTGAACACCATGCTGTTAATTTCAGAGTTTACTTACTTAGAAGAGGCCCAGCTAAAAAAGTATATTTACTGAACAGAAAATTGGTTCTGTTTTACCTCAAACCAGGGCACAGTTAGGTATCTCTTGTGTGGAAGTGGGCCGAATTTGCCATCATAAAACTTGATTAGTTGTGTCATGCTGAGGACACAGGGCAGTGACCAGAGCTGACGGCCTTGCAGATAAGTAACCAGTAACCAGGAGATGGATAACAGGCTGCAGTGAGATGAAGGCAGTTTCAGATCTCTGTGAAAGATTGTGTGGGAACCTGGGATCAGGCAGACTCAGTTTTGTGACTCTGTTCCTCCTAAACGTAAGACCAAATTAAAACTTCCTCATTCTGTTAAAATGCAAAAGCAGATTTAAAAGCTGTTAATTGCTACAAATGTTTACTTTAAGGCCTTATCCTTGGCCTGGTCAGCATACAGGTCTTAGATAGGGACTGTCAGACCAGACTGATGAAACAAATGCTCTTTCAAAAGATCCTTGTCAAAAGGGGTCCTTTTCTACAGGAAAGAGGTATGAAAATATAAAAGCAATGTCAGTTGACTGTGGATTTTTTTACCCATCCCATTATAATTAAACTTGCTTGCAGTTGCCTGATGCAAGAATCCGTTGCTACCTACAACTTTAATCTTTTATCGCTCTGGTACGCTCCCTAAAGAAATCTAAAAGGCTTCTAAACTTGAAAAAGTCAAAATTCATATGTGTAAATAGTGAAAAATTAACTTTTTTCAGTAGGACTAAAAGGTTGTTAGAAAGTTCTTATTCGTCTTTGCTTCCATGCTTGGTTGCAATTAACTTCTTGCCCCCTTGGTTGCAGCAAAGTTGCTGTTAGTCCCTTCTGGTTCCTGAGGAGTATGGTCTGTCTGGGAGGCCCTGAAAGGCTGCTCCTTCCTCCTCACTGATTTTTCTCCACCTTTTCTGGAGCTTTCATGACCACTATTTACTTCAGTTTCTCTCTTGCTGCTTCCCTTTGGGGGCTGCCATTAAACATGTTGAGCATATCTACTTGAGCCTGCTCAGCTGATCCGAAAGAGAAGGAACAGTCTCCTTCCACTCTGGAGTCTGTGCCTCACCACATCTTGTCAAAGGATAAAACACGAATACCCCAAAGAGTGGAGGGGGTTATGTTGGAGCTCTTCTGGAGTTTGTTGTGTTCAGACAGCTGGAAAGGAGATTTTGTGAAGTACTTGATTTGGGGATGGCAAGACTTGCTCTGGGGACTGCAAAAGGTTAAGAGATTCAACCTTTCTCCATTTATTATTTTTTTAACATTTTCTTTCAATGCCTTCTTGAAAATTCTTGCTTTTTGAGTGACCATATTTTTGCAAGGCTACATAAACCTGATGGTGATTTTAGGTCCAGCAGTCTAAATTGATGGAGTTCAAAGAAGCTGATAATTTCAACAGTGCAGAACCCAAGAAGGCAAAGCCTGACTCTTATTTTTATGCAAACAGGGCAAGATCTGCAGATGATACCAAATGGTTTGGCTCTATTGACTTCAGTGAATGTCAGACTCCATAAACTCCTAAGTGAAATCAATGGAGCCATAGCAGGTTATATACACAGGGGATTTCACTCAGAGAACTTAAATGTACTCAATAGCCTTTTACTGCTGAGTGTTTAAACTTCCTGTGTGAAGTTGTTATCAGACTTCTGCCTCATGCATTTTTCTGAAATGCTTACTGATATAAATGAAATGGTTATTGCAGAAATGGGGTTTATTTTCTGGTGCACACTAACTGGTAAGTGAATAGTGCATCTGCAGTACTATATTTCTGTAGATACCTGTAGTAATTTTAATTTTTTAAATCCAATCTAGAATAATTAAGTTCTGTTTATTTACTGCCTGTATTTCTGAATCATGAAAACTGCCAATATTGCAAAGTATTGCAAACCTTAAATTCCTCTCCTCCTTCACTTTGATCACTCAGTTTTTCAAACCTTTCCTGCTTTTTAGTCTGCAGTGTTGAATTATAGCTATCTACACATCCAACCTTCCTAAGGTTTCTCTTCTTACCTCAGTACTTCAATGTTTACTGCTGACATTTTTTTCTAACCCTCTCCTGACTTAATGAGCTTTCTCACTATCATTCACTTTGCTTTTCTTCGCTCAAGCAGAACTACTTTTGCAGTGAGGTCCAAGGAGATATAAAATCCTCTCCTCAGCTGCTTACAGTTCTGATGACATTTTCTTATCATAGCAGGAATGTGATGGGGAAAGACTGTCATGACCCCTCTGTCCCTTCTGAATGTGACCATCTGCAGAGTTTAGCTAGTGCAAGAGCAAAAGAATATTGTGCTGTGTAGGAATTTCAGAAAATTAGTTCCTTGGTGGAGCAAGAAAGGACTCGAACCTAAGAGTGGGACTATTGACAGTATAATGGACTCAAGCAATTTAAGTAAATATAGTAGAATATATTCTTATCTGATAACTGACCATTAAATTTCTTTCAGAAATTGCATGAGCTTAGAGAAAATAAGGCAGGCATAACAAAGTATCTCCATGCAGAATATTTCTTTACAGATTTAAGTTTTATATTCTTAAAACTTCACAGCTACTGTAAGGGTATTTTGTGCCAATATTTTGTTGTGACTTGGGAAATTTTGTATAACATTTGGGGCTAAAATTGTTTCATTATATCTGTCCGATACTTCTGACGTTGAGGTTGGTAGTAACTGGTGATATGAGTCTTTTCTACTTATCACAAAATCACAGAACTATATGCGTTGGAAGAGGCCTTCAGAGATTATCCAGTCCAAGCCCCCTACAAAAGCAGGTTTACCCAGAGCAACCTGTGTTCCAAGCTCATGTCCATTGCATCCTGTCAGTGGGAACCACTGAGAAGAGCCTGACCCCAACCCCATCCTCTTGACACCCATCCTTTAGACATTTATAAGCAATGATAAGATCTCCTCTTAGTCTTCTCCAGGCTAAAGAGAGCCAGGTCTCTCAGTCTTTTCTCATAAGAGAGGTGCTTCATTCCCTTGATCACCTTTGTAGCCCTCTGCTGGACTCTTTCCAGTGGTTCGCTGGACTTCATCAACTAGGGGTCCAGAACTGGACGCAGTACAAATAAAAAAAATGCATTTATAAATTTAAACTCAGTTGATGCGAGATTTGTTTTTCTTTTACATTTTACTCTTTCTGTATTCAAATAAGGAATTTTGTGAATACCTTAAAAGGTTAAAGTTTTACTATAATCAGAATAGCAACGTACCTAAAACACTTTAGTAAATTCAGACTAGAGTATAGTGCCTGTGCAAAGCTTTTACAATTTAATATAAGAAAAAAATGTGACTTTATTGCAATTACATAATACTATATCTATTCCAAAACTTTGGAAACAGTGAAGACTAAATGTAGACAATGGATTATTCTGTTATGAAGAAGCTTTTTTTTTCTAATCATCTACTACATTGCTTTCACTGAAAATGGGGGAAGGTAAAGCATATCATTGTCTACATTTTAATTGCAACTAAAAGTTGTGTTTAAATTTTTCATTCACGTGGAGAAAAAACCTTGTAAAACATTATTTGAAATATCATAAATATTTGTTTCAAGATGAGGGGTATATGCTCAAAAATAAAGCTGCTATCATGGTACAAACATACACACATATGCAACTTCATAGACATCTGTTATCCTCTGTTGTTTTGTGGAAGCTCTCTGTGACACAATGAATTCCGCACAGAAACTTCTTAACAGGGAGCAAAATTGTACATGTTTGAGGGGGAGATGGGACTGATGCTAACGAAATCTGAAGGAAGTCAGGATTTGATTGCTCAATGTGTCCTAAGACATGACTGATAAGGTTGGTACTAAAACCAATGTAACTCCTACTCATAATAATGAAATCTGTACATCTCAGATTTTTTCAACCTGATATCTAGTAGTCAGGTTGCAAGCAAAATTTATGTCTTTTTATTTAAAAGCCAAAGGTTGACTTGTTCAGAGAAATAAGTTAATTAAAAATAGTTTAATTAATAACAAGAATAATAAGAATAAATTAAATCAAATTAATCTATAAAGTTAAAACTAGCCCCTCTATCAAGAGATGCTATCAAGAAAATAATGCTACCTATATTGCCTTTCATAGTTTTGGGATATTTTGAGTGGAAGAGGCAAATGAATGACCAAAATACTGAGCCTTTAAAGTCACCTATGCATTAACATGTTGTCAGTTACAATAAAAAAAATAAAAAAAAAAAAGGTGAAAGCATGAATATTTCATATCTCTTTGGAATTCAACCTGTTTTGCATAGATGGCAGCTGGAGGTTCAAAACAGAGCATTATTGCTTCACCACTGTCACCATAGTTTAGCAGGTAAATAATGCATGAACTAAGAAGAGTTGACAAGGCAGACGGTAATGATATATTGGTTCAAAAGTCTGTCTCTTCAAAAAGCACCTAGGAGTGATTTATGTTAGACTTATTATTTATTTCATATGACTATTCACAGAATATTCATAGATACAGTCTGTAATTAAGCTAAAGAATTAAGAGCTGAAGGATGTGCAATGCAAATAGCTTAGAACAGTTTCAAAAGCATCCTACTATTAGTATATATTGCTCTAAACTCACAAACTTTGCAGTTTAAAATAGTGTCAAGTATTAACCCACACTCTTTGGGGTTCCATATCCTGGATTGATCTTTAGGAAAGCAAAAGTGCCATCATATCCTATCCAAAATTACTCAGTTTGTTCTAGTTGCAGTCCTAACAACTACTCTTGTTTTCTATGATTCATTTACCCACTACAGAGGGTCACCTGCCTGTCACGGTGTCGTCATAATGTCCTTTTGCACTGATGGTTTTATTTTTCTAAATTTATTAAAAAAAAAATAAAAATTAAAAGGTTATAAAATCTAGGAAGCATTCTAGGAGCATTGCCTAGCTAAGCAGGGAACATCCTGGCAGGTGTGTTATGCAAAGGCAAGGCTGGTAGTCTGTGTTATCAGCATTTTTTGCATAATGTGACGTCTGATTAAAATGCTGACAGACACAAACTGAAAACACTGTGTACAGCACCAAGCACAATATATTGTTCTACAGTAAGAATGTACAGTCCTCAGGTATAGAAATGAGGATAATGGCTGGTATACAGTGGCTGTGGAACAACTAGAGGTCAGGAGTCCTAATGATATGCTCATGTTCATCCCATTTGTCAAAAGGGTTAAGATCTTCTTGTGACTTAATTTAAAAAAAGCCCAACACATGGGGATCCTATCCCCATTCATTGCTCACACACGCTTCACCCATAAAGGTTAATTTGTTGTGCTAGTGCTTTGTTTCCTGTTTTGTTTATGAGATCACTCTCTGTAGTGAGATCTGCATACATTAACTAGGCCAACACATTTTGTGTTATCTGGCAGCTTCTTTAATTACTGGTCAGGCATCACTTTTTAATATTGCAGCCAAGCCTAAATGTATTTGTTCCAATAGCGCTTTTAACATGAGCCTGCAATATCTGAGCTTCCCCAGAGAACCCTTCCAGCCAGGGCTCGCCAATAAACTGCAGCCGCTTCGTTGCAGCCTGAGGTATCGACAGATGCTTTGAACTGGATGTGTAATGCAGGGTACCTGCTGTGAATAGAAAATCGCTAAGGACTGACGGGACATTCTTTAGGCACAAATAATCCATGCTGTTTCTTTCCGTTTTGTAATGGGAGATTGTGATGTGTTTTTTCCCTGTCTCAGTGGTTGTTTTTAAACGTGCAAAGATGTGCAAGGTGAAGAAATGACTCTGCAGGATTAAGCATGTGCAGTGCAAATGATCCATTACACTGAGAGCAATTTCTAGCTGAAGAAGAAAGTCATGGCTATAACCCAAACAAAGAGAAAGTAGGAGTGCCAGTAGGAATGTGGTGGGGCCAAACAAGGTGTAAGCAACGCAACAGAGTACATTAAGCCATTTGTGGTTATAGTAAGCACTGCATGCAGTAGTCAGACAAAGTAAAATAAGACAGTAGACTATGTCATACAGTGACTATGGTAACTATGTCACAGTAGACTAATAGATGTGGAATTGTTCTTTATAAAGTTTTACTGTTTAACTTCTGGGAGATCACAAGTCCAGCATGTGCTCTGGAGATACACAACAAACATACCTCTCCTTCTCAAAGAACTGACAATGTAGTACTAAGTATTGTTACCTCATTCTGATTCGAAGAGCTGTTTCCTAGGAAGCATGGGGTTATGCTTACGTAAGTGCTTAAACCCTGTCAACTCCAACTGGAGAGGCAGAAATACATATTTCTGCTGAATAGGAGGGATTAAAAAGAAAAGAAAAAAACCGAAACCTCTCAGTCATAGAGAACTTGGCAAGGGACCTTCAGACCGCAGAGTGAAATTCAGAGGTTATTGGAGTGTGTCAGTGTCCCACACCAGCATTGCATGCAAGCCCTGGGGACCTGGTACAACTCAGACTTTTCTGGGTTGGAATTCAGAGCACTGCCAAGGCTAAAGAAAATTACTTTTCCTCTCCTTCCCGCTTCTCCAATCTATTTTACCATCTTTTTATTATTTTTTGCCTAAGTTAGAAAGAGAATCAGTCACATTCCAGTCCATATTACTGAGAAGGGCATTCTTCCTGTAAAAGTTGAGGCCCTCAGGCTGGCCTGGCAGAGGTTGGTCCACCTCAGCTGGATGAGTTAGCATCGTTGCCTGTTTCAAATAACTTGTGGCCATGTTGGCAGTCTCTGAAAGTCATCCACAGCTGCTTTTTACTGTGATGGGTATACAATGCCATTGTCAAGACACTGATTTATTATCCAACCTAATGGCTATTTAGTGGAATTTGCAGCTTACTGCCAGAAGTCATGGAATCAATATGTTCCAACAGAATAAACAGGTTAGAATTAGGCTCACAGATATATTCAGAGCATGATTCTTCTGAATATTGAGAAGTGTATAACAAGAGGAACTAGATCCCTTTCTGTAGTATGAATTGATTCAGGTTTGTATGTAGAAGCTTGTAAAAACTGTTGTTTGAGGGGCCATGATGATAATTAATATCCTGAAATATTTGTAGTATATATATGCTTTGTAAAGAAGATTGACAAGAAGAAAATACACGCAGTGTCCACATATGCTCATTGATATAATATTTTACTTTCTGTTTTGAATAAACTGACTACAATCTTCTGCTATATTCTTGAAACAATCGTTTATTTTCTGACATGCAAACCAGATATTTAAAAATACCATTAAATGAATAAACAATGACAGAATAAGAATAGACTGTGATAAAGATCTTGACTATGTTAAAACAAAGATTAGTACATAAAGGCATTGTTGTTACATTTGAGTACTATTTTATGCGTACAACACTCTGCTGCACCAGATGGACTTGAAAGTTAAATGCTTTCATGAGA
>VZTM01005741.1:16670-32815 GCA_013400555.1 Jacana jacana | reverse complement strand
ATGCCTGTTTCTAGGCACACAACGAAATATTTAACCTTCGGGATATGTCACAGATTCAGCTATGATTCTCTGTTAATTAGACATTTAGTATTTATAGGAATGTCCCTTTTTATTGGGTTTGAATATCTTTGCTTAAGCATGCTTTATGTAGCAATTATTGAATTTGAGTTCTCTGCAAACTAGCCATAATTCAGTTTCTCTCTTTTCTGTGCTTACGTAAAATAATATTAGCTGCTTCTTTAGGTAAACAGAAAAATGTGTAAAATATATCATTAGCTGGGATATAAAAAAACTGAAATGTCTCTGTAGAGTAACTAGTTTTGATTATGCCTGCTTTTCCCACACATTTTTCAATCTATTTTCAGCTCTTTTCTCATAGGCACAAGGGATTCTGCACTATAATAGCTTCTTCCCTATCCTCAAAGGAAATAAAACTGATAACACCCTTTTCTATTAAACAAGCAGTGAAGTCGGTATGCTGGCAAGATGTTAACTTTTTTTTTTAAGTTTTCTCATTTCCTTTTTCTAATGCTACCTCATTGCTGATAATTGGCCTTGTGTGCATGCGTTTGCAGTTTTAAACCCAGATGGCAAATGTGTTGTCGCCTCTTTTCCCAGTTAAAAATATTTGTCAATTCATTCATCAATACTTCAAATATTCACACGTATTTTCACACAGTATTATTATACACTTGGGTTTTATTCATTTAAAAAGGTTATGCTGCGTTAACTCTTCCAAGTGATGCCAAATCACTCAATTATGTCCTTACATGTAGCTTTTTCTTGGTTTGGAAGAAAGCCAGTTTCCCACCCTTTGCTGTCTCCCTCACTGTCCCTGTCCACTAATTCCAGTGGGGATGAAAAGAGCTTTTCTTTTGTGACTGCTTTAATATTGAGTGCTCCTCTCTTGTTAAAAAAGTCAAGCATTTCCTACGAAAAATTAAACTGACATTTTTATTATGCTGCTGATTCCGCTGAGTGAGGAGACCTCAGACAAAGGGAGCTTGTGTAAGGGAACCATTCACAGGAGGCACTTCGCTTCTTGGGAATGTGAAAAGCTTTACCTAGCGACAACTAAGGGCAGCGGAACAGAACAAAACTGAATGCAGCGACAGCGCCTCAGATTTCCCAATCTGAAAGCAAGAGTGATCGGTTACAGGCTCTAGCATTGACCCTTTAAAGGCAGGAGCTAATGAAGCTGAATATCAAACAATGCAAGAAGGTGGGTGAGGCTGGATGATGTGGTATTTCCTCTGCTTAGCTTTTAATGCTGTGATCACTAAAAAAGGTATAGAAAAAGGAAGAATGAAAATGTCATAACTGCAGAAGAGACTTCAAACAGATTGTTTCCTACATGTAAGAACATCAGCAAGACTCAAATAGGAATGAAAAAAAGATATGTCTTTGCTCATAAATCAAGACTTGGAAATTACTGTTTTGCCTAATTTGGTATCAAAATGCAGCCCCTGCCTCGAGCTAATTTAGGATTAAAAATAAACAATGCTCCACCTGCTGTATCTGGCTTTCAATAGAACTAGTGGAAATTATTTTTATTATTCATTAATTTGTTTGGCTACTTTCAGTTAGGATGCTGATGTTAGAGTTAGACACAATTGCAAGGAGACAAAGCACAAAATTTCATGGGGTCAAACACCGTCTCTTTGTTTGGAGATTTCCCTCCCATGGCCCTTTCTTCAGCCAGTCTAACATTTTCCTAGTGCTCATGACCAGGACACAAGAATTACAACTCTTGGTATCAGCTACCTCCTGACTGGCAATGACGATCCCTAAATCAAAGCATAAACAGCTTCTAACAGATCCTGTAGATTCTCTAGAGAGGACTGTCTCTTCCTCTTAACTGTGCAATTTAAGTTCCACTCACTATTCATATTATCAAAATGAAACAAAGACATATAATATATAGATTTTTACATAATGTAGTACTTCAGCAACAGTTTAGAACAGGATCTGAAAATTTGGTTAATTACCTTAATAAAGGAAGTGGTGGCCTTGACTACTTGGAGAAGTTTACCAAATTAATTTGGGATTTATTGTGTAATATTTCTTTAAATATATATGAAGACACAAGCTTTCTTAGATTTACTGAAACAGAGAAATACGTTGAGTCCTGTGACAGGATCCTTGCATTTGGAAGGCCTTTCTAGCCCTGTGACTGGGCTTCACAGACTGCAGGTCCCCGTGGAAGCTTGGTGTGTAATTTTTAATTCACCAAACTCTGCACACACATGGAGGACAGCCTTCACTTTAAGCTGGCATTCAGCTGTATCTCTAGACACGGAAGATGGGCATCTAACTGGAAATTATATCTGGTCCCATCCCCTGATGTTGTGCAGATCTTTGATTTCCTATAGAAGAACAACCTACTATTAGCATAGAACAGATTTATTTTTTCCTGTTGAAAAATAGAAATGAGCAAAGCATATACAGTGAGGTAACTAGCGCACATTTGTTGTTTAATATTTGGAATGTCATATCAAGCATATCTTGGGGGAACATATGAAGTTATCCTGTAGGTTATGGTCCCCTTCCCAGAAATGGGAATGGCAAAGGGAGAGTGAATTTTCCACTTAAAATGAGGTAGTCTGAATGAATCTGCCATGATAGACATGGACATGATGACTTTTGCAGTCAGTCATGGTGATTTTTTTTTTTTTTTTAAGTCCATCTTAGTCTTTTCAGGTACTTAATATGTGGCTACCCTCAGAAGGAAATTTTTGAGGGACATTTGCACTTATATACTTCAGAAACCAGGTAGCTAGCTATGTGGCCTCTATCTCTCCATAAATCATTTGACCCTTAGGATTTATGCTAACAGATCAGATTTTTTTTCTATATGTACTTTCTTACTAATTTAAAAGGCAATTTCTATTTCTCTAGCTGCAAACGCATGTAGAAATTATTTTGGTAATTCAGTCGTGTTTCCAACAACACCTGGCTGTTGCAGTTGTCAATCTATCCTATTCTTTTCTGCTAAGTATATAACTGTTTTATTTCATTTTCTCTGTCTTTAATTGTTTTCTTCAAGACCATTCTTGCTCTGTTACATGCTGACACTATTTCTAGTCAGTAAAAAAAAATCTTTTTGTCCTACATCTTAGCACAAAATTGAAAGATCATTAAATTACCCACTTTGAATGATAAGTTCACTGTAATTTCTTACTGATAAAAATCTTTAATCATAAAGAGACAAATCCTCTTGGACATAAAGCTGTCATTCATTTACCAAGTTTCTCTCAATCATCTGAAAAAGCAGAGAAACCAAACTGCACCCTCATCAGGCTGGGTTCACAGGGAAATGCTCCCTCCCAGGGAAAATGGCAGAACAAGCATGGCATGTTCATAATCATTTCATTACAGTAAAATTTTATGAGTCCACATTAAACCACAGAGATCTGAAAAATGAAAAGTCACATCTTAGACTTGTCTTTATTCACTACAAATTCTGTTCCTTGAAAAAAAAAACACCAACAAACAACCAAGCAAAAGCTCCCCTCCCTCCCCAGTCTATTCAGGACAGATGAAGAGTAAGAAAACTTCTATTCTTTTAATCATTGAAGCTGTATTTGCTTTTCTTCTACATCAGTTGGAGGAGTTCAAAGGTCTTGGAAAACAGCCTGTGTGAATAGCAGCATAAACTATCTCCATTAAAAAAGGAACTCGCTAAGAAACTGTTTTTATTTTTAATGATGCTATTTGTAAAAATAAGGAAGTTCTAAAGTTAGAGTTAACAAATGAATTCTTAATCACTAGTGCAACAATTTTACCCAGAAAACAGTCATCTTACATTTAGTATCACAGCAAGAGCTTTTTATACCACCTCCAAAAATAAATACTGAACTGAGTTTAATTACTTTCTTAAATAAAAATGGTTGTTGCTTTAAAGAGATAGTAAGAATCAAAGCCAGAATAAATTTTAACTGCTGATAAAAAATAGATTATGCTGACCATACCCAAGCAATTTTCTAAAATTGGTGTTAAAGATCTACTAATGTGCATGCAAAGTTTCACATTAAAGTAAATATTTGTATATTCAGCAGAATTCAGTTTAATTTAGCACTCACTATGCATCTATATGGAGAAAAACTGCTTTCTTTGTCCAATGAACACATCTTGACACAGTCATAAAAATAATCTTAATTTCCAAGGACTGAAATTTATCTCATTTACCACGACTTGGCAAATTCTGGAGAATGGACTGATAACTTTAATACACTGTAATCAAATGACATTGAATGCAACAGATACATCCCCTTAAACACTGTGTAACAAAGATGTCAAATGCCAATTGTGGAATAATTTGACTGACTGGGAATTTGGGGATGGGGTTTCGTTTTTTGGGGGGTAAAAAAATGCATTTTCTTAATTAGAAAGCAGTTTATAAAGCAATTTTTTTTCAAGTGGCATGAACAGTAGATGGTCAGGATTTCTTGGAGGACAGGTTATTACTGGAGTCTTTTCACTTGTCTTTGAAAACAGGCATACGCACCAGGGCTGGTTCTGCGGTCCCTGTGAAAAAGCAGATCTATTACCCTGGACTATCCAAGACTATTTTTGGAGCCTGGCGTGGTGTTAGTGAGGGACTGTGAGGTTAAAACTTCTGCCTTCATCTCTGTGGTGAGTTCCACACAACAGCTCAACAGCCGGGGGGCTGTGCTGGCTGCTGTGACCCTGCCTCACCAGCTTCAAAGAAGCAGGGAGTAGCAAATCTTTGGGACATCAAGAATTCTTGCTTTCTCTGGATGATCCATCACACCTGTGATGCTCCAACCTTCCACAAGCCTTACACAGAGCAATGGGAATGATGCTGTGAAAATATTTTCTCGAGACCCAGCATTTAGTCTGTTTGCAAGGCTCCCTAAATGGAAAACTACTGAACTAAAATAACAGGAAGGGTACAAAACAAAATATGCTTGCCTTAATACTATTTGACAACATCTGGAGCAAAATTATGTTAACTTCAAACCACAAACAAGCATTCAAGAAGAAAAAATCTTTCAAAATACATATCAAAACTGAATATACCCTCAGTTACTCTGAAGTCTGGTCTCCAGCATTTATCTTCTGAATCTCATCCAGGGACACGTTATAAGAATCAGCTCACAGAAGGATGGTAACTCAATGCTCCAGGTTCTTGAAGGACTTTTTCAACCTTGTACCAAAACTATAAGGGTGAAATCCATCTAAAAATCTATATTTATCTACATGAAGTCGACTGATGTTCCTTCAATAGATATAATAGGGCAAGAGCACAGGAATCCTTGAGTAATGTAGCGGATACGCTGTTAGGCTACAAACCAGCTGGGTACCACATTAAATGAAGTGAGATTTTCTACTTTGAAAATCCATTTGCCAAAATAACCACCCCAAACCCCAAACCACCAAAGAGCCTATTTTAATGAGACTCTAACAAAAAACATTAAAAAAATCAAAACCGATTCAATCTAAAATCCAATAATCTGGGTAAAATACAACTGCAAAAAAGTTTTCCTGAAAATATTAAAATGAAGCAAATTCCTGTATTTTATATTGCCATGAAATCACTGATTTTGTGTCTTTAGAATACTGTGGTCTGGAATGTGGTATGGGAATAATATTCAAAATGGAAATTATTGCTATTTTGGGGTATTACTACAGGAAAAAAATAAAAATGTCATTGATTTGTAAAAATATCAAGTTGTTAAAATATTTAAGTTGTTACAAACAGTGGTGGTAATAAATAAAGAATGTACAGATGCTTATGGAGTGACAAGTCCCTAAACTGGTAATAAAGCATGTAAAGCTAGAACCCAAATAAAACCCATTGTGATTAATGATAAAGGATATTACTTAGTAAACATGAAGTGGGACAGAAATACTACTACTACATTTTTTTCTTAGGCAAAACTCAAACAAGAACCTCTCCTGTGAAAGTGGGAAATCATCAGATGCACAGATATAAACCTCTGTCCATATGGGGGGCTCAGAATGAATGTTGGCAGTACACAGCCAAGGACTTGAGTATTTTCCAAGTGAAAGTGATAGTCAGAGGAAGAATTTCCAGTAAGTGGCATGTGCTTATGTGCAGACCTTTAGCTCTTCATAATACTGATTTAGCTCTCAAAACTGCAGCAGAACAGTGAATACTTCTACTATTCTGCTCCCCACCCCACTATTTTTGTTGCAGTTGAGCATCCAGTGATTCAGGCCCCTTTCTCCCATTATTTTTTTAAACTGTAATTAAAACCTGCATCCACTCATGCTCATCAAAACTTTCAGCAACTTCTGCAAAGGCAAAATAGAAAACACAGATGAAAATACTTGATCATCTGGGAACATACAGTAGAATATGTATAACGAATGAAGCGGTAATATACAAAGAGCAAGACCTAATGAGCAAGTAAAATATGCAGAAAATCAAAGGCCTAATGTAGAGCCTTTGTATGTTTGTCAGAAAAAGCAGCTGTTCTGGGAAAGCTGCAGTTTATGGCATCAAATCATAATGAGTCAGCATCACCAGTTCCTCACACCCTATCCCATAATAGAAAGACTAACCCAAGATTCAAGTGTAAGGCTTAACTTTAGGTATGAAGCAATAAGATAAGCAGTCAAGGGGAGTACTACTTTGCAAAAGATTATAATTATAGCATTAGAGGTTTCCATGCTGATTACTCACCTTGATTTATATTCCTGCTGGTAAGTAGTCACACTGTGTCAATAGTACTAACTACTAGTATATGATCATCAAATTGTGGGAGGTAAGCTGGGTTTAAGATTCACCAAGGTTAAAATAGTTCAGGTTATATTTAAAAAAGATAATTTCTTAACAGCCAGTGCAAGAAAACTATTTTGTGTAGAGTGGTTTTATTCCTACTGGCCTTGGTTTTTTTTATGACAAGCAGTAAAACTCCTGTAAGTCAGAAAGGATGCCTTTATTTCTGCACAACTTCATAGTTCTCAAAAGGGATGAGGAAAAGAAAAAACTTGGAGATTAGCCAAATTATAGAAAGAATATATGTAAAGCAGAAAAAATCTCCAGCCCCATTTCCAAAGTATAAATTTATCTGACTTCAGTGGATTCACTCAAAATCTTTGTTACTCTCCAAGCTCCATCTTAACTACCCCAGTGGTACAGATCGATTTGTGGAACTGCCAAAAGAGCTCTAAAAGGGTAACTCTAGCCATATGAGACCGTGAGGTGGGCTTAAAAATTGCGTGACTGAAAAAGAAAGTTATGTGGAATTTTTAAAACTATACTTTCATTTTCTTTTCTTTTGTTTGGTTATGGGATGCATTTTGAAGCTATGTGGTCTACACTCATGATACCTATGAACTTGGGATTTGGAAACACAACATCCTACAGCTCTGGTTACAGATCTGATTTACTCGATGTGCTTTCACCAACCTTTATCACCTTGGCATCTGTGAGCCAGCAGTTCAACTGCTCACATTAGTATATACTCATAAAACTTTTGCTCATAATTTGTTTTAGGCAAAAACATCTACTCTAACCTAAATATTTTTTAAAAGTATCTGTTTGCCAACAGAACTGAAAAGATGACAGTATTTAGTAGGCTTAAAGCTGGAAAGGATCTTGCATAGAAAGTGCACTGTATATGTTCCTAGCTTTCTCCTTTTTTCTGTTTAGTGGCCTTTGAGATTTTCATCAATGTTCTATCTTTCTAAGTTGGAGCATTAAGAGAAAAAATTCACAGCACATATAAAATAATAAGCTTAAACATCACCAGCCCTTTCATGTGCCTATAAGCAGTAGGGAAATGGAGCAGTGAATTTGGGAGAATAAAATGAATGTAAAGATATGAAGTTCAAACAAGGTCCTGCACCTGGGATGTGGCAATCCCAAGCACAAATATAGGCTGGCTGGAGAATGGCTGGAGAGCAGCCCTGAGGAGAAGGACTTGGGAGTGATGGTGGATGAGAAGCTTAACATGAGCCAGCAGTGCACACTGGCAGCCCAGAAAGCCAACCCCATCCTGGGCTGCATCAAAAGCAGCATGGCCAGCAGGTCACAGGAGGTGATTCTACCCCTCTACTCTGCTCTAATGAGATCCCACCTGGAGTACTGTGTCCATTCTGGAGTCCTCAACATAGAAAAACATGGAACTGTTGGAACAGGTCCAGAGGAGGGCCACAAAGATGATCAGAGGGCTTTAAATTGGAAGAGGGGAGATTTAGATTAGATACCAGAAAGAAATTCTTTACTGTGAGGGTGGTGAGGCACCGGAACAAGTTGCCCAGGGAAGTTGTGGATGCCACATCCCTGGAAGTGTTCCATCTCTAACCATTCTATGATTCTATAATATTGCTGATGTAAAACCTATATTAGTTCCTTTTTTCTGTGTGTGTGTGCGTGTGCCTTGTTACACTTAACCCAAAAGTCCAGTAAGGCAGTTGTGTATATATGAAAGAACTGAAGTCAACTTTCTACTCCAAAAAGACAGAGCTGGACCACAAATCTGCTCTCTTCATGCCCTCCTCTTGGACCAAAGGCAAGGTATGGAAGTAGAATAAGTTCAAATGCTCATGCTGTTCTCACAGTTCAGAGATGGGCACTCATGATTCCCTTTGAACAGATCAACTCCCAAATCATCTCTGCTGAGAATAACAGTGATAAAGATCTTGAGTCCTACATTTAATTGGTTTAGGATTTCCTTACACAGAGATTTTAATTTCCCAAACTAGAAGGACTGTTAGATGAAACACCATACAGCTATCCTTGTGAAAAAGAGTAGTAAACCAAAATGGGGAGCAGTCTCCATCCCAATGCAATAGACATTTTCTTTGGCAATGACAAATTTGATTCTACCCAGTCAAAATACTTCTTCTACAAAATAGTATGTAGCACTAGTATTACAGGGTCTATTTTAAATGACATCCATTCAGCTGGCAAAATGATAATAACTGCACAGAAAGTCAGACTTGCTTTGCAGGCTTTAGAGGAGATTGCAGCTTTCTCCACCATAGCCTTGCGGTTCTAAAAAGTATTGATATGTCATGAACAGCTTCAGAAAATCTGCTTTGGAATAGTGCTGTGAGCATTTATTGTCAGATTTAGGTTGTGTATCCCTTCATTTTAGCGGTAATTAATGGTATGCACTCATCTATTAGCATTCAGCTTGTAGTCATTCACAGAAATTAATGAAAGGACTTTTCTGTAATTAAATTAAGTTGCATTACTACTGCTACTCCAGAAATGAGTATCAGGATATTCTCACTTTTCCCCTGATTGGCATATTCCTTAACACAGATGTACATACATATAGTAACAGCAGGGCAAAACGAACAATTGCGCTGCTGCTCAGTAGAGCGTATATTCTGTAACAGAGAATGCTTTGCACAAGATGTCTTTAAGCTTGCTAAATTTTTGTGATGATTTGTTTAAAACCAGGTAAGAAACTGGAAGGAACTCTCTAAATATATAGACTATTCTAGTGGTCTATTTGCTATAAACAAATTTCACATAAATTCAGGTATTGTGCCAGTGCATTCAGCTGGTTTCAGCAGTGTTTCTTAATTCAGTGTGCAGTGTCGCATGAACACAGCTGTGCCGCTCCTGGCCCCACGATGGCTTCTGCGCTGCCAGCTCAAGTATCTCTGTACCGTATTCCTCCTCTTCCCCAACTGCAGGGGTAGCTCAGCAAGCTCATCTGGCTCCTCTCCTGCCCTCTACACGTTGCCCAAGTCAAACACAGGTGATGATACTAGAAACTGAAAGTCCTGTTAAAAAGTAATTTATGTCTTAAATAATAGTATTTTAAAATATTTAATATTTAAATAATAAAATTTTAAAAAACAGTTAGACATAGACTCTGTCACACTCACAGAAACTCCTTTATAGTCTCTCTCCTATATAGAGGGAAGGACAAGTACTTTCACAGGGTAATTCATCCCATTCTAAGAGAGATGTCCAGAAAGGATAATGAATTGCTCTCTGGAGATGCCTTTGTCTCTCCTAACTACAAAGGAAGTCTTGAAAGTTACCTTAGTTTTTGGTGGCTGAAGTTAGGTGAGAGGAAGGCCACCCATCCGCCCATGAATACATTTTGAACCGCTCTATGCTCACAACTTTGGGTCGATTATAGTGTTACAAGTAGGATCATGACCCTGAGGGATAAAATAATGCTAAAGAAGAAGGGAAAATACAGAAGATGAGAGGCAGAGGTACAGATTAGTAATGACCAAAAAAAGGGAAAAAAAAAAGGGAGAAAAAGCACAGAAGGTAAAATGCATTGTCATATCTGTATTTCAGCCTAAAATTTTAGGTGGTTCCACATGGAATGGTAGGTTGTCTTTTAAATTAGTTAATACTTCATAATCAGAAGCACATCTCTAGCTTTACTCACTGCTTTTCAAGAAAACTCAGGGATTTCAAAATGCAACTGCAAATACTTAAAAGTTGGCAGATGTATTAATATGCAACTGATCAGTAGCTGAGGATTTGACTCTATCAGGAAACAAAACCTATGGGAATATGTATGTTTCAGAAAGAAAAGCTAACCTTTCCAGAACTTGGAATAATTTGTAAAAACTCAAGAATAATTTGTAAAATTAAGATGTTGTGGAATAGATGCATTCTGGTCACTGGACTGTAATTCTCACTGTCAATACAGACCAGGGGATGAGGTACTAGAAAGCAGCCCCGAGTAAAGGTTCTTGGGAGTGCTGATGGATGAGAAGCTGGACATGAGCAGGCAGTGGGCACTTGCAGCCCAGAAGGCCAATCTCATCCTGGGCTGCATCAAAAGGTGCATTGCCAGCAGATCCAGAGACATGATTCTGCCACTTTGCTCTGCTCTGCTGAGACCTCACCTGCACTACTGAGTGCAGGTATGGAGCCCTCAATAGAGGAAGGACCTGATGGAGTGGGTCTAGAAGAAGGTCAGAAAAACGATCAGGGCGTTGGAGCAATTTTGCCACAAGGACAGGCTGAAGGAGCTGGAGATCTTCAGCCTGGAGAAGAGAAGGCTCTGGGGAGACCCAATAGCAGCCTTCCAGTACCTGAAGGGGGCTACAGGAAGGCTGGGGAGGGTCTGTTTACAAAGGCCTGCAGTGACAGGACAAGGGGCAACAGCTTCGAGCCAGAGAAGAGCAGATTTAGATTGAATCTTAGGAATAGGTTCTTAACTCTGAGGGTGGTGGACCACTGGAACAGGTGCCCAGGGAGGTTATTGAGGCCCCTTCCCTGGAGATACTGAAGGTGAGGCTGGACAACCTGGTCTAGTTGGGGGTGTCCCTGCTGACTGCAGGGAGGCTGGACTAGATGACCATAGAGGTCTCTTCCAGCCTGGACCATTCTATGATTCTAGGAAGAATCCAAGTCAAAACTGGTCTTTCAAAAAATTGCAGGTTAATCATATAAAAGGATTTACATGTGCAACTATGAAACTACACCCTGAAATTAGAAAAATAATATTTTTCAACTTATTACAATTTTGAGATATTTTTTTTTTTGCATTTTTTTTTGTCTTGGAGCTCATAAAATGTTACCAGGGAAAGACAGCCTACTGCCCACCTATCACCAACAGATTTGCAGCCATTGACAAAAAAATTATTTGGGAAATACTAATGTTCTTGCGACCTTCTGCTTCAGAAAGGTTCCAGTCTAAACAGGGAGTACTACATTTCACTGGTTTGTTCTCTTCTATCAGCCATACCAGATAAGACTTAGCACAATCATTAGGGCTTTCATTGAAATCATATCTATGGTTTGATAATGGCTCAAGGAGCATTAGGAATTATGAATACCTAATTCAACTTGAATAAGTCAGATTTTTAAAGACTTCAGCAAGGCTTTTCTAGTACTATAGAAATCTGAGTAAGGGTTTGCTTTGTAAAATAAGGTGCAAAAACTAGATTAGATTGAGTTATCATGTTAATACACTGTTGCTTTCAAGGATACAGAAGCAAACTAGCTAAAAGTGTTTGCCATGAACTTAAAAACCTTAAATAGGAAGAGCAACAAAAGACTGGTAAAATAAGGATCTTTTTGAGCAGTTTGTAAAAAATTAGTATCTGTGGGAAAGTGACAGATACTTACTTTCATCCGAAGCATAATTCCCTGAATTAAAATATTCTTCTACTCCCTTGGACATGAACTTACTTTTTATGCCTTTGCCACAGACTTGAACAGCTTCTAAAAACAAATGGAGACAAAGTGGTGAAGCAGTGTGGGAAAGCTATACTATTGTTCACTGCGCTGTATCTATTATGTGAAAGCAGAGAGAACTTCAGTTTCCCAAACTGGCTACTAAGCACTTTCTATAAAACATCAGATTTGCTAAAGGGTTCTATTATTAGCACCTCTCTGTATTTCTAAAGACTCCTAAGTGTTGCTTTTTAATGCCCTAAAATTAAGTATAAAGATAAAGCCTATCAAGGGATTCAGTTGCTGCGTTGGATAATGCTAAGTTGAGTGTTCTGACACCACTAATGTACCAGCCCTCCAGCAACTGCAGCCCAGTATGTCCAAGCTCATGGTGCTCATGTGCCAGGTCCCTCAAGCCCTGACCCTGCCAAGGTTCTTGGGGCGTGAACTGACTTGCAAGAGGTGGAGTCGTCAACTCTCAGAGAGCAGCACTGCATTTTCTGAGAACATGCTTACCAAAGCAGCTATCTAACGAGGGGAAAGAGGGGGGGAAGGGAAGAAGGAGGCAAAAAATAAAAATAAAAATAGCAGGAAACCCAAGATTTTTTGAAACTGGAGTAAATTAAATTCTCAGTTGGGAGACAGACAGCCCCACCGTATCTGGTCGATAGAGAGCATTAGATTTGAGTCTGTCTGCCTCCCTGGAGGTTCCCATTAACCAAAAAGCACTTGTTATTTGGCAAGACAACTTTTTCATTTTCTCCTCTTGGAACTGTTCAGTTTGCTTTTAAATATTTATTCAGCCAAATAGCAAGCAATTGACTCCACAGACCAGTGTTAGTCCACTCTTCTGTGAAGGAAGAGGGTCAGGTTTAAATTCCTCCTCCATTAGCTATTTAATCAATTATCCAAATTGGCAAAGTTTCAAGAGGAAAAAGTCACTCACTTCATCCCAAAATAACCATTCAGTCAGTAGTTAGGGTACATTTCTGACCTGAAAGTGCCAGTGAGTGATTTTTTTTCTCCAACTTAGAAGCGTGGGTATGTTTTGAAAAGGTCATCCACCTAAATGGTAAGTGCTCTAATTACTGGATATGTGGGCATCAATTAGCAGCATGTTCTAATTATTTTGAAGAAAAGGCAGGTCTCGTCTATATGCTTACTTTCAGGGGAGAGTAGGCACTTCCCCAGCACTGAAAGTAGGTGCCTTTAAGGTAGAGGTTGTATATGTATTACTGTCCCACCATATTTCCTTGAAGCTGTCCCTCCTTCTGCTTGCTGTTTTCTGTGAATCCCACTCTTACTCATCTAATTTCTAGGCTTTGCACAGGAAACCTAACTCAGGGTGGAGAGCAAGCCTTTATAAATAAAGTGCCTGTCAGTTCAACATTGCAATGCCTGGAGGTTGCATCCAAGAAGAAGTTTGGGTGCTAAAAGGCAGAGCAATTCGTTATTTCACTGTTGGTGTCTTGCTCCCACATTAGATGGAGCATCCATGTTTAAGTATGTATGAGCTGCTCACCATGCTCTTGGAAGGTAAGAAGTACTGACTGGGTAGTGGGCAACCTGCACACAGAGGTGGGGGCTACATAAAGTTATGACACTGAACAGGCAGTTTGACAGAGACGGGGAGGCTAATCAGAAATTCTGTTATTTTTGAATTAATTTTGTAATCTTTAAAGTTCTAAATTTTACTCAGCCAGAAGTTAAGCACCCTGCTTGGAATTTGAAGGATGTGCATCTATGTGCCCAGGTTTCAGATTTTATTAGCAAAGTAGACTTTTTTTTTTTTTCTTTTTAGAAGCTGGAGAGAAGAATAAAGGAAATGAAATGAATGTTGTCTTTTAAAATAAAAGGAAAGAGAAGTACCGAAGCTCCCCTCATAACACTGTGATTAGATTTGCTGTCCAAAATGTTGCCAGCCTGGGTTCAGTTGTGCAAACTCCCTGCTCTAGCAGTGGAATTGCAGCCTGCTATTCCCAGAGAATGTTCTGAAGCAAACCACTGACCACACCTTTAGGAAACATTTTAAATTTATTTGCACACACAGGAGAGGTGAATGACTCTTTAGCTTAGTGTCTGACAGAGCTGCTCAAGGAATGGGTACCTGGTTGCAGTATTTAGTTCATGAGCAGGAACAATGAAAGACTTGCACAATCCTTGAACTTTTTCAGTCTTCAGAGGACTTAAGGTTCTTGTCACTGAATCATAAAATACTTTGGATTCGAAGGGACCTTTAAATGTCATCTAGCCCAACCCCCTTGCAGAAAGCAGGGACATCTTCAATTAGATCAGGTTTCTCGGAGCCCCATCCAACCTGACTTTGAAAATTTCCAGGGATGGGGCATCTACCACCTTTCTGGGCATCCTGTTCCAGTGTTTCACCACCACCAGCACAAAAAATTTCTTCTTTCTATCTAGTCTAAATCTACCCTCTTTTAGTTTAAAACCATTACCCCTTTTCCTGTCACACCAGGCCCTGCTAAAAAGACTGTCCCCATCTTATAAGCTCCCTTTAAGAACTGAGCCCTGAGGGACACCCCTGGTGAATGGCTGCCAACTGGATTTCACCCCATTAATCACAACTCTCTGGTCATGGCCATCCAGCCAATTTTTTACCCAGAGAGGAGTACACTTGTCTATGCCATGATTCACCAGCTTCTCCAGGAGAATGATGTGGGGGACAGTGTCAAAGACCTTACCAAAGCCCAGGGAGACAACATCCACAGTCTTCCCCAATCCAGAAGGTGGGTCACATGGTCATAGAAAGATCAGGCTGGTTAAGCAGGACCTCCCTTTCATAAATCCATGCTGTCTGGCCCTGATCCCTTGGCTGCCATGCACTTTCTGTGAGATCTCACTCAAGATTATCCTCTCCATGATCTTTCCTGGTAATTGGAAAGCTCTGCTTAGAGTCTGTACCAAATGTACTATAACCTGCAGCAGGGACAAAAGGATCTGAACTACTTAGTCCTTTGAACAGCCTCAGCCTACATGCAAGGTATTAACATTTGATCCAAGACACAAAACCAAATCTAGTCCATGGTAAAACACATTGATCACGTACCTTAAATATAAGAACCTCAGCACCAGCTGCTTTGATCTAGTGGTCTGCTCCTATTGTGTTGAATTACTTCCTAATACAGACAAATGCATCCCAGTCACATTTCTGCTGCCTAAAACCATTAATATATTTAGATGTAAGTCACTGCGTGGATTTTGCCCTCAATCATCACAGGTAATTGTTAATGAAAACTTCAAATTCCCTCTTTTTTTCCTCGGGCAAACAAAATAAGTTTTCAATAATTAAATAAGAAGTGATGATTTGGGAAATGATGCAAAGGAAAAGATGGAAATTAAGAACTACAGTAAAACAAATCTGAAGAATAAAGGAAAAAAAAGGCAGGAAGAAGGTGTCACACAAGGATAGATCAGTAATGACCAAGATGAAACAGGTTAGAAAGGAAAACAGGTGGTAAAGGAACAAGAAGAAATACTATTTTGAAGTAATACTTACTAGAAATCTTAAAAACCATACATACATATCAGTAGATAGCATAGCTTCCTATCTAGGCTGATCAGTGACTGCTCTCTGAACTTTGTACCAGCCTTTTCTCATTGCTACTGAAACAGCCTGTGACATCGCGTTACCTTCCCTTTGTGACCTCAAGTGTTCTCTATATTTTGGGGAAAATCTGTGCTAAAACAATTCAGTACTGTAGGAAGAGGCATGGTTGGAGCTTGAGACTGGGAAATAGGGCCTCAGCTTCAATTTCTAACTTTGCGTCTCTGACCTTCAGAGAGGCATAATTCTGGAGTAATTTTTTCTACTTACCTGAAAACTACAGATAATCCATACCCATTACGTAGCATTAAGCACTTATAAAAATGGGGCAAAAACATCAAAATTACTTATCCTATAACAACCCACTGAATGGAACAAAAATTATCTGCATAGTAATGTGAGCAAAAAGAATTACAAATTAGGCCAATCCAACAAAGTTCAAGAAAAGAGATAAATTCATAAATCCACCACATGAAA
>VZTM01005740.1:32593-72963 GCA_013400555.1 Jacana jacana | reverse complement strand
GTTTGTTTCCATTCCATGAACCTATTTGCCCCCAATGAGGTAGACCAACAGCTATACTGTCCTACTGCTTTTCAGATCTATTTTGTTTAAACAAGAAGATACTTCAGTAAGACGACAAAAAGTAAAACAACTGATTATTAAAGGAAAGCAAGTTTCATAGACTAGATTTGGATATTGTCCACAATCAGATTCTGTGTCATTTCCTATTTTATTTGTATGTGTCTATGCTGCATTTGAGCACAACTGGTACCACTACTGGAAACACTGGTGAATCCCTTATTGACAGTGCTGTTGCAACCCTAAAAATGGAAGGATGGTAATTAACAAAAAGTTGCAAGGAGCTGTGCTTTCTCCATTTTTGAGATACAGTTTTGTCCAGGAGTGGTGCAGAAATTACTTGCCTTCATCAACTCTTCTAAGAAGTGCCAGGAGTAAGAAATATGTGTGCCTGTCACCATATTTGACAGTTGTTGTACTTAGCCTTCTGATTCTTGGAAAAGCATGTCTTTGAGAGACCTTGCACATACTGGGCTACCAGCCCACATGAAAACAGTGCAAAATAGTTGTAATGAAAGGCCAGATTCCCCCCACATAACTTTCATAATCACTTTATTTCCCTCCCCGCCCCTCCCTCCCATTTTTAAGTTGCTGTGTATTGGTGGCAGTTTGAGTCTGGGGTTTGTGTGTGTGAGTGCATGCATATATGGGGCTGCAGTTAAAGAGGAATGTTCCCTGAAACTATGAAGAGCTCAGGCAACTAAAAGAAAAACGTGATCTCGTTGCAATTTTTAAAGTCGGTAGCAAACTACCAAATCACCTCAATAAAAACCGAGGCAGAGATTGCAGTTCTAGTCAGCAAATAGCAAGAGGAGGATTGATTCAGTAGTGCCTGACAGCTTGTGGCATTAGTTGGCACAAAGCAAAATGAAAGCATCCACACATCTGTGATACTTAGGTCAAATAACAAGGGCATTATGAGGCACAAGACAAAGGCACTAAGACACCTCACGTCTCACAGTCAAAAGGCAGAAGTTAATGTAGCTTGAAGTACTGAGAGACAAAGGCCTTAATTTCTGGAAAAAAGATATGAATTTTCTTTCTGCTTTTGCAGATGTGTTTAGAACTTACATTTTATTACATTTGACTGAAGTAAAATCTGCATAACAGATTTTCGTGTCGCTAATCTATCATAAATGTAGACTGCTAATGCTAAGGGGGGAAAAAGAAAAGGAGACATTTTCCATTAATCTCTTTCATCCTGTAGTTCACAATAACTGTATGATACGATCTTAATTCTAAGCTCTGTGAAGGAAAACCGCAGAATGATGCTGAAAAGCACTAGACCCAAATACAGAGATTTGGGATAACTACCTGAATGTCAAAACCTAGGCCCTAGGATCAAATGTGAAAGGAAAAAAAAAGAACTAGGAACCCCCTAGTTATGTTATAGAAGCTGTAGTCTGTAACTCCTGCTTCTCCAAAGGCAACTGTGTTAGTAGCAAATTTGTCATTTTGTTTTCCAAAACAGTATTTGGCAACAAGCTGTTTATAACACTGTTCATATAAGTGAAAAAACATTATAAAAATACCATATCTTGCATACTAATGGAACTTGGAAATGCTATTGCAATTTCTACTTTAAAAAGCATGACAGACTTCACAATATAAATATACCATGAAATAGCAGTTGTTTGAAAATTGTTTACTAAAGCATAGAATTCATCCATTCACCTTTTGAAAGTTATTTTCATTCTTTTACCAAAGCAGAAAACCCATTCTGACTGAAAATGAGCTATTAAAATAGCAGCAGTAACAATTAACTCCTTCTAGAACTAGCACTTACAATAGTTCACATGTACACCAGTTACAGCTGTGTAAAATTTAGGAATTTCAATATTTAAGTATGGAAATTCTAGAATTAATATGCACATTCTTACAAGTTATGAGTCCAAAAAGTACAAAAAATACACTAAGCTCTGAAAAAAATCCACTGTACAGTAAATATTTTCTGTATCTTTGAATAATTAGTAAAAATATCTGCCAGAAAACTGAGGACAAATCCATCTATCTTCATTATAAGATAAACTTTTTTGCTGGTCCCAAAATTATTTGTCTATCACACAAGTGTATCCCTCATTTAAATCTATGATTTTTTCTTGAGATAAGGAAGCACACAAATAAAGTGAAATAAACTTTCTTCTAAAATAGTTCATACTATTTACCGCAGCTTCAGTTATTTTTGGTTAAATGATAATATAAAAATTCAACCTACCATCTGAAAAAGTCAGAAAGCAGAGAAAGTTGCTTATTCTCTCCGGCTGGGTCTTTTGCACTTATTTCTCTGCTGCAGCTGTAGCAGAATTAACTAGGAACTCTTTTTAACTGGCTTGTGCAATTCATATCTGTAGGAGCAAGGCAGCTTCATTTTGAGGCACCTCCCACTGAACTGAGCAGAGCATGCAAACTACTGTAGGAACCTTAGATACCTATCAGAGATGGCATCTCATAGTTCCAATTAATCAGATATCTTTTACCAATAGCATAGATTTTCCATTAATCACACATTAATCCGTTTCAGCATGATTATACTCCAACAAATCTGCTGGCTGGCTATTGGCTTTCTTATGTGCCTGGAGGGAATGAAGAAGGGACACTCAGCCAGCAGAGTGTGCTTTGAAACACATTTTGTTTGAAAACAAGTGACAGCTTATTTTCAAACAAACCTTCGTCAGGTCTAGTCAGGCAGCAGCTCCCAGATAACACCTGTGAAGTCCCTGAAGAACCAGGAACAGTTTTTAGTGAAAGAAACGGTTTCACTGAAGCTAAGCTTAGAAAAGAAGACTGCTGAGAAACCAGTTGTCTACACCAGCAGCTAAATTAAGTCTCTGAGGGAAAGAAGGCTGGAAGGGTGAAGTGGTTCCACAGCAGATCCAGAAGCAACTCCAGGAGAGTGAGAGAAAGAAGCAGAAGTTGCCACAGTGGTGGACATGACCCAGGGTACACAGAATACAGAGAGATATGACCCAATGCACAGAGCAGGTATTCAGGAGACTGTACAGGGCACCAAATGCCTGAAAGACATTTTCAGGGACCAATGTTCAAGTCAGCTGAGCAGCTTAAAGCATCAGCTTTAAATCTAGACCCATCAGACCAAAGGTCACAAACTATCCCCTTTTTGTGCAGCAGCCAGCTTAAAGGGATGACCTCAGTACCAAATCAGCCAAATCCCAGGGGACATATCTGTTTGTATAGCATAGCAGAATAACCTCTAAAGACATTTTGAAAATCAACTGTTCATTCTTTCTTTAACCAAAGAAGGTTTTATACTATGGTCATTCAAACTCTGACTTTTCCCTGGAAAAGTTATGCGTATCTTTTATCTCTTCCAGTGTCCCTGGGACTCTGCTGTCAGCATGCAGCAGCCCCACATCAATACACAATCAGCAAATGATCTCCCTGTGCTTATCTCAACACATGAAATTTTCATAGTATCTACTTCCACTGTCCTGTTGAGGAAGGGGAGCCATGGAGTGGCTTGGTAGGCCCCTGGCAGCCAGTTAAGGTCAAATGTCATGGCAGTCCCAGACAACAGTAGGTGAGGACATGCCTGTGGACTGAAAAACATTAATAAGAATTTAAGTGTTAGAAGCCATCAGTATTTTCAGCATACTCATCTTTCACCTTCATTTCACCAAGGCAGAACTATTATTTCTCTTATAAGGTTTACAGCTCTACTATAGTTACCAGCTACTGTCTTAAAGTTTAGAGGATGCAAAATGGAGGTGAGAATACCCTGAAGGAAGCAACTGGCTACTAAAGTAACACGAATTTTATCTGCCCTTTTTAATATGGCTGGTATATGTTTGCCTTTGGGTTGCACCTTGATGCGTTACTTGGGAAGTTATATGATCACCATCAGTTTATAAAAGATCTTAACAATATTTATGTTGTCAGGCTAAGGAGAATATTGAAATAAAAATCTTGATGCCATCACCAAAGCCTTTGTATCTTAAAACCAGATTCCCTTTCTAAAGCTGTTCTCAATTTCTCTGCCCTATGCCTTGCCCCACAAGGAAAGCAGCTGCGCCACCATCCCACAGAGGCTGGATACAGTCAGCCAGAATGAAAATAATAGCAGCTGTTCTGCCTGTCACTGGGTTGCCAACAGGATCCCAAGGGAGAGACCACAAAGCCCACCAGAGAGAGAATCGGTGCGGTACATCTGTTGCTCTTATGGAAATAAAAATACCCCGCTGAATCCCCAGGATCTTCCATTCCCACAGGTGGTCCCATCCTTGGATGCCAGAATGCCTTACAGTACAGAGATGAGAGTGAGTCTGAGCAGGCAAATATCTTTGGGCAAGAAACCTATCCAAACTTTATCCACGAAAGCAAAGCAGAATAAACCAGCCCTCCTGTGTCTAATTAACTTCAGGGCACAGACAAGATTTGCCTAAGCAAAATCTTCCGAATTTTAAGTCAGAGACCATTAGATCCAAGAGTTCTTTGCTTGGTGCAACAGCACAGGCTCATACAAGAAGTCCAGGCTCTTACAGCCAACCCATGACTGTCAACAACGTGATTTCTTAGGAAGAATTTGTAATCTACAAACACATGGTATTCTGGAAATCATCACTTGCACACAAAAGACTCAATTCTTATTAATTTACACAACTGAAATGAATCGGGATTCTCTGGAAAGTAACTGAAGATCATTTGTTGACAAAGGATAATGTTTATAATTACTTTTTGAGTAAATATTTTTGTTTGTTCCTTACTAAATATGAATTACTGGAATTTAATGTCTTACCGATGAAAGAGGGTCATGACATACTGATAGCATGCAGGAGCAGAGCTTTAGTTGTAAAAATTATTTATATTTTTGCTAATATCACTATTTAAGAAAATGTTTTCTTTTTTTCCATAGGTTATGGACTGGGCTTCTAGAAAAACATTTTTTGTGATAATTATCTCTCTGATTTATAATCAGATCTGGCTACAACTTGGAGCTTGCATTCCTCAAAAGTTTAAAATATTTCAGAAAGAAAAACAAGGCTTCTCACGAAAACTAGAACTTCTGAGCTTTTCCTATGAAAATGAAATGTCACCCAATTTATTTTTATTAGAATAAAAAAAAATCATAATTTTTGCTAGCTTTTTCTGTAGGTGAAGCAGCTGGATGTCCATACCCCAAGGAGTTCCTTGATAAAGTTCAGAAATCCTTTCAGCGCTGAAGCCTTAGACCTTAGAGCACCTGCCAAAGCAGGGAGGGCTATAAACATGAAAACCTTCTCTGGCCCTGGCTCCCAGCAGGTTGTTACATGGAAACTAGGACAGAGCATGTCAGCAATTGGGCTGCTCATTGTAGAACTGCATATACCCAGTTTGGCCTGTTGCAAGAAATTTTGGGAATAAAGACAGTTTCCTATCTCTGCAAGCTGTATAGATACCAAATGGCATGCAGAGTTCCTTTCAGCACTTATTACCTGAGGTTTTAGCCTTGTTTCTTTCACCATGAAAATATAAACTCAACACAACCTTTTTCTTCTCCCCTCACTCACCGAAACTCCTCTGTTTATGGAAATCGATCTTGCAGCTCTCCACATGATTTCCTGCAGGTCTTCCTGGGAGATGAGCTGCTCCAGGAACCAAGTTTCTTTTCCTGTCAATCCAAAATGAGCTATTTGTTCACATCTGTGATCACCATGCCTACTCTCCCTGCATACCAGAGTCTAGGGCTCAACTTTCTATTGTGCCTTAGTATCAAACACCTCATTTCTGTACCCACTACACAGGAATTCAGAGCTAAACAGTGGAGTTTCTTCACATTAAGCAAATATTTTTTTAAGCCATTTATTCTTTAGATTTTTGGTCCATAGTTGACTTCTGCTTTAAAGAGGTAGAACACAAGCTCCCCCAGAGCCCCTGTGAGGAGGTTAACCCACAGCTAATCAATACCTACGCTAGAAATATGAGGCCCCAGCATGGATTCAGCCAGAACTGGTGGCTAGTTCATGTCTGCTTTTCTATCCAATAGTATTCAACTAAAAATATCTCTTTTCCACCCCATTTCCATTGCCAGCAGCAGAACTTGCAGTCTCCTAGCAGCTTTTGAAGACCTCAGTGCCTTCAAGAGGTGTAGGTTTCAAGTTTTTCTGCCTGACTGCTCTCAGAGTCCATGACTACAGGCTAAATTGTTCCTAAATTTATGTTCCTAGCAGCTAACAGCTTATATACACAAGCTTATCCAAGATTCCCCATATTAGCAGTGAAGAACATGATCTGGATTGCACAACAAGGGCAGATACATTTCTCTGTCCTCCTCTCACCACATCACACTCCAGTGACTGACAGATGAACTATTAGGTTTGTAATTGTTAGCTGTTGATCAACGCAAAGCACTGGTTTTGGAGAAATAATCTTACCAACACATAGCGAACAGCTTTCACTACCTGGGAAGGATTTCTTGGGGTCATTTTGGATTTTCTCTGAGAACAGCCCAATGTTCAGCAGCTGCCTAGAGGGCAAACAGATAGTGAGGCGTTATTAGCAAAAGAAGAGAACAAAACAGGAAATGTTGTTACACTGATGCAACACATCCTTATTTTGAGCACTGTATGCAGTTATGGGTGTCAGTGACAGAAAGGATATAATAGCATGGAAAAAGTTACTAAAGAGAGCAGTAAGGATATCAGAGTTTGCTGCAAGGATAAGCCAAATTGACTGGCACTCCGCAGCTGAGGAAAGGGAGGACTTTTGGAAAAATTACTTGGAGAAATTATACAAGGAATGATTTTTCCATACCTCTCATGATAAAAGAAATTGGAAAAGGATCAGGCACATGGTTAAAGCGGAGAATGGTACTCTTTCACATAAACAAATCCAGAAACTAATTGCCACATGAATTTTTCAAAAGTAGATACATAGTTGGGTTCAAAAGGCATGACTCGAGTTTAAGGAGAGATACACTGATCATCATTTAAGATGCTGTAGGAGAAGTTACTTTAAATTGAGGATGTCCATCCCATGTGATTGTCAGGGTTCATCATCCTTCCCTTTGCCAGTGTTTTCTGCTTTTGGTTAATGACAGAACAAAGACCTGGAGACGGAGGGGACGGGGGGAGATTGTTCAAGCTGGTATGATAGCATTTATTTTCTTACATTAATAGGGAAACAGGAAAAAACACAGGAGTAGAGGAAGGTAACTCTTATTTGAGATTAAATTCTTTTTTTTCCATTGCCAGGGAAACTACACTTTGGTGTCAAAGATAAACCATATTCCACCTCCTCTATCTTTACAAAAGAGCGGTTGAAACAAGTAGGCCCAAAAGAAGAACAAATCAAGGATGCTTAGTTTTATTACAGGCATCTTTCAGGGAAACACAAAGATCCCTAATGCAGAAGTAGAAGTAAGTAATAAAAAAAATATTAAAATTGCATGAGTTCAGTGAATATCTGTCCTGCAAAGGCTGACAAATCATGGCCCGTAAACCCTTATGTACTCTTGATTCCAGGGAGTCTGTGCTTTCAACAAGCAAAACTGCCCTGCCAGGTACAAATTGGCCAAGTAACCTCAGATGGAGCAGAAAGTGTCCTAGGGGGAGTTGAGGAAGCACGTTTTCCTTTGGGCAAGAGAAGTCACCCATTTCCTGATGACTTTTCTCACCACAAGGCTAGTATAAGAATAAAGAACTGAGTGGGGGTGCATCGTGCACTCAGATTTTTTGTATCATCAGAGCTGTTTCCGCTCTCTTAGCATCTATTCTCAGAAGACAGATAAGGCAGTTTACACCATGACTGGGGGTGGAAGTAAGCATTTCCTATCAGTTCTTCTCTACAGTCAACACCAAGGGTCAGTTTAGGGAGAAGAGTTCCCTCTGAAGGTCTTAGAGAACCTCACCTTCTGCCACTAACCAGAGAAGCATATTAGAACATCCCTTTCCCTTTGCCAGGTGTGTGTGCCTAAGTTTGGGCAAAGACATTGCCCCCAGGGACTCACATTTCTAGCTTTGGAGGATATCACAGAAAAGATATTAAGTTCATGCAAATTGATTTATCCTAATTTGCTCAGACAACCAAGAATTTTCTGAAGAAGAATGCTTGTGTGGAGAGCTCTTCCTACAGACTTTCTTCCTGCAGCTATCACAAATCTTATTCATACTGCAAAGTCAGCACAAAGTTTCTATCAGGTTGGTTTTCTGCCCCAGCAAAACCTCAGGTGTCAGATCTGACTTTTGGGTAATTGCAAAATTTTGAATTTTAAAAGCTCAGCAGAAATGGCAGTCTAGCATATGAAAAAAAAAAACAAAAAACAAAAAAACAAAACCAGAACAACCCCCAACCCACAAACCAAAACCCAGAAAACTGGTTTAATCTCCCTCCATATCACCAGCAAAAGCAGCCTTTTTCTATGAATTCATATGCTAAAGGATGGAAAGACAGTATGTAAATAGTCATAAGTAGAACAACTACTCTGCGGCTGATAATCATTGAAGGAAACATACATGTAAACAATTGCTACATCATATATTCTTTGAAAAAGAATTGGGAGATACTAAAGTCCTTGAGTTACTCTGTTCAGTTTGTGCTGTCTTTCTGGAGTAGTTTATTATGAAGTTTCAGAAAATACTGAACTATACTACAAAAATGTCTGATGAGAAAATCTAAATCAAAGAAAAAATAATTCTCTGTAAACACTTAAAAATCAGATGGAAGCAATGTACACTTAGCAAAAGAAATAGAAAATTAACAAGATCATGGCACATTTTCCAGCATATTCATCACAACAGATTAGCATATTAACCCAGCCTAACAAAACACATCTCAACTAACTTCTCAAGAAACAACATGGGGAAGGAAGGGACACATCTCTGATCTGCAGATTTCAGAAGAAACTGTAGATGCACAACTAAGTATTGTAACAAACGTTACTATAACCTCTTCTAGGTTGGGATTACGTGCAAAACCCCTCTGAGATCGAACACTTCCATGGGCATACCTTTCTGTTATGTTTCCTTTCAGTCAGTCACTGAATCCGCTTCCCACCTGAAACCATTTTTTCCATCAGCTTGACCTCTAACTCCTCCTTTGTTTCACCTAAAGCAGACATGAGTGATTCTGATTATATTTTTTTTATTTTATTTTTCTTTTTCCTTTCTGTTGTTGATGTTGCTCTTTTGAGCCAGAGAACTGAAAGCCTAGAATGGAAATCCTACCATTAAATAACATCTGCACGCTGTTGTTATGGACAATTCCACCTACCATCATAGGAGTTTAAGGAGGTTGTAAGTAGTAAGTAGGATTTGTCACAACTGTTCACAGGTTCATACGGACTCTAGGAAAAGTTCAATTCCAAATATACTGTTATAATTGCATTTAGAACTAGTCCATGCATCTCCCTGCACAATGATGTTGTGCAATGCCCACAGGAAATTCTGTGAGGTTACAGGTACAGGATAACTGTACAGGTACAGGAGGTACTACACACTCTGCAGACAGGCAAAATAAATATTAATGTTCCAAAGACTAAGACAATAGAATAGCTATGACAAAAGAAGTAGAACCTGCTCTAGCAAAATGTCTCTAGGTGGTTTTCACCAACAGAGTTCCTTGAGATGACCTACTAAAGCTTGAAAAGATGAAGAATAAATTTATGGCAACAAACAATGGAAATACAATATCTTGAACCAAAAAAACAGCTACTTGGGGTTGCTGAAATCATGGCAAAATGACAAATTCTCAGAAGGATAAAAAGCAGCCGTGAAACAATGTAGTAGACAATGATGCAAATTTGCTGATGTGAAGAAACAGGCAGTGATAGACAAAAAGAAGTAGACGGTGGTGAATTTCAAAGACTCTACAGTTCAGACAAGATGATTCCTTGCAAGACTTGCCATTTATGGAATTATACCATCAATAAATGACATGAGAAAATAGACGTGAAAGAATGCTTGTCAATAGCAGTGGTAGCAAAAGATGGAATAGCTCCATCCTTGTGTTGCTTTACAGTTCAAGTCACAGAAACATGATAACAGCTGTGCCAGTTCAAACCATCCAGCTCAGTACTTCTTCTTAGTAAGAACTATTAAGAAAAACAAAGAGTAAGATAACATCCAACATACACCATAACACTCCTAGCCTCCAATTACTCTCAGCACCAGGAATTTCCTGAGCCTGTTATGTTCTGTCTGTTTATTGACCTCTTATTGGTTTTTTCTTCCAAGTTTAGCCTCCCCAGGAACCCGTGCAGACTTCCTACCTCTGCAGTGTCTTCTGGCAAGGAGTTACACAGGGCTGCTGTCTCTTCCCTGGAGATCCATCATCTTTTTCTCTTTAATGTGCTGGATGGCCAGGACTGAGGTTGTGCTGAAGCTTGATAAAGGAAAAGGTAAAAACATAAGAAAAGTATTGGTTGCAGAAAACAGTCCTTATCGGAAGCTGGTGTCTCAGATCATGCTGCTTACTCTGGGACATTACGTTTATCATTCAGCCCCTTCGCCTGAGCTGAAAGTCCATCAGATGCAATGCCAGAAAAAAAAATCCTTAAAACCCAAACATGCAGCCAGAGAAGAGAGACATTATCTCAGTGTGTTCCTGGGATGATACTGCAATCTACACAGGGGGCTCCGAAGGACCATACTTGACTGTTGGAAACAATATAGCCATAAGAACACAGGCCATCAAACAGCTGCTTAACCCTACCAAGGCTGTGCTTTAGGAGCAATACTTCTTGCACCATCCTAATCATCCACACTTGCCTTCCCTGCTATTCCTGTGCCAGAAAACAAAACAAAACAAAACCATTTTGCGTTCCTAGATGGCAGAAAGCTCAGAAAGCAGATCTACCTAAGAGAAAAGTAGCCAAGAGGAACAACAAAAGTAATTTATCAGCTGGTTTGGTTCTTGGGCAGGTTTCCCAGATGGGCAACTGTGCTAGCAAAGTAGAAAGGGCAGCCTTGGAACAGGTGTGGGCAGAGAGGGAGCAGGACAGTCCAAACCAGTGAGGACAGGTAATAAGCACGTGTCAGGCCATGCCAGAAGAACAATGAAATGTCACAACTCCCCTGACACCCAGCTGCACTGGATTGCAGCACCAGCAGAATGCCTGAAGACATTTCTCTGGTCACTTTATATTGCACGAGTGTTTGCTAACCAAGAACCAATGGAGAATGCTGTTTCCTTCAAGATAAAAGTTGACTGTTTTAATGCCTCTCAGGGTCCAAAGTCACCTTAATGTGCAAAGTTATATCTAACTCTCTAGGGGAGGATGTGGTTAGTCATGTTATGCAATAACAGAACAACTTAACATTATTATATCTGAATGGAAATAAGTTCTGTTCTTTGTGGTTTTCAAGGCTTACAGAACAGTGTTTGCATTCTGCTTCTTCACCCAGGGGACTTTCTTTCCCACCAATAGCAACAGACTTTACAAGAAGCATAAAACCCTCTTTTTTGTTCTCAAGAGAGAAAGTCAACGGCCTGTTGGAGTCTTAGTATGTGCTGAGTAAGCATGATAAAAGCACCTCACTGTAAATACACAACTTCATTTGACACCTATTGCTACAGGCAGCGGCAAAATGCCAAGAAATATTGGAGCAACACAGGCCAAACAAGCTATACAGCAGGTTTCACAAGGGTTTTTGTTTGTTGCTACAGAGAGGGAAAGGAAGCAAAAGACCAAAGAAACCTCAGGGGTCAGAGACCAGAATGTTATCCAGATCCCAGGGTTTCAGTGGAGCTCAGATTTCACATCTTGAGTGCTGGAGATAAAACCCTTGTAGTCTGAATTAGCCATGGCCCAGCAGCTGCTGACATGCACAGCTGCCCTGTGACATTCATAGACAAACAGACTGACAGGAGACCAGAGCACATTGAGAGCTTAGAGCACCTCAAGATCTCCAGGAGCACTTATAGGACAAATGTCACTCGCTTGTGTTCAACCACCACTGTGTTCTGAAACTTGTGACATTAAAACACCCCAGCTAGTCTTAGCTAACAGCTAGTGGGGACAAAAACCATTAGCCTGCCAGCACAAGGTATCTCTACAACCAGCTTGGTAAAGCTGGATCAAGCAAGAGGAGAGAGGCTTCATATAGGAGCATCTCTGGGCTACAGGAAGGGTTCTTTTTCAGGGGCCTGCCTGCTGTTGGCTCCATTCCTTGGTCTTGAGGGAGTGCATGAGGAAGCACTAAAGATGACAGGCCCAGAATCAGACCTGAGACACTGCACGAGCAGCCTACAGGATGGTCACAGCACAGAAGTGACGTGGCCATGACACAGGAGCCACACTAGCTTGAGCTGACAGCAACAAGAGGTGCAGCTGGAGCTGGCACCCTTGGGAGGCTGTCCACTGCAGGTGCAGCACCAGAGCAAGGGTGGCTTCCACTTGGACACCCACCTGCACTCTCAGAAATGTCACCCTTTTTTCCATGATGACAACACACTGCCCAGGAGTGCGCTGAGGTAGGCCATGAGGTAAGAAGGTAGCCATGACCTACCTGGCTGCCTCAGCAATTGGAAAGCCAGACTAGCAGCTTGAGGCAGCTGCTGAGACATCAGTCAGATTTTTAGCAGCTCCTTTCACCATTCTGTAGACAGAATGCCCAGATGATTCAGCTGCTGGCCTGAGTTTGCGGAGCATTTCTTGTGCTCTTCTCCAGTGTTGGTCATTTCTCTCTTTTTCCCAGCAGCCCTAGTAAGCAAATGGGCTCCTTTGGCTGTGAGACAACTCTTAGCCAGAAAACTGGCCAGCTGGAGCTATTGCAGCCAGCACATCTCCCTCCAACCACAAGCCCCTAGCCACAGGAACAGGCAGAGTCGCAGCATCCATAAGCAAACATCATCATGTATCAAAAGCCTCCTTTTCCTCCCCGACGTTTTTAGGACCACCTGGAGGTGGGTACATCCCATGCCCCATTATAAAATACAGGTGCAGGTTTTCAGTGTGGGATTAAAAATAACTGCTCACACAGCTCCCCTCAAAAGTGCTCTGTTACTTGCTGCTTGAAAATAGGTTGCTGACAACAAACCAGGAGCCTTTAGGGGAAGGAAAAACAAAAAAATTCTGCTCTGTATCTAAGGCAAGGGAATTTCCACATCAGGTCTTGTGAGAGGAATGTGGTGGTCCAGGAGGTGGGCTCACTCAGGAAACCAAAAGATCATCAGGCTGATTGGAGTTATCTTCAAAGAGAAAAAACAGGAGCAGTGAAATACGTCCACAGTAAGAAAAATTGTGGTTAGAGGTACACACAAAGATAAAATGGCACTTTGCTACTTCTCATGTGCCACAAGTACTTCAAAATGCTACATGTGATCTTAATCAATAATTATGTGGGGTGCTGATGCCTTTAATCCTCCTCACCTCCTCCCTTCTTTTCCCCCACACCAGGCCAAGCCACATAGGCTTTATAATGCTGTCAGATCTAGGGCAAATTGGCTAAATACATACAAAGCATTAAAAGGATAATTTTTTTCCAATTAGCCTCTGGGATGGTATTTATTTGCCAAAGAAGTCATACAGTATTTTTAAAACAGCATGTTTTCTTTTACCAAATATGCACTTTGATTTAACACCCATTATGATATGGCCAAGAACTCTCATTTTATTTCCTATAAAAGACCATCTCATACTACCCACCAGGACCCTAATCTGTAAATGGAAATAGCCACTACCCTGTGTTTTTCACATCCTTGAGAGAAACGTACATAGTCACTCTCTTCTCAAGTGCTCTAGCCCAATTCTAGTAGGACCTGTTGTACTTCACAAGGGCAGCCATATGAGTAAGGTTAGGTTTTTGTGAGAAGCAGCTGTACGCCACCAAGTATGAGGTGAGCAAGAGGCAGCCTCTTTTGTTGGGTTTCAAGGAAAAGAGAGATAGACTGAAGCCGACAAACAAGTGCGTGGCCTGACATCCAGATTCCTGAAGCTCCACCAAACCCCCTGAGCACCTTTTTCCCATAAACCCCAGCCTCCCTCAGGATATCAGTGACTGCTCATAGCCTCCCCACAGTTGGAGCAGAAAATATCAGCTTTGGTAGCACTGTACATTTGAGGGCCACAGGAAGCATCCCAGGGGCTGCTCTTGGACCCTTCAGCCCTCAGATGATCCTCACGTATCCTAATGCGTACACTACTATAACGCTTTAAGAATTGCCATCTGAGGCCTCACCACAAAATCCAACTGCTACTGAGGGCTCCTTGAAATGATGATAACATTATGAACCACATTAATAGTAACAGTAATATTATTACTAATATTAGTCATACAGTCATTAATCAAAGCACTATATTTTGCTCCTCAGAGATTTTGGCAAAGATTTTGGCAAAGATTTTGGATAGGCTTTGAAACCACCCACTTACTTCCATTTTGCAAACTCTCTTCAACTCAAAATCCATATCCAAAAACAAAACAAAACAAAACAAAACAAAACAAAAAACAAAACAAACAAAAAAAAACCACAACACACACACCCCCCAAACAAAAAAAAAAAAAAACCCACAAAAAACACAACCCACAAGAAAGTAAGAAGGAAAAAGAAAAAGGAGAAAAAGGATACATACCAGCAAGGAAAGGTTTGCAAGGTCCCATGAGGTGTGGGCACACCACCCAAGGCAAGAACTGAGGACTGACCATTTCAGGTAACAGAGACAGTGTCTGTGAAATTGGACTCCCAAATCCTCAGAGCCAGGGAGAACTGGCCAGTGCTTCCTGCTCCCAGGAGCACTGTGACATTCAGTTTCAGATGATCTCCATGATGCACCTCATTGCTCCTCTTCCATGGCAGCCCTGAGGCAATACTTCAAGGACTTCAGGACTACCGAAGCTTGCACTGGGGTTCCTACAAACACTTCAACATCCCAAACTCAAAGATTTTCTCACCATGTGACAAATGGTTCCAGTTGTTCCCAGCTCAGTGGGTTAGGCAGTTAATAGGCACAATATTTTTGCATACTTCATCACGTTAAGTGAGCTGTAGGAGTCTCAATTGCCTGGGGACCACACAGTTGGTAATGGTCCCTCAGCCATCACGCACGGTGGATCTGCCGGAATGCAGACCCTAGATGAAGTGTTCTGCATTCACAGTCTTCTTCCTTGGAATAATCAATGGGAAGGGTTGCTCAACATAGAGCAATCAGATTTAATTGACACATGTTCAAGGATGATAAAGAAACACAGCTCTACAGAAGACAACTCATCCCCATTTCCAAATTAATTCTGAGGCACTACATTAACAGATGTACAGACTCAGAGGCCAAAAATCTAATTCTCCACTAATTCTCCCTGCTAGTTCCTACAAAGGATGGGGAAAGCACTAAAAATAATAATCACATTATAATTCAGAACAGCCAATCATCTGTATACCTTCTTTTTTTGACTCCCCCTTGGTGGTTTTTCTTTTTTAGTGTTGTGGCTTGGCATTGTTAGCAGGAGAACTTCACTATGATTTTAGAGCTTCAGCCTCCGGCGTCACTAGGGGGAGGCATTGCACAGCGCAAGGCGGCTGCCGCTCCCGGCTGCGGGCTCTGGGGAGGACCCCGCAGCCCCTTCCCATGGCAGATGTTGCTACACCCTCACCAACCCTCACCCCGGGAGCCCCGGCCTTTTCCCATCCTCAGTTGTCTTCTGCTCTCTTGTAACGCCATCCTTTCCTCGCTAAGAAGCCAGCTCACCTCCTAATTTAGGTACCCAACTAACTACGTGGCCCCACCCTCCGAAAAAGTCAAACACACCAAAGTCAACAGCTTTTAAAAAATGTCAGCAGACGGTGCTGGCACCTCCTTGGCTCATTTAAATACATACATGTACCAAGCCATTCAGATCTAGGCTGAGGAGACACGTTTTTGTGAAAAACTTGGCTTTTCTTGCCGAAGTCAGCATGTGGTCTATTCTCTTCAGTCTCTGAGGAGAATCGAGCCCCGTTTACTCTGAAAATACAGGAACTGGAGCCAGATACCAAGCAGAACCAGATGTCACGACCCAGAAGAGAGCGTGCACAGATGGTAGGGAGACATATGGCACTCAAGTTCTTTCCCACTGTGAGTGTCCCTGTCAAGACAGCTCTTTAGCTCTTTCACTATTTGTTCCTGCAGACAATATGTAGAGGAGTTAACTGCCAATTGGTTTTTTTCTGTTTTAAAGGGGCAGATGAATCTTATTTTTTGGACTATTTGACAAGTGGGAGAATGTATAACCTCCTTTACATGTAACTTCTTTACTCCTAGAAGGATGCATGTCCTTCCACTTCTCCTGTACTCCATTTGAAATGATGTGGTTGTGCCGCACATGACCCAGAAAGTAAGACCTAGTTGATACACTCTGACTGTGCTTCCCCAGGACTGAGAGGCAGAAGAGCAGTAGCTCAAAGTTCTTTCCAAATTCAAATGTTTCTGCAAGTCATCCACTCCATAGCACAGAACAAATAATCAGTTATGCATATAATGCATATGCTCTAGAGACCTTACTCTTCTTCTGCCAATAAAAAAATTAATAAAAACACTGGGAAAGAAGAAATAATACAAGACTGGGGGAGCTGGGACTGTTTAGTTTGAGGAAGAGGAGGCTGAGGGGAGACCTCATCACTCTCTACAACTTGAAAGGACATTGCAGAGAGGTTGGTGCTGGTCTCTTCTCGCAGGTAATTAAGGATAGAGCAAGAGGGAATGGCTGCAAGCTGCAGCAGGGGACGTTTAGGCTGGACATTAAGATAGAATTCTTCACAGAGAGAGTGGTCAGTCAGTGGAATCAGCTGCCCAGGGAGGGGGTGGAGTCACCGTCCCTGACTGTGTGTAAGAGTAGATTAGATGTGGTGTTGAGGGATATGGTGTAGGGGAGAACTTGTAGAGTAGGGCTGATGGTTGGACTTGATGATCCCAAGGGTCTCTTCCAACCAAAATGATTCTATGATATTTGAAATTAAACAGTATGGGTATTAGAAACAATATGATCAAAAAGAGAAAAAGTATCCTAAGGACTTGAATGTGGCCTTTCCCATCTTTCAGGGTTTGCATATATTCACACTATATAAACTGAGCAGGAAAGTGCGAAAGATCAAAATCAGCATTTAAGATGGGAGGAGAAACTGGGGTGTGTGACCGTAGACAATGAAGAAAAAAGAAGCACTTCCCTGATACATACTGCTGGTGAGATAAAGGAAGGAGAGAACATGGATTTTAATGACTGCCAACAGAAATACAGCCCACCTGGGAAACTGAAAGGGGAGGGGGAAGGGGGAAATCTCATGACACAGTGTTCAAAATTCCCCTGCTACTATAGTCACTGCTGTGCTCAAAATAAAGAAATAAATGAATAAATAAATAAATAAATAAATAAAAGGTCAAGATCAAATGAGCAGCTGGGGTCAAAACTGAACCAGAAAAAACATTTACATATCTATGTCACCGGATCAGGAGCAGCAATTCAAACCCAACCTTTCTGGAACAGAAGATCCATGTTAATGACTTTGTGAGCCTTCTAGCTTTCTTCAGGGTGAAATACCAACTCCTGATGGTCACTGCCATTGTCGAGCAGAGCTTTAGCTCCAGCTGTTATGCCACAATGATCCGGGTGTTCTCTCAGAGGAAGTCACACGAGCTGTACTTTTTCACCTGTGTCTCCTGGTGCCCAACAGACATGAGACTCCTTTTTTCAGTCATTTTCAACATGGAAAGCAATATTAGAGAAGGCTGAGGATACAAGTGGTTTGTACTACTTTCTTGCTCACTTTCATAGAATCATAGAATGGTTAGAGTTGGAAGGGACCTTAAAGATCATCACGTTCCAGCCCCCCTCCCCCTGCCATGGGCACTTCCCACTACAGCAGGTTGCTCAAAGCTCCATCCAGCCTGGTCTTGAACACTTCCAGGGATGGGGCATCCACAACTTCCCTGGGCAACCTGTTCCAGTGTCTCACCACCCTCACAGGAAAGAATTTCTTTCCAGTATCTAATCTGAATCTCCCCTTTTCCAATTTAAAACTGTTACCCCTTGTCCTGTCACTACACTTCCTGACAAAGAGTCCCTTTCCAGCTCTCCTGTAGATTCTCTTCAGATACTGGAAAACTGCTCTAAGGTCTCCCCAGAGCCTTCTCTTCTCCAGGCTGAACAACCCCAGCTCTTTCAGCCTGTCTTCATAGGAGAGGTGCTCCAGCCCTCTGATCATCTTTGCAGCCCTCTGCTGGACCCATTCCAACAGGTCCATGTCCTTTCTGTGTTGAGGACTCCAGAGCTGGACACAGTACTCCAGGTGGGGTCTCATGAGTGCAGAGCAGAGGGGTAGAATAACCTCCATTGCCCTACTGGCCACACTTCTTTTGATGCAGCCCAGGATGCAGTTGGCTTTCTGGGCTGCCAGCGCGCACTGTTGGCTCATGTTGAGCTTCTCATCCATGAGCACTCCCAAGTCCTTCTCCTCAGGGCTGCTGTCCAGCCATTCTCTGTCCAACCTGTATTTGTGCCTGGTATTGCTGTGTCCCAGGTGCAGGACCCTGCACTTGACTTGGTTGAACTTCATGTGATTTTCACTAACCCACCTCTCAAGCCTGTCCAGGTCTCTCTGGATGGCATCCCCTCCCTCCAGCGTGTCAATGGCGCCACTGAGCTTGGTGTCATCGGCAAACTTGCTGAGGGTGCACTCTATCCCACTGTCCATGTCTCTGACAAAGATGTTAAAGTGACTAGTGGTCAGTTTGTCTCAACAAGTGCATCAAGTTTGGGTTAATATTATCCCATCTTAAAAGCAAACGCACATACATTTCAACTAAATTGTTGATTTATTCTTTCTTTAAATAAAGAAGAATCAGCGCATCTGTCTCTATGGGAATTCTTTTATTGTACCACAAAACACCAGTGGGTTTTCCTATGTGACTTGAAAAAAGACATTTCCAAGGGGAGTAAAGAAACAAAATTCAGCTTCAAAATTAAGTCCCGTGATAAAAGGATAGGCCACTTCCTGTAATGCTACATTCAAGTAGTTAACTAACAATTAACCACAATAACAGTAACCTGTCTCCCACACTCATTTTCACACCAGAAAACTAAAATATCTAAATAATCATACTAAGTATGGTTGTTTAAAATGAAGTATCAGGTAAATAGATGCTGACTCTCAGTCATCTGTTTTCACTTCAGAGTCTTGTTTAGCGTGAAAAAGCCTGCCCTGAATATCGTAGCAAACCTCTGAAAAGAAGTGTGAAAAAAGGAGTGATAAATCATAATGGCACGTTCACAGCAGAAACAACAACAGCAACAGCAGCAGCAACGAAAAAGAGCGTATCTCCACACAAATCAACGTACTTACCGGTGCTGCGAAACCTACAGGCAGAACACTGAGACACACTGCTCGGAAGGAGTGTTGCTGCACCTTCTCAAAGACAAAGGTCACATGAACTGTTACTGCAAATCTTTCACACAAAACCTATGTTCCACTCCTGGACCCTGCTTTTCTCTCCCAGCAATACAGCCTGACAAAGAGTATATTCTACAGCAGACAAACTTCTGAAAACCAGCTGAATGGGATTGAGGACCAGGTGCTATCCTAGCAATAAAGGTAATTTAAGAACCTCCTTAGCTTCAGAAGAGAACACACACACAAAAAAAGCAAGCAGAATTCACGTTTGCATTCAGATGATGTTCTTCAAGGCTGGGGAGTGAAAATTCTTGCTACTTCAGATCACCTTGAAAAGGAAGCAGCACATGGTTTTCTCGTGGTAATGCACACAGAACAACAGCTTAGGATCCAGAAACACCAAGCTACTCCCAAGCAGGTTGATAGATCCACATGCCTCTATCTTTTTTCTTTCACAGACAAAATGTTAATTTTTGCCATTAGCACCAGTCATGTTTCAGAACTGACCATTTTCGACTCTCTCCAGGATGCTCAGCACAAGCACAGTCCTTTCATAGATCCTCAGTGAATTTCTGCACTTGTAGTTAGCACAGTTGAGACACAGAATGAGAACATCTGGTTTCAACAAGCAGCAGCACAGTCTAGAAAGCTTCCAGGTTTGCAAGAAATCCAAACTATTCTGTTTCCTGACCATTTCAAGAGACCAAGTTTAGAAACACCCCATAGACCAGATACACCAGAATAATTATTCAATATTTGTCTAAAAAGCCACAGATTCCATTCCCCTTGCTGAACACATTTGGTACCAGCTGTTCAGCTGAAATACATTTAGCGTTGTGAGGAGTTTTAAAGATACCTGCTTTGTCGTGTATTTTCCCAGCCCCTTCAAGAAGCAAGGATAAAGCCTATTGCTCAGGAGGGGACCCCAAAGCTTGCACAGTGCAGATTCTTGCAGTAACAAGGAAGTCATTTACAGTGAGGCAACAAGAAGAGAAACAGAATGACTAGGGAAAGGCTGACAACAGAAACAGGTTTTTAATTTATCAACTGTAGTTTCAATTTTAAAAAAAATTACTTCACAGATGCTTCTTCAGTGGATATTACATTTATGTGGACCACGACTATTTAATAGTCTATCACCAATCAGCAACATTTGCTTCTCATATCTGTGTGAGACTAACACAACAAATTGTGTCCAAAACTCCGAACAGAAATAAAGTTTCACAGAGCTTTTCTTTTAGTGTGCCACTTGGGGAGCGGATGAGTAGCTTCTACTCCTTGAAGAAAACTTTTACTTTGTAATACAAAGAATTTGTGTAAAATAAATAAATAAATAAAATTAGAATATTTCAGAATTACCTTCTCAGTACTGTTTTAATAAGTGCCTCTTAGCTGCCCTTTGCTGCAGAAGTGTTCAAAGTTAGGGGCAATACACACGCTTCAGAATAAGATTTCTTCTTCCTCGATGGCATTTGATAGCGCACATTTTTCCAGAATCTTGTACTTGGGGAACAAGATTTCTCTGAGAAGTCCCCTTTCCACTGGATAGCTCCATGTTTTTGCTTAATGTATCTGATCGATTCCGGCATGCTTGTGTAGTCCTGGATTTCATCCATTTCTATAAGAATCACTTTAATCCCATCACGGATGAGAGCATTATACATAACTAGTTGCTGTTCAGAGGTGTCTCCTAATAGGTAGCAATTAGATGTTTCTGATCCCAAAATAATCATCAGTCTTCTGCTTTGCTTAAGAGTTTCATCAGCAACACTGACCACAGCTGTAAGCAATGAAAGAACAATCAAAGTTGGCACTGAAACTTTACAACTGATGTAAAACATTTCTTCATTCTAAAATAGCATATATACAGAGCAGTGACTAGCTCAGAGGACTGGTAGGTTTAAGATCTCCCAGCTGTCTTTCATGACTCAACATCTATTGCATTAGATCTCTGATAAAAATTGTTTTCTTCAGTCCCCAGGAGCAAATACCATTCAAAGAACTTCAAGAATATTATTAATCCTGCTGAATCCTCATTTGTTCATCCCTGAAAAGGAAGTGCAGACCCTTATGCCACCAGAACAGAGTTTTTTGTAAGGAACCAACAAAATTTAAAATAAATAAATAAATGAAAAGTCCATTGGATAAATTATCCATTAAAAATAAACAACTTTATTTTCCAAAAATAGGTGGTATCATCTTCTAACCCCAGAACAACGTGTCGAAAGAGGATTTATAATCTCTGCTAACTAAAGCGTACCTTCTCCCGGTAACTCGTCCCTTCCGCATATGAAGAGACTGTATCCACATTGCTGTTCTAACACATCGGGGAGCATTCTACGCACAAAGGTTTCCAGCCGACAAAAGCTCCCGCCTTCCCTGCTCTTCGCGTAGAGGACATATGCATCATAGACCTTCCCATCTAAAATACAAATGTTTATATTAAAAAAAAAAAAAACCAAACAAAACCAAACTAAAAACTAGGCACACGCCTTTGTTACAAGGTGTCATTTAGGGCTGTTTAAAAATAGTAAGGGGGTAGGGTGGGGATGAGGGGGGAGCTGATTTACCTATCTGACAAAATAACATCCAAGTACTAAAATGCTCTACAAAGCAAAAGAAAGATGATCAGCCACAGAAGCTGACCTCTTTATCCATCACGGGGATGGAAGAGCCAGCAAGTGAGCTGGGTGCAGGACCTGGGACCTGTAGGAAGGGGCCCCCTACCCCAGAGGTGTCAGGACATTAAGACAGTGTCTTCCTGCAGGGCTTTCTGCACCACCTCTCCTGAAACAAACTCACGAGCAGTTATCTCCACTAACCATGAGAGAGGGCGGAAAATGGCGACTCTCTCTTGTAATGATTCTATGAGGGAAAGGCAGGTAGAAGAAAAGGCCAAAAGGCATCTGGGGTCTTAAGAGTTAAAACTGCACCTATAAACAGGAATGAAGAAACCAATGCAAAATCAGATTTAACAAGTGAAGTTTAGCTCAACAAGCTACACAACATAGTTTGGGTTTATTTTTTTTTTCCTTAGAACTCTATTAAGGTGTTCTAGGAAAACATAACTTTTAATCAGAAGTTGAAATGACTTTTCTTTGATCTGCTTGAGGACAGGGAAGCTCTACAGAGGGACTTGGATAGACTGGATAGATGGGCCAATGTTAATGGCATGGCCTTCAACGAGGCCAAGTGCCGGGTCCTGCACTTGGGCCACAACAACCCCATGCATCGCTACAGGCTTGGGGCAGTGTGGCTGGAAAGCTGCCTGGCAGAAAAGGACCTGGGGGTGCTGGTCGACAGGAGGCTGAACATGAGCCAGCAGTGTGCCCAGGTGGCCAAGAAGGCCAATGGCATCCTGGCTTGCATAAAGAATAGTGTGACCAGCAGAAGTAGGGAGGTGATTGTCCCCCTGTACTCAGCACTGGTGAGGCCACACCTTGAGTCTTGTGTCCAGTTCTGGGCACCTCAGCACAAGAGAGATATCGAGGTGCTGGAGCGAGTACAGAGGAGGGCAACAAAGCTGGTGAGAGGCCTGGAGAACAAGGCTTATGAGGATCGATTGAGGGAGTTGGGGTTGTTTAGTCTGAGGAAGAGGAGGCTGAGGGGAGACCTCATCACTCTCTACAACTGCTTGAAAGGGCATTGTAGAGATATTGGTGCTGGTCTCTTCTCACGGGCAATGAGCGACAGGACAAGAGGGAATGGCTGCAAGCTGCAGCAGGGTAGGGTTAGGCTAGACATTAGGAAAAAATTTTTCACGGAGAGAGTGGTCAGTCAGTGGAATCAGCTGCCCAGGGAGGTGGTGGAGTCACCCTCCCTGACTGTGTTTAAGAGCAGATTAGATGTGGTGTTGAGGGATCTAGTGTAGGGGAGAACTTGTAGAGTAGGGCTGATGGTTGGACTTGATGATCCCAGGGGTCTCTTCCAACCTAAATGATTCTATGATTCTATGATTCTATGAAAACATTTAAACTAAATGTTAACTATCTCAATGCACGTAAGTCATTTACTTTCAGGCTATGGGGAACTTCAGACAGTCTAATTCTGAGGGCTGCCAAACAAAATATCTATAATGTTGCACGCATTCCAGTTTTTCCCACCTAATGTATTTGTCTACATCACAGCAATAAAAACATATAATAATTACAGAATACAGAACTAGTATTGGTTTTAGTCTTTGGCATGTAACCACCAAACCCAACAGAATATAGAAGGAAAGTGTTGGGTAAAAGAGAGAAGTTACAAAACCAACCACGCAAACAAACCAACCCCAATTCCAACAAAATTAATCTCTGAGAAAATGAGAGTCTGATTTTCAATGCCCGTCTTTAAACAGGTAGTTTACTGAACGTAGCTCTGCTGACACCTACTGATCATCGTCAGAACCACCACAAATTTACACGTTAAAAAAAAACCCTACTTAACAGAAAAGCAAAAAGCAACATGCTAATCTGGGGAAAGCCTGGATTTCTTGTTGACCTGTCTCACCATGGCTGCCTCCCATAGTTTGCAGTGTTTATTGCCTCAGCTATGATTACATGTATTTTACCCACATGACTGAAAAAAAAAAAACCCAAAACCACCAAAAAATGTCTTTCTGCGTATCTGAAAATTCCTCAAGGAAACTCCACGTACATTCTACTAATCACATTATTGCTTAGAAGTAATGGCCAGTGAAAAAAATGAAAAGTCTAGTTACAGTAAAGTACCTGGTCACACTTACATACCTTCCTTCCTTGCAAAGGCACAGACAGAATTACGGTACCAAAGCACCAAGTCAATCTTGAAAATCTTGTAGATTATTAAAGTAATAAATGTTAAAATTAACAAAGAGACACTTCCTCCAGTCAGCCAACTTTGTATATCAGCAACTGCACAAAAATAGAGATGATTTTTTATTTTTTATTTTTTTAAAATCTGATCATTTCATACAAATATAATACAAATTCCAGTATCGCATTTTTCACTGCCATCCACCTATTATTTTAATAATGATAAATACAGTACTACAGTGACTCCTCCCCTATGCACAAGTACATGCATACATACAGTAAACTGTAATTCATGGGTCTTCTAGCAACATGATATATGAGCATGTGCTCATCATATATGTCAAAACCCCTTCTGGGGAAGCCAGGACAAACAGAAGCCTCAAAAACTAACAGTGTTTCTTACCTCTGTGTTTTAATATAATATAGGATGCAACCTGCCCAAAGGCATTTGAAGCTTGACAGACAAACGGTTGTTCATAATCTTCACTATTCACTTCTGAAATTATTAGCTTCACAGAATGCATAGGGCGCCCATCATAAGAAGTTTTCTCCCTGCCCAAAGGGTGACAAATCAACATATAAAACCACAGTCCTTTCTGGAATGGCTTCATCAGGTAGAGCTGCAGCACAACAATGGGTGTTTCCATCATCTCTTCTGAAGTGTGCTTCACATTTGCTGATGGAAACAACCATTGTTGTGCTGCAGCTATACGTGATGAAGCCATTCATCATACAACATTTAGGCCTCTTACTGACATTTAGCATAGACTTTGGAAAACATCAAGATATTATCTTATCTACAGCCATATTTCCCCAAAGTAATATAAGATTTCTATAGGCTGAAGTACAAAAATATGCCTTACAAACCTAAGCAAACCCTTGTTATGGGCTTTCCAGCCCCTATAAGAGTAGGTAGAGAGAGAAATTCCACAGTGTGATATAACACAGAAAGAGGCCCTGGTCGCATCACCTTGCGATAAGCAGCTCTGGGACAGGGAAGAGGGACCTCAACAGTGATCACCCACAGGAGGCAACACCAACTTACAGTGTGCTTCCTGCTGCAGGGAGTGGAGTTGAAACTATCACTTCACCCTATGAATCAGAACAGACTTGTAACAGCTAAAGTGTCAGGCTGCACTGTTAAGAGGCACGGATTATTGCCCATACGTTGTACAAGGGCACAAAAACGTGCATTATGCTGCACATTCAGTACATCATGGGTACCATGATGTGACTGAAATACGAACTAAACAACTTCTTAACCACCAGCAAAAACAATGATACCACTACCTTGTTAGCAATACATCTCAAATGCAAAATTAACTAACTAGTCTACTTAGCAAAGTGCTATTCTCTCCTGAGAAAATATTCTAGTTACCATTTGAAATGCAAAATCAAAGCTTGAAATACATCATAAAGAGCCTATACAGGACCACATGAACCCCTTTCTAAGCAGAAAGTTACAGTAGTTTGAACACTGTAGCAAGGAATGAATGAATCAGCATCACTAATGCAAATGACTAGTGCTTGCAAAGACAACTTATTAAGTGCTAGGACGTACAAAAAAGTAACACTGCTTTTATATCAATTCAGTGACCACATACCTCTCCATTATGACCCAATTGTTTATGGCACTACAATTCTTCATGATAGTACAATACTTTTGTATAGAGGTTTCTCTTGGTGAGCATTTTTAAGAATTTGGTATTTTATTTCCCCCTTTGTTTTCCGACGCGGATTTATTTCTCACAACTATATTCTAACTTTGAGGATATAATTATCATTTTTTTCATCAGTTTCTTGCTCATAGATAGTGCCTGAGAATTCACAGAAATGATTGCGTTTTTTCTTCATAGCACCACCATGAGACCAGGACTGACAAAAAACCCTGCAATTTTTAGTTCCCAACCCCTCATATCTAAGATACTTTCAGATTACCTTTTGCTCTGATTTAAGTTCCTATTTCATATTGGGTCTAATTTCTTCTCTCCTAACTCCATTTAACCTGCTTTTAACTCTCACCTTATTGCCCTTCTCATGCTCTGCTTTTCCTCCCAAACCCCAGCTCATCACTGGAAATCTCTCCCTTTTCACCTCTCACCCCACTAAGCTTCCACACAAATGGCCCCAACAAAGTCTTCCATTAGCTTTTCAGCTGATCTCAGTTACACTTCTGTAACTCAAGGCTCTGAAATCTGGAAGTCTTAACATCTGTAAACCCCAGGTTTCACCTCTTGCAACCTTTCAGAGGCAGATGTGAAGGTGAACGCAGAAGGAGACAGTCTGAGGATCACGTGCCTGCACATGATTAATCCAACTGAAAGAGGCTTTTGCCAGGCCAGGGCCTACTCAGTAGAAACCATATTACAATTACAAGACTGTAAATCCACAAAACACCTTTTCCCAAGATTGGAAATTCAGACAGATTTTCACAATGACCAACAAGTGAAGTCCATGTGCACACTATGTTTCAAGTTTCTACTTCAAAGCAGAAAGTCAATTGGAGGAGGAAAGAGTTAGATGTTTTTGAAAGAAAGCTATTTAAGCAAGTGAAAAATATTGCTACATATTGTAATGTCAAAGGGAGAAAGTTCCACTTTGTCTGCCAACATGATAGTTGCTAATCTGAAAATATACTTACTCATAATGACTTGCAAAAATTCTGCTCTTATAAAATACTTCAATATAAACACCGTTGCCTGTCCAAAACACCTCATACCCATCAGCACCTGTTGTATTGCAATCCACTGTAACCTGTGAGCCTACAAAATTGTGTTACAAAGTGAAAAGTTAATTTCTGTACTTTAATTAAAGTCTATACAATTTTGTTCACAGACTCCCACACAGACCAGCTTAAGGATGGTCCCACACCCTTACAGAAAAGTTACTGTACACTCAATCTATGTGCTCTGGGATCTGCAGGTTCAGAAAGAGACTGGTAGGATGGAAGAGTCTAAATCCAAAAAGAAGATGCCCATCTCTGGGCATCACTTTCCCCGTAGACTCAAAGTGGATCTGTTCTTAGAATCTCTTCCAGAGTGATGGAAAGCAACAGATGTTACAGAGAATCATTTGGGCTCCCTCTAATTTTCTTTGCGCCTGAGAAACTTCCCTAGCACTTGTAAGCAACATGCCTTGTCTCCTTCCCTCCCATCCCCAAACACTCCTCCTTCAGGAGATCAACATAAAGAAATGGAGATGGTCACTGAACTAGTTTTTGTCATAAAACAAAACCAAGAAAACACAGAGTATGGCAGCCTTCAAGTATACTTTTCACTAGGATACAAAATCGTATTTTCTTATAGAGAAATCTACTTACCAAGTTCCACTTCAATGGAGTTGTTTCTTGGGTAAGATATTTCTGGGGGCTTGTTTGGTGGGCTCACTAACCAAATAAAAAGAAAGTGCTTTTCAGAAAACGTGGAGCAGTTGCAGCTCTGTAACCCAAGTACATCTTAAAAACGCCTGTCTTATGGACAAGGTTGTCAGCAATTTTACAACAGACATCACTCAGTACTGAAAGTCTGGTATCTCAGGTAGTCATTGCTTCTGACTTGAAGATAAACTATTCTTTGCCCCACCTTTTCCAAGATGTAGTGCCACAAATCTCCACACGCTCACGGTGGACTGGCTATTCCACGGCATAACAATCCTGTAGTACTGCAGACACAGGTGTCGAGAAGGGTATAGGCAAATATCTACAGTATTACCCCTCCACAGTCTGGATAGCCTGCCACCCAGCACCCCATAGATACAAACTGGAGCCAAATTCTTGGAGCAATGCATCTATTATGGACTTTTATAAAGGGGAAATTTAATTTCTGTACTCTAGTGAAAGGCCTTACAATTCTTCCCACAACACTATCTAAAAGGAGGCCCCTTTTAGATGTTTACATTAGGACTAGATGGCCTGGAAAGCTTATTTCTCTCTGCAGGCTACAAAAGGAGAGTAAATCAACAGTTGAAGACCTAGACACTGACACAAAAAAGATGTCTCAGCATGCCTATGCAAATCCTAACTTGCAAGAGATGAACTTGGATAGACTGAACACACATACCAATTCCAGCTGTCTCAGGCAGCTGTAGGACGATTTAGAATGTTTCTGATCAGATATTCAAAGTTCAAGAAAGTTTCTTCATGAGCACAACTTAACAAAAAGAAATCATAAAGAATCCCTTTTGAGGCCCCTAGTGAAGCACACAGGATTGCCTCAGATATTCTTGCCTTTCTGAAAACTGTGCCTGGACTATTGTTTGGACCCCAGATCACCCATTTTAGTTAGCACAGACTTGCTCAGCTAGAGACTTTAAAAACAACTGAGCTGCCTTCAGCCACAATTTGGGCTGGTTTAGTTCCTCATTCCTGCAGCAAGAGGATAATGTGAAGGTGAGAGAAGAAAGATGGGCAGATAAAGAGGGTGCAGCTACAGCAGAAAGTACTGTGCCTACCAAGCATCGCTGGGCACCTGCTTAGGGACCCTGGCAGCTGGTCTGAGTAGCAAAGCTTTGGCATATGTGCAACTTTGAACAGGCGAAATCTATCTTCAACACAGTAGCAGCAATAGACAAGAATATGCAAGCTCTCAGTCAGAACTGTTTTCCCTCATATTTAGGTGAAACCTTGTAGCCCTAAGCATGCCTATCCACAAATTGGGTCTTTTAGCTTCAGTCTTTAGAAACTTGGACAAAAATGTGGAGTCGCTGTTACGAACACAAACAGTGAAATTATCTACTTACCTTCTACAGTCAGACTGACGTCTCGTGAAACGTTATACTGTTTTCCGTTGTAGGTAAAGGTGGTTTCACATGTATAGTTACCTTTATCATGCACATTCACATCGAAAATGATAAGATCACTGTTTGAGAGGGCAAACCTTTCCCCTTCCAGCAGCTGGCAGTCCTAAACACACATAGAGAACTCCGTTAATTCATACCCCCATCTCTTTGCAGAGCTTGTCTCTCCTTAACACAATCTGAACTTTCAGTGGGACACAGCATAAGGGCGAGTGCCTTGCAGAGCCTGAGGAAGAGTGAGGGCGGTAGAATGACAAGCCAAACATACTTCGTTTTGACCCCGAGTTTTTAAGGTCATTTCCTATAGAAAACAACCTCCCATTTTAGAGAAATAAGGAAATAAAATGCAGGTGTCAGGATTTGTGGAAGTATTGACTAATGAAGAACTGCCTAATAATTAGACTTAATTTTTTAAGACATTCAAATGCTTTTGGTAGTATGTAGACTACATGGGCATGAGGGAGAAACGGTGCAGAAGGCACTATGGTCTTGTGGAACACGGAAAGAGCAAACGGAAAGTACAAACAATAAGAAGTGGTGTTTATTTAATGGAACAAAGTTGAGCACGTAGTGGATATGCCATCTCTCATAAATGACATACCGGGTCTGTTTCCACACAAAAGAAATTCACTACAGTGTATTTCACTAGCAGGTAAAAAGATGCCACCTGGTGGATACGTGGGTCAATGTCTCCTACATCTAAGCTGTTTTTCTACCCCGTTTATCAAAAAACTTGTATACACCTTTAAAAGATAAAAAGCCTTAATCCTGTACCAATTTGTTTTAAAATATTTTTTCCCCCATTTACAATAAATCTTTAGGTTTTCCCTTAAAATTCACAAAGGTCAGTGATTTATATTTTAAATTATGGACAGTTACAAGACAGTAGAAAACAGAACATCCTCACCTTATACCAATGAACAGGCTGAGTACTCTTCTCATTCCTGAAATAATCCAAGTGTGGGCACACGACCTTTGCAGATGATACTGTGAATATCACCTCCTCTACAGCAAATTTTTCATTTAAGCATAAACCATCAGTCCTCTCAAAAACTGTTACCTTTGTATACATTTTTCTGCAGTTTGTCAAATTCCTGCAATTAATATAACATAATTGAATTCACTTATTTTGCATATTTTTCCAACTCAAAAATAGATGGTATTCTTTTAGGAGAAGAAAGAGAGGATGAGAAGTTTGTGGTTTCTCTAATAAATTTACTTTTCCCTGCTAAGGGAAAAAACCCACCAAAACTAGACTTACTTCCCCCAACCTAAATTTAGATTTTGTGAACGCACTCTCCCTTCTCAATTAGTATTTCTCTTATCCTTGAAATTTAACTTGCTTTCTAAAAATTACTGCCTTTAAAAGTACTTTTTGTTAACAATGTAATTTATTTTTTTTTTAATTTTCACCTTATGACACATTCATAATCTCCAGAATCTTCTAACATTGCAGGGAGAAACCAAATTAAATTCTTCTGCTGATGAATTCTAGAAAGTCTGTCTCTAGGCACAGCTGTCTGGTTACCAACTTTATACCATGTTAAGTTGTAGTCTCCACTTTCCAAGCTCTTTTCCAGTGAACATTTAATTGCAAGAGGCTGCCCATGAGGCACAAGAATTTGGCTCAACATCACATCATAGGCTTCACACTTCTCTAAAGAAAAGAAATAGGCATTAAAGGAAATCTCAAACACTGTGAAAGAATATACTGAACATACTTCCTTACAGAGTTCATTGGAGTTTTCACCTTCATTCTTAAGTCATCTATTAAATACAACTACAATCCCTTATCTTTACAGTTGAGAGTATTACCCAGTGATATACGTATATAGTTATGCCACTGAATTGAAATGCTGGGTTTTTTAATGCAAGCTTGATACTCAGTAGAATCTCTTCATTTGCAGCAGACTGTCATTTGTATGTTTTAGTTCAGATGAAAATTACTAAAGTACTTGTATTTCTCAAATCTGTTTCATGCACATATGCACAAACATACACATGCACACAGAAATTTCAAATTTAGTGTTCTTATTTGTTGACTTTGTTTAACAGTAGTCAAACTAAGTCATAAGACAGACTATGCTCTCAGTACCCAAATATCCTAAGAGGACACTGAAGTTAAAGTTGCTGTTGCACAAATATTAAGTTTGCTATGGAAATTTCAATTTACCATTCATTTTATAAGAAATTAAAGAGGAATTATTGCAAGCACTCACCAACGTGCTCATTTTCGTTCCCCCTGACCCAGGAAAAGAACCATGAGATTTATTTTCTTTTGTCAATATGACAAAAAAGACACCAACTCTGGATACCACGGTCAGATTTCTAAGTCAGCATTGCATTTATTTAAACTTCCTTGTTTTGTTAGACTGCAAGAACGGCCACACAGTCATGTAATCACCTGTCAAGCCCCAAACCCTGCCTCTGATAACAGCCATTGCAAAGGTGTGGGAAAAGAGAGTAGAATCCACACATAGGGTAATACATCCCCTTTCCTGCCTCTGCTGTGCGGCACGAAAAACCGTTTGCTGCCTGTTATCGTTTCCGTGGGTATTTTCTTGTTATGAGAAATGGCAAAGTAAACTTTCCCTCATCTGCCTAGTCCACAGTACTTACAGTTTTACAGACCCCCATTCGTATCTTCCCTTAGTCATCTCTTTTCTTTAACCTCTGAGTCCTCATTCAATTAATGACTTCTCATACGAAAGCCACCCCGTATCAGACAACGCTGTCGCTCGTCTCTCTACCTTTTCTGATATAGACTTTCTGAAATGCAATAACCAAAACTGCAGAGCTCAATTGATTCACATTCACCACGGTGTTCTACAGTAACATAATGAAGTTTTTTGTTTTCTGCTCTAGTCCCCCAAAAGTCTGCTTTTCTGACCACCACTGATGGCACAGCTAACGCTTCCAGTGAGCATCCAGAGATGGAGTTTAGAAAAAACTCAGTCATGCACATAAATTTGACTTTTCACAGAAACTCAGTATCGAGTGAAAAAATGTTTCACAACAAGGCCCTCCATAGCCACCAATAACCTTACCTGCAATAATTAAATACAGAAACACTGTTGTGATATTACATGAAAACAATGTTTTTGCTGTCATGTTTCCCTGCAGAAAAGGAAAGAAACCCATCAGTTTCTAATAAAAACTTCCACGAGTGAAAGTCAAGGTTGCATGAGACAGTTAATACAGGACACAGAAATTACAGGAATTGTCTTTGATTTCTTTTGAGTCTGTTACCTGCTTGTTTGACATAGCAGCTGCTAATTATTATACCAGATGAAAAAAAAGGAGTGAATATTTCCTATTCAGCTTGTCAAGCACTCATTTCATTTCTTTTACGTCTCTATCACACTTCTCACCAGTTCTTGCTTTCCTACGCTACAGTCTTAGTCTCTCTCAATTGTCCCTTAGATGGAAACTTATTTCATACTTCTGACCATCTTTTCCACCCTCTTCTGCACCTCCTCCAGTTATACTACAAACTGGAAGAAGAGAGAACAGAACTTGCATACGGTCTTTAAAACATATATGTCCTACAGACTTATAAACTAAAACAATTACTTTTTTTCTGGATTTTTTTCATAATAATTTCTAACAATCTCTTTGTTCTTGATGTGCTACTGAGCATCAACCTGGTATTTCCATGAGCCTATGTAATATAATACTCAGATCTCATCACTGAGAGTGAAAGATCAGGTAAACCCAGTGAACCACTGAGCATGTCATGTTAGAAAATTTTCTTTACATTTACCTACAATAAATTTCTTCTGCTATTGATGTCCAGTCATTCACTATCATGACATCCTTCAGCCACACCTTGCAATTAACATCTCTGTGTTCTAGCCTGAGTGGCTTTGCACTATTTTTCCCTCTGCTCCCATTAAAAACACATGCTGAGCAGACAAGAGTTGTTTGGGACTCCACTAGTGATCTTCCTCCACTTGAAAAACTGAACATTTATCTTTTACATACTTATTTATACATGTGAGAATAAATATATTGGGGCAGTCTGCTTCATGGACAGCCTCTGCTGAATGCCTTTTGGAATTTAAGGCAGATTGTATCAACCATGTCCCCTGTATCCAATGTGGTCACATACAGGTGCACAATTCTATCACACTTCTAGTACTTGTGAGCTGGGACTTCCCTTTACAAAAGTTACTGTTGACTCCTTCCCTACATAATTTATCTTTCTTTTCACTGGTTCCATTCTATAAAGCAATTCCTACCCAGCTGCATCCTACACATACCAGACTCACTGGTGTCTACTTTCCTGGCTCTCTTTTAATCACTTGGGAAGGATTAAAAAAAAAAAAAAAAAAAAGACATTTACCACTTTCTGATCTTTTGGTCTGAAAGCTGCTTTAAACGAGATATTCACAAGAAGAAAACACAAAAGTGAGTATTTGCCACCAGTTGTGATGCTTTGTTACCAATAGTTTTGTTCTATAACTGACTTTTACTGACTTTTCAATTTGAGAGAGATCCTCCATGGGAGATTAGCCATACGAAAAGGTAGCAGCACTGAACTCCATGCCCTTCCAAGATGAACACAAATGCAAAAAAAAAGTTGGATTTTTTTTCCCCCTGCTACGTTCATATCTTCCCATAGCCCATCCCACAGGGGTTTTTTTAATATCTGAATGATCTATTGACTCTCAGAACTCTTCAGCAGGCTTCTTATCCCCAATGTGTTTGGATAGGGATCTATCAGTTGCATCCCTCTGACATGTTGTTCCTTAACTTGGCCTGCCTTACTGCTTTTTTTCTATTCATCCTGTCACAGTTTTTACAGCCCTGTGAAAGAAGAGATGCCATTAGTCAAACTGCATGATGAGCAGGAGAACTTCAGCCCATTGTGAAGGATCTTCAGTTGATCACCGATTTCTACAACAGTCAAAGATGACACTTCCGGCTGTCAAGTTTTACTTCATCAAACTGACTCAGAAGCGTGCCACCTATTGAGTCACCCCCATTGCTTCTTGCAGTGCCCGCCTTCTTCTTCCCCCTTCTTTTCCCCTCCTCCCTCATTGCAAGTTTCCGCTCCAATTACCAGGCAGGTCTTCTCTTGCCTAGCTGTGCGAAGGAATGAGTGAGTCCCCGCAAGAATGCCAGGCATAAAAAGAAATACACAAAAGTTTAAAATCTCTGGAAGTGTTTTGTGTGTGTTTGTACCAATCTCCAACTACTTTCATTATTGCGATGGATGCCAACTCCTAAAATCTCTAGTTTTCAACTTTAAAGAAGACAAAAATATCATAAAGGAAATAATTTAAAAAGAAACCAGGACTGAACAGACTCCACTTACAACTAGCTATTTTCTTTTTGACTTCTCTGAATTGCTGATTTTTTATATGCTCTGTTGCATTACAGCGTTCTCTTACTCTACTGTTTGGTGTCACACATGTTCTTTCAAGCAGATTTTTTGTTCCAGCAGTAGATTCAGTAGATGCAGCAGTAGTATTTTGCCATGTTCTGAAGGAAAGGCTTCCATAATTCCACTTTTCTATACAGTCAATGTTCTATCTATTTAAATGTATAACTTGCCCTTTAGCCAACATGGAGAACCTGCAAGTACATAGCCCTGTGTAAAACTGCAGACATGAACTGCTCTAAGACTCCTTCTTATCCCTGGCTTTTCTTGATGAAAAAGCTTCCATTTCTGTAGAAGGTATACCCAACGGCAAAATCAGGCTCTGCTCTATTGCATGTGTTCACATAGTTCATGATGAAAATAACAAACATACAACTGCAGAGTCAAGTGCAAATGTTTTTCTTACCACATGCCACCATGATAAACAGCTAAATTTCTCCCTTTCCCAGCCATTCTGTCCGCATCTTGAGCCTGCAATTGACCTGTGGAGCTTTACCATGCAGGACAGAATTCAATTGGAATTATTTTTGCCCGAATTTTCCAGAAGGGAAACAATTCCATGTGTCTGAGACCATATCTGTAAAGTTTCACCCTAAAAGGAAATATTTGCATCAATTTAAAATCAAATAAGAAAAAAAAAAGAAGGCAACAAACATCTGAAAGAGGTCTTCACTGATACACACGCCCGAATTACATTAAAAGTACCCATGATAGCACATGGTGAGGCATAGTTCCCATCAAAATTCCTGATTAAATTGGTACAGCCACCTTTTCCTCCGCTCTTTGGTCTTTTCAAATTTGATCTACTCAGTCGAAAAAAAACTAGCCAAAAACTCATCAGAACTTTGACAATTCACGTCTCTCGGTAAATTTTGCACAGTTGAGGCGCTTTTTCTTTGAGTGACTTGCTCAAAAACACAGAATTTCGACGCGCAACAGCCCTGTTCTCAGAATTGAGAGAGCTAACCACAAGTCAGAGTATCACACCATTCCTTTTACATAAGCCCATGAGCATTTTAAATCGGGAAGAAAACATATAGGTAGGTAGGTAGGTAGGTAGGTAGATAGATAGATAGATAGATAGATAGATAGATAGATAGATAGATAGATAATTACCTTAAACGCTTCTATTAACTGCAAGGTGCTCCATGCCTCTTCAAGAGAGCTTAATCAAGTGTCTCGCTCCTGATCTAGGAAAAACCATTACAAGAGCTCGGTGAATTCCTTTGCTGTGGCGACACACCCATCCGGAGCTGAGGAGCCGGCTTCGCCCCACCGCCACCTCGGACTTAAGTCACAGCGCTGCGACTACGCAGCCACCTTTCCGTGAATCGCCGACGTCCCTTCCCCGGCTGCGGCAGGAAATCTCCACCTGAGAGGGGTTGTAGAGCGGCCCGGTCGGCCGCCGCTACCCGGCGACTCGCAAGACCCAGAGGGCCACTGTGTACCTTCCCAGAGAAGGCGTCCTCACCCTTTCTCTCATCAATCCACTCGGCGTTGTCGCAGAGGCCGCCCCCACCCCTTGCCGGCAGCCCCCGCTGCGGGGGAAGCCGCGCCACCGCCTCCCTCAGCGCCGAGGCCAGGCAGGTTCCCTCAGGAGGGGCCGACGTGCAGGCGAATTCTCACTGCTGGTGGTGCCTACGTGCTGCCGGGGGCGGACCGAGGCGGGGGGAAGCCCCCGCTGCCGTCTCCTGGGAAGCCCGGGCTGCCCCTCAACCGGCTCACGCCCGCAAACAAGGGTAACCCCGAGGCGCTGAGGTGGCCCCGGCGTCAGGGCTGGGCCGGCCGGGCCGCCGTCCCCTCAGCTCCCCGCAGGGCGGAGGTGTCCCGGCGCAGGCAAAAAGCAGCGCTGATTAAACTCTGTGCGGTGGAACATAAGGAGTTTGAGCAAGAGCCGCTCTCCGTTGGAAGAGGCAGGCGACGCGGCCACCTCACTTCAAAGACCGCCAGAGACGCCATCCCCGGCCCTTCGTGCAGGGCTTGGCCTCCGCCCCAGGGCTGGCTCGGGGGTAGCCGGCAGGAAATCCTGCCGGTAAGGATTGCGAGATTTGGCGTGACTGACCTGCTTTTGGGGGTAGCTTTTTGCTTTTTTGCTTTTTTTGTTTTGTTTTTTTTTTTTTTTACTGTAGTACAGCTACTTCCCTACTTGAAGACACCGTGTTACTGGAAGAGAAAGATCCCCTCAGGACTGTGGAGGCTGTTGGCCGGAGCATCTCAGGGATGTCATCCGTCTTACTTGCTTCTTCAGTAGGCTGATTTGACAGCTTGGTGTAGGTTTCCCAGACTGCCACGTCACCAAGATTTGTATTTGGCGCTGAAGCTTGAGCATACAGGTGGTTTAACCATGGAGCTGCTGGCTCACTCCCCACGGGTGCGATGGAGGAGGGAGTCAGAAGAGTAAAAGTGAGGAAAAACTCATGGGTTGAGATAAAAACAGTATACTAAGTAAAGCAAAAGCTGCACACTCAAGCAAAGCAAAACAAAGAATTTATTTTCTGCTTCCCATGGACAGAGAGGTGTTCAGCCATCTCCAGGAAAGCAGAGCTCCAACACTTGTAGTGGTTACTGGAAGACAAATGCCATCACTTCGGACATTTCCCCCCACCACCACCCCTTCCTTTTTCTTCCCCAATCTTTATATACTGAACATTATATCTTATGGTATGGAATATAGAATCATAGAATCATTTAGGTTGGAAGAGACCCTTGGGATCATCAAGTCCAACCATCTGCCCTACTCTACAAGTTCTCCCCTACACCAGATCCCTCAACACCACATGCAATCTACTTTTAAATTCAGTCAGGGATGGTGACTCCACCACTTCCCTTTGGTCAGTCTGGATCAGCTGTCCTGGCTGTGTCTCCCCACAACTTCTTGTGCACTCCCAGCCTCCTTGCTGGTGGGGTGGGGTGAAGAGCAGAAAAGGATTTAACCAAATCCACCAGTGCACTGTAACACTGTTTCTCATCCCAGATCCAAAACAGCCCTGCACCAGCTGCCAGCAAGAAAGTTAATTTAGTCCCAGCTGAAACCATGACAAGCTGCTAGGTTTTTACCTTAAAACCTAAGGGCTATGAAGTAACCCTGGCATGGTTTAGAGGTTACTTAGGTTGTGGCTGTTCTTGGAACAGTATGTTCACTCCGTTCTGGTTTTTCTAAGTTTTCTGTTTCACTCCCACGTCACAGCTGGAGTCAGAGTTCTTCAAAATAGTTCTTCAAAATAGTTCTTCAAATGTAGTACAGTGAACACATGTTGAACACAGGATATGGGCATCTTTAAGACTGCTTTGACACTTGTGGACTAACTACTAAAATAGATAGTATGGTAGGAGAAAGCTCTTTCTTAGGATCCTCCCAAAGTAGGCAACAATCATGGACCTTTTAGAATTATCAAGGCAGATATCCTGGTTATTTTTGAAAATACAGAATAAACAGATTTGCTAATCAAATTATAAGCATTTTGCAAAACCTGTGAAGAGTAATCCAGACGTGTCCAGCCCTTCTGGCCTGATTTTTCATTAGACTTCTGGTTCTTCTTTCATTCCAGTTTCTGGTACTGTTGCATGTGGAACATGTTCAACCATCCTGCCCAACATGTGGTAGCCACAGCTAAGCAAAGATGAGAGATTACACCCTGCTATGGCTGCATATATTGTCCTCTATCAGAGCAAGGTATGTAGTGCTGGCTGGAGCATGTTGAAACAGCTCCAGACATTATGCTGTAGGGAGGAACACAGAGCATTCATTCCCAGCTCAGCAAAGACAGCAGCATTTATGCAGTCATCTAGTCTCTCTTTATTCATCAGTTATATCCATATTTCATTTTTAGAAATACTTCTTCTGAACTCTTGCATTAGGTCAAATAATTTTATGCAAGATTTGTATTTTCTGTATTGTTATTTTTCACCACCAACAAGCATCTCTAAGTTAAATCCAATTATCACAGAGGCAAGTGAGGTGTTCTCTGATCTATTCTACTTCACTTTTCTAGAAGCACCGATTAAAAAAAAATAAAATCTTTTTTGAAGATTTTTTTCTGAGATTTACACCTAGAGGTTCTGCTGTATGCACTGTTTGGTGGTTTGTTTTGTTTTGGTTTTTTTCTCTTGTCTTTATTATATTCATAGAATCATAGAATCATTTAGGTTGGAACAGCCCCCTGGGATCCTCAAGTCCACCCATCAGCCCTACTCTACAAGTTCTCCCCTACACCATATCCCTCAACACCACATCTAATCTACTCTTAAACACAGTCAGGGATGGTGACTCCACCACTTCCCTGGGCAGCCCATTCCACTGACTGACCACTCTTTCTGTGAAAAACTTTATCCTAATGTCCAGCCTAACCCTACCCTGCTGCAGCTTGCAGCCATTCCCTCTTGTTCTATTGCTAATTACCCATGATGTAATTGTTATTAATAGTGAAAAAATCTTTCTGGTATAAAGATGTTGTTAAAACATTACCAAAATGAACAGGTAAAATTAGAACTATTCAGTGATTCAACTATTCAGTGATTGATATGAATTGGAATTAAAAAAAAACAAAAAACAAACAAACAAAAAAAAAAACAACCCATACTAATAGGAAAGCTGAAGGAATATCAAGTGAAATGGCTGAATTTCATGAGACAGCAAAATATACAGAACATAGGAGTCAAAAGAAAAAAAGTTGCAGGAAAGAGTAGAGAAGTAGGTTGTCCGAGGAAAGTAGACATTGCCACAAGCCTACATGAACATTTGATGTGGTCACTGGGAAGACTTCAAAGCAGACCAAGAACCACCAGTCCCAGCAATGAGGGTGATGCTAAACAAAGAGTTATCCAAACATCCCCAACATCCTCCTGATCAGGTATGTGCAGTGGAGTTCACTTTTTATTTTTAAAATCTACACAAATATTCAGAAGTATTTTATCCCATAAAGCTCTACAGTAGAACGATCTGTTGTAATTAGCACAGAGGGGCTGCAATACAGCTCATCAGTGCCATCTCTGAAAACAGATTGCAGCAGACCAAATGATCCTGATGTGGCTTATCTTTCTGTGACTGAGGAGTTGTACAACAAAGGTTACTGTGCAAATGAAGAGACTGGAGTTGGGGTAGAATTCAATATATTGTATCTTTCCAAAATGTATTTGCTAAATAAGGTATCGCTATGAAGTCATTTTTCAGTCAGATGGTGGCGTGCATCTCTTCTATTTATTTGATAAACGTTATATACCCAAGGAAGGGAAGATGCTACCTGCAATAAGTAATTCAATCCATTTGAGTTACATGTAGAAGAAAATCAGAGTGAGCATTCACTTTGGTAGGAATGGGATGGAAGTTGCTGGGAATTAATTTAGACCATTTCCTTTCATGGCCACAAACTTCTTGCTTTTCTACATCCTGCAGTAGTTCTGTTCCAGCTTTCAAGATCACTTGTCTCCTCTAATTTATAAAATTCACAACTTTCCCTTTTCACATATATTCATCTGCTTCGGGATATATGCATGTGGCTCCATTAGCATTTTTGTTTGGATCAGGAGAGCGCTTTTGAATCTGATCTCCCTCTCAACCCCACACCTCACACTTCATATCATCAAACACTCCTGGAGCTCGTGGAACAGATTTCTTTCAGATGAGACAAAACCTGAAGACAAGCTCCAACTACTTTGAGCAGCCAGGGGATCAGGCCTAGTCAGCATGGGTTTATGAAAGGCAAGTCCTGCCTGACGAACCTGATCTCCTTCTATGATAAGATGACCCGATTGTTGGATGGGGGGAAGACAGTGGATATAATATTTCTGGATCTTAGCAAAGCATTTGACACTGTCCCCCACCACATTCTGGTGGAAAAACTGGCTGCTCATGGCCTGGACGAACGTACGATCTGCTGGATCCAGCATTGGCTGGAAGGACGATCCCAAAGGGTGGTGCTCAATGGAGTTAAATCCAGCTGGCGGCCGGTCACAAGTGGTGTTCCTCAGGGCTCAGTACTAGGGCCTTTCCTTTTTAATATTTTCATCAATGATATAGATAAGGATATAGAAAACACTATTAGTAAGTTCGCAGATGACACTAAGTTGGGTGG
>VZTM01005740.1:0-23814 GCA_013400555.1 Jacana jacana | reverse complement strand
AAGAAAGCAAAAGCATTATAAATTCAGATCTTGGAAATACTTTGTTGTGGAAATTTCACACACAGCTCTTGACACAGTCTAAATAGAGAATCAGACTTATTGCTGCTGGTTTTACAGAAGTTAACAAAAGTTCTTGGCTTCTGAGAAACAACAACTGTTAGTATTATACAGGTATATAAAAACTTCTTTCAGTAGAACTCCCCTAATGGCTTTATCTGCTGATTTATTCTGCATGAAAAAACAAGCCCAGGATCGAACTAGCAAGTAAACAGAGCTGGTATTGCTCGTACTATCAAAAGGGTCTGAAGTATCAAAAGTAGCAACAGCTCTGAAGAAGTTCAGAACAATCAATCAGAATGCAAGAAGTACAGACCAAACTAAAATCTTACTTTTATAAGCTCTTTTGTAAACCCTATGCTAAACACCTGAGCCCCTCCGAAATTAACACAAGGACTTGTATGAGACCAGTCCCTACGGTCCCACTGCCAAACTTATGGCTTTCCTGGAGCAGATTTGAGAGTCAAGGCTTGCCTAAGGAACCAAGAGAGAGGGCTGCCCCTCTACTACTGCTGAGAAGCCCTTCACATTTTCTCCATTTGAGGTCTCCTGCAGCCCTGGAGGAGCTGCAGCAGAAGGTTGCCAACTCAGACACTGCCAGGGACAGTGCTGGTCCCAGAGAGCCAGGAAGCAGCCTTGGGGCTGTTTTAGCTTCACGTCACTGCAAGGAGAGCACAGGGCAGGGCAGAGCCAAGCTCACAGCTCTCCTTTGCCCAGGCAGGGCAAAGCCATCCGTGCCAATCTTGTGCCAAGACTGGATTAACACAATGGTTAATGAGACCCTTTCCCCACACACATTCAGCACCCTGAATGAAGACTTCAGATACGAAGTAGCTTATTTAAAACACTTCAGCTCAAGACTGCTGCTTGCCATTGTTCATTCTCAGTGTGCTTTAGTGGAGGAATGAGTGGAAAAAAAACCAGCAGCACTGTAAGAAAAAAAAAATGTAGTGCTTTTATTGAATTAAAAAATGGACCTTCAAAGTGCCTTTACACAGAAACTTTAGCATCATTTGTATAAATATATCAAAAGGAACAAATATTTTTTACAAAACGGTATTTTGGCTCAGTAAAGTAACTTTCCTATCCCTAAAGGCAGGGATAACAAGTAGCAGTTTTTCATTCAATCTGTTCCAGTCAGCAAAAATAATTCCGGAGGCTCGAGGTCGCTGGAACTCTGTTGGCTGGCCTGCATACTGCGAGCTGTCGAGGTGGAAGCACAAAGTCAGTATCATACCCAAGTCCTCAGAGTACAAACACCATACTTCCAGTGTTTAGTCTTCACATTTAATATAGGGATCTTCTTACAGAAGAGTTCTGTGACCAAACCATGCAGCTTCTGTCCTCCTAAATTCTTCTATCGATGTGAACCGTAACAATGAACCTTGCTCAGATGGATCTCAGTAGCTTCATTTGGATCTCAAGGGTCTTTTACCCTACAGCAGGCTGTCATTGAACACACACCGTATTCAAAAGCAGACTGTGCAACAGTGGGCACTTCCTGACCAGAACTGATCCTTCCTTGAACCTTGTCTTGAGTGGAACACGGAACGAGAACAGAACATAAGCATGTGCATTGGTCTATACACACATGACATTCATCAGTAAAACACTCCAGTACCGTGACAGTTTGAAATAGTCTGATGCTTCACATGCACTTTTTTCCTTCTTATCCTGACATGAAGAGATTCCTATTCCATTTTGGCCAAACACGCATTCAACTCACAAAGCTCAGAAGACACTGTCTCTCAGAAGCAGAGTTTCAAGTTTCCAGCACACACCAAGGTAAGCAAAGCACTCTGGGTGGGAGAGGAACCTATTTCCACTACTTTTGCCACTTGGCAGAACATGGGTGTCATGCCATCCCATGTTGACCGGGTAGTTCTTCTGTCAGATGGCACTTCACACTGTCAGTTCTGTTTGACTGAGGATGGAGGCGTAAGAAGATAAATGCTTGAGCCACGAAAGAAGAAAAAGCCAACGCTGCAGTGTCAAAATGGGTAGATGAATTCTGAACGACACAGAACATGACTCTGTTTCCAGATGAGCAAGTGGAGATACCAAAGGAACAACTCAAAGGGAAAAATTCTGCCTAGTACGGCATTAGCAACAGCCTTCAAGGGCAGCTTGGAAAGCAACAGACTTTGACACAAGATTAAGTTGCTTGTTCCAATATAAGGGAGCTGAGGGGAAAAGACAGACGTGAGTTTGAATGGGAGGAGAGCAAAAGGTGCTTCAAAGAGAGAAGCTGACAGGACACAGCTGAAAAGCAGAGGCAATTTGGCTCTCACATCTCCCACTCCCATGAAATTCATAGCTATAAGCATAGCATGAAACAGAGTTGGTAATTTTTTAAACATCAGTCTAATCAGTTGCCTCCCCTGAAAAAAGAATTGATCATTACCAAATACATCACTGGCAACACGCAAGTCAAACATAACTTGAGAGCTAACAGCTGTGGCACACTGACATACATATCGTTAGCAAATAAAAAAGTCAAAAATAAAGAAGAGAAAGGATTCCACACGCGCAGGGAGTTTTAACAACTTCCTCTCCCAAGCTGCTGCTTAGAAGCTGTGACTCCGGCCTCAATTCACCCAGCCCCAGCCAAATTCACTACACAGTCACCTGAGATTTCTTACAACAGGGCAGAGGAAAAGGAGAAAAGCAAGCAGCTGCACAGGGGTAACACAGAGCATCTCTCACACTCGCTTTGAGGAGTAGAGGGCAACAACGCAATTATAGCTTTAGTTTCTAAACACACATGGAGCCAAAATGCAGGGTCCCAGTATCCCTTTTCTTCTCCCATTGCACTCTGAACCCTCTATGTACCATATAAACTCACTAATCTGGGAAAAAACTATGTCCAGGAAGTGAAAGTTTTCTGCCACGTTAAGCAGCTTCAGCTTTCAGAACTACAGCCAGAACCTTGACTGGGAACCAGAGGAAAGACCTGCTCTCCTTCAGCATCAGTGACCCACAAGAAGCAGATGCCCTGAAGACCCTTGATCTGGTCCTTAAGGTAAGGTAAGTGAAGCCAATGATCCTGTACTCCACATGAGAGAGTCTGTGTTATTAGCTAGTTGTTCCACTTGGGTAAAACAAGAACAAATATATTAAGCCCCTTAACTGGAAAAAAAATAAAATACCTTTGGAAATTCATTTTTTGACTCAGTACACCACTACAGTGGGATTTTTACAATGTCTGCATGGGACAAGTGACAAAAAACGGTACAGTTCTTTAAAATGTAAAAAAAAAGATCAGGGGAAAATATTTGTGCTTTGTCAGGTCCAACAGCGCTTTTGGGAGGCTGGGATTGTCTCTCACCTTGTCTTTTGGACAATAACGCTCTGATGCAGTAACGTAGAGGGACTGGTCCTTCAGCAAACTGAACAAAGCAAATAAACTTGTAACAAAGGAGTTTGGTGCAATCTCTTTTTAAGAAATAAACCAAAAGCATTTACTGGCATCAACCATGCCCATTACATACTATCACAATGCAACCCTTGGAAAAGGCCTCATGTACTTCCAATGTGGTTTCCATGTCATCACTGTGCTACTGATGACATACTGATGACATTTCAAGGTGTTCTGTTGATCTGGCCAGAAGAAAAAATTATTCATCTATGTAGATGAAGCTGTAGTACCTTCAATCCAGAAAATTTGGATAAGATTGTCTGCACAAAACAGATACACGTTGATCTTCGATCAATCCATCACCAACTATGTGAAAGGAATTAGTCATTAAGCTTCTGTTATTTAGGGAGAATTCAAGTTTCTTGGTAACAAAGTCAATCGTGATGAAGACCCATTTTTGTTGGATGGCATGTGGTAACGTACTTTCTTCCAGAATCTAGTACGTGCTGAGTGAGACCTTTCCGAGAAGTCCCCTTTCCATCTGATAGCCCCGTGCTTTTGCTTAATGTATTTGATGGATTCTGGCATGGTCGCATAATCTTGTATTTTTTCAAGTTCAATGAGAATCACTTTAATGCCCTCTTGGATAAGAGCATTATACATGGCTAGATGCTTTTCAGACACATCCAGAACACTGTAACAGGAGGGTTCCGGTACTAAAACAATTATCACTCTTCTACTTTGACGGATTTTTTCATCAGCAATGCTGATCACAGCTGTAGAGAAAAAGGTGGTGCAAAATTAGGCTTTAGGTTGCCTTTTTTTTTTTTTACCAACATGGTCCCTCCCAACCTAGACAATTTTGTGATTTGATGTTGCAGCCAGTTCATTCCCTGTTCGACACATGGGGCAGCACACTTTACCTCACAAAAAGGGATAGTGTAAGAGTATGCAAACAGTTACCTGGGGTCAGCTGATAAGGAGAGATTTGGCCCATACAACACAACCTGAGCCCATCAGGCTGCACCTCAGATATTCTTGGTTTGCATAAACAACAAAGAAGAGCTACCAACTGCTTACCTCACTAACGCCCCATCATTGCGGTACTGCAAAAAAAGAAGTTCCAAAACCATACACCTAGATAAAGCTATCACCTTCTTCCTTAAATGGATTGTTCTCACATGCTTAACTGGGTTTTGTTACATGGAAGTGGAAGAAAACTCAAAGAATCTTCCCTTCAGTGATGTTCCAGACAATTTACCCAGCAAAATATGGTGACTATCATACAAAACCCATATGGGTTAATCCTGAGAAAAGACTATTGCATTTTTTTAAGCTGGAAAAATAAAGCAGCACTTTAGATTCAAATGCTTGGGGAACCCTTCCTTCTCAAATCACTACCAAAAGCCTGCAGATGTAGAAAAATGATCCCCAAACCAGCTCACGCAGGTTTGTTCATGCCCAGTGTTTTTTACAAAATCCTACTCTGCAAATTTATTCAGTCTCAGTATTATCTTTATAAAGTCATAAGATCAGGAAGGATTCTGAAGACTTTCATTATTTCACATCCCATAAGCAGTCAGTGGGACAGACCTTGCAATTTGCAGCTAGAAATTGCTTAGCTAGAAATGCTAAACATTTAAATTTGATACACATTTGCACAGAGAGGAAACCTCCAGAAAGATCTTAAAGTCTGGCATGGAAGGCAATGCTTTCTAAGAACATTCACTAGGGACTAGTAGCCTTTGGTACAGCTGGTCATTCCTGCTAACTCACTGTTGCTTTGTATTTTTATTTTTTTCCCCCCACCTACACCATCTAAACATCCATTACACCCTGTATGGCATCCTGCTGGTTTGAAAGCAACTCTCAGAGCAGAGAAAAGTGAAAGAGTAGAGACCTCATCTTGTCAAATTGTGCCCTTTCACGCCACTCAGGAGACCTACTTTCCCGTGTTTCCTGCCATTAGTCATCATTCACAACCCTAATTTCAGTTCCTCTTCTCCTCAGCATCCTTCCATCTCCAGATGCCTAGGCTAACTGGACATTGAAAAACCCTGGAAAAGCTAAATAACAACAAGGGAAAGGCTGAGATAAGCAGACATCATGGGAGCACCCAGGGCTCTATTTCTCAGTCTTCATCAAAGAGAATAAGAAAACCACAGCTCATTCAGATGGTGGAAGATCCATAGAATCACATCGGATCCATTGCCCACTTCTAACTAGTATTTGCAGCTGCCAAGGAGAAAACTAGAGCACAATTTGTCTTCAGACAGCTTACCTTCTCCTGGTAGATCATCTCTCCCAAATATGAAGAGGTTATAGCCACACTGTCTTTCTAAGACCTCTGGCAGTATCTTCAGTGCAAAAATATCTGATGAGTACAAGCAGCTCTCTCTGTTCTTTGGGTACAGCACATAAGCATCATAGATTTTCCCATCTGAAACTAAAGAGTGAACAACAGTTCGTATAAAAATATATAAAACATGCAAAAATGGATTCTAAAGATACAAAAACAAGGAAGCAAGCAAACAAATAAACAAAACAAAAATTTCTAAACTCTTTTTTTTTCCCCACTTGAATCATTGGTTTAGGTCCTTAGCTTGCTATTATCTAAGCATGTATGCTAAGCCTGAAATATTTGTAGAATCAGGCCTTCTAGAATTCAGCATGCTGGATCTGAATAGGCAAGAGACCTGCAAAAATTAAGTAGGTTTGAATATTCTTTTTTGAACTCTAAATTAAAAAAAATTAAAAAAAAACCCACTATAAAAATTGTATCACTGGATTATCTGGAAAATAGTGGTTCCAGCAGTACAACTGAATGCTTAAAACTCCATTTGCCATATAACTAAATCGGTCGTTTTCATAACCTAGGGCTTCGAAACAAAGCAATGACTTGGACATAAAACCAAAACCAGAGTATTCAGCAAATTTCAAGGTCTGAATTGTATTCGGTTTTTTGGAACCAATTTCTAGAAAGAAAAAAATTAAAAAGACTCCAAAGATGTCTACAGATCCTCAACAACTCTAGAAGAGATTTTCTGTTTCTCTAGTCATTTACCTCTTCTCAGATATCTGGAAATGACCCATACTTAAGCATACTCTCATAGTCAACACCTCTATCAACATTTTTCTGAATGCCAGCAATTTACAGAAACTAAAATAATTAGCAGTCCTTTCAAACTGAAAGCAAAAGAAACCAAAATTTATCCTGGTTCATCTATTTAAAATAAAAAACACCCAGTAATTCCACTGTATTACTGCTTTCTGTAAAAACAGGTTGGAAGAGACCCTTGGGATCATTGAGTCCAACCATCAGCCCTACTCTACACAGTTCTCCCCAACACCATATCCCTCAACGCCACACCTATTCAACTCTTAAACATGCTGTCATTTCAGAAGTCCCAAAGAAGACCAGTTACACTCCCTCCCATTAAGTCATTGCTTAGCAAGGGAAAGTGAAGGCTCATTACAACACACAGCACTGTTGCACACACAGATTACCTTTTTTACCCAGGAAAGGACGGCAGGAGTCCCGATACCAAAGCACAATATCGATTTTGAAGACCTTGTAGACGAAGAGAGTAAAAAATAGTAAAAATACCAAAGAAACTCCTCCTCCAACTAAGTAGCCCTGAATGTTCCGAGCTGCAGAGTGAAATAAGAAGGGAGAAAACAAACAAAACAGTTACAAACTAGAACCAGAGAAAGACAAAAAGAGGTGTAATATATTAAAAAAAAACCCAAACATTAACAGGACTGACAGTTCTTCATGTATGCCTTCTGCTAATACTGTTCTCTGACAAGCCTGGTTTTATCTTTCAGAGAAAGATATGGTAGCAATGTGACAAATTAAGCTACTCCTCAGCTGAAACACCAGAAGTATTGATGTATACCCCAGTGCAGCAGTACAGTGAGAATTCTTGTACAAAATTTTGTCAGTCAGCAAGTAAGAGAGTCAGAGGTTGGGAGGTGGTTTCCTGACCGTACAGTTCTCCCCAGACCAACCAGCGTTCCATTGTCTCTAGCCTCTTCGAACGTTTGTCATTGACCCTACTGATTTGTTGCCATGACGTTTTTCTGTCCTTAAAACACTCTCCAAAAACTGCATGTTTCAGTTCATGTGTATTAAAAGTTTTCTGAGGTTAAATCCTACCCCGACAATCTTTCCGTAGACCTTATGGAACAAGCTAGAGCTCAGATCCACTTTCAGCCAATTGTTTACAATATGGCCAATTAAACTTGAGAATAAGATTTGTCAGAGGATTGGCTCACAGGTGACAAAGTCAGCTCAATACAAGCTCAATAGAGCAGAGGCTCTACTGCAGCTAAATGATTAAAAAAAAAAATACATAGGGGCACTTATAATATCTGGTGATTTGCTTTTCTGTGTATCTGGTTTTAAATCAAAACAAGACATTTCTTCAGCCTTGTGTTTGAGTTTTTAAAGCTCACTTTACCTTTAACTTCGCCTACTAAAAAGAAAATTTCATGCTAGCCAGCAATAGGTCAAACTAGTCCTTGTCTCTGAGCACAAGACTGGGGTCTCCAGTAACTGGCAGGATGTTCCCAATCACCATGCATGAGCCTATCTAGGAGATGGTAACACAGCAGGTGCATCAGTAATGGAAAGTCCATAACCTTTCCAGGCAATCTATTCAATTCCTTCGCTATCACCCCTGGTAAAAGTTTCTCCTGCCGTATAGATAGATTTCTCCTTTTTTGTCTCTCTCCTGGAAATCAGAGCCCATTATTTGTTACTGAAGGATAGGGAAACCGGATCCACATATATATTCTTGCTCTTTTGACAATCTGTTCCACACTTAGTTATGTCTTTTCTAGAGAACTGGCCATTTTCACTGCTGTTCTAGATACACAATCTCCTCTAATCCACATGCTTCTTTAAGTCCAAGTGGTAGAACGAAGCACAGTATTACACTGAGGTCTCATTCATTGTCTTGTCTCATTCAAAGTGCTAGTTCCAATAATTTTGCTAAGAATACAACAAAACAAAACAAACAAAAAACCCTGACAGAAAGAAAGGTATTGAGCTACATCCCCCGCTTTGCACCATGGTACATCACGCGGTTTTAGCTCAAAGTAGGGCGTTGTCAAAATAGCTGAGAAGTAAACACAACCCCTTTATCAAGCTGAGATCTCTTACCTGGGCGTTCCAGTTTGATGTAGGCTGTAAACTGTCGAGTACCATATATGAAGTGACAGAAAAACTTATGAGCATAATCCTTCGCTTTGACTTTTGAAATGTTAAATTTTGTTCCAGACACAGTAAGTCCGTGAGGCATCCTCTCCCTGGCATTAAAAAAGGGTAAAAAGGAAACATCTGTTGAGAAACTGAAATATCAGTGCTGAATACAGAATAGAGTCATCTATCCACAAATACAAGAACCTGCATTTTTTTACCTCTATATACCTAAGAAGCCATCGAAGAACAGTAAATATCACCCCCATAGCAAACAGCTTCATGACCAGAGCTGACTTGGCATCTTCCATACACATTGGGTTGTTGGGGTGTTTTTGCTTGGTGGGATGGAATGCACCACTAGCAAAGGGATGGCTGCTACACCACAGGGCTATGCTGCCATCCCAAGGAACCTTGACAGGCTGGAGAAATGGGCTGACAGGACCCTCAGGGAGTTCAAAGCAAAATTCAAATCCTGCACCCGAGGAGGAATAACCAATCCCCTGGCATCCTCTGACTGCATTAAAAGCGCTGCCAACAGGTAGAGGGAGATACTTCTCATCCACTCAGCACCGGTGAGTTCTTCATAACTGGAGTACTGAGGCCAGTTCTGGACTACCCAGTAAAAGAGATGTGGGGATTTACTGGAACAAGCCTAGTCCAGGGCTGTGAAACTGATTATGGGAGTGGATCTTATCAATGCATGTAAATACCTGAGGGAGTGATTGGAGAAGAAGGAGCCAAGCTCCTTTCAGTAGTGCCTACTGACAGAACAAGAGGCAACGAGCACAAATTGAAACACCTTCTCGTTTGAAATTCCATCTGAACACTTTTACTGTCAGGGTGGTCAAGCATGGGAGAAGTTGTTAAGTCTCCACCTGTGGAGATACTCAATATCCAACTGGACACAGCCCTGAGCAACCTGCTCTGTCTGACTGCCTGAGCAGGGAAGTTGGACTAGACAAACTCAAGAGGTCCCCTCCAACCTAAACGATTCTGTGAATGAAAGACTATTCAAACGAGTAACAACTAGTAATAAAAGCATCCAGGATTCTTTATACTGGTGATAAAGCAGAGGCCCTTTTATACCATCAGACACCCAGAGCCCACATTGTCCACAGCCAACAGCGCCAGTGAACTTGGGAAATAATGGTGAACAGAATACACACAAGCCAGGTGCCTCTGCTGTCAAATGCCAAGAAGCTTGGTGATACTGCCTTTACATCTGATATCAACTGCCAGAGGAAGCTTGGAGATATAACGTGCTATCCTGCTAACTGCCAACCTGCTTTAAGGCAGATTTAAAAGTGTGAGTTGGGAGGGGCTGCGGTAGGAAAGTACCTACAAACTGGCATCCTACGCTATATACCACAGTGATGTCAACTTATGTACTCGAGGAGGCAAACTTATTGTGCAGAACATCCTGAAGAACCAGTTTCTATTACATGAATAATTACCAGCAACTTCTGTCACGGGATGTCAACACAAACTTTGTCATTTTGCAACATGTTCAGATTTGTTCACGTCAGTTTTAACTTTTCCCCCAGCAGAGGAAGAGGTTACCTCCCAGGTGTAAGCCTCAGGTTCATAACATTGGCCATGCCTACGCTGTGGTTTACTACTAGCAAATGCTCCACAAATTTAAGTGCTGAGAAATTGCTACTATTTTTATGGAAACAAAACAGTATTATTCCAATTAGATTCATTTCTCTGCTTCTAGATAACTTGCTCTGAACTATTAATCCCAATTAAAACTTGCACAGGATGTATTTTGCACAACTCCATCTCTGGCATGGGAAAATTGTCACGCAGGGTAACGATTAGAGACAGAGATCATTTCCAAACCAACGTCAAATGTATTAAATGCTTCTCAGGAAGATGCATTTAACAACGGCACCCAGTTGGTTTTGGAAGAAGCTGCAGTTGTTATAATTTTAATCATAAATACACAGAGCTGCACATGCATCTTAACTGGTAAAGCTCAGACACTTGAAGCCCTAGGGAATTGTGGACTCAGTTGTACCTTACAGACCATAAGTTGGGGCCCTGCTATTTATGGCAAACAACTAAGTATACAGATCTATAATGAAATAAATTCCCTTTAAAGAAACTTGAGGACAAGGCAGAACTAGGAGTCATTCTGGAGGCCAGATACAGATGAATGGAAAAGACCATTTAAAAAGCAGTCTGCAACCTAACTCTCTAGCCATATTTTGCACCGATGATGGCATTTGGTGGAGACAGCGATGCTTCTGCATGAGTGTGAACTGATCAGCTGAGATTTTCATTCTTTCTTTCTTTCTTCTTTGCACTAAATTTTAAGGTTTATATCTAACAGCAGCCATTGATACAATGAGAAAGCAAACAGCACATCCACGCTCTGCTATAGCACAGACCGAAGTAACAAAGGTCCTGATCTCTCGAAAGAACTGCTGGTTTTATCAGCTTAATCTGTGTTTAATCTTCCTGAACATTAAAAAAAATCCCAAACCTATATGTTCTGCAACAAGAGCTTCTACTTTGTGTTCTTGAGGATTAGCAGCTATGTCTTAACTTAGAAAAGAACCAATTTCACAAATAAAAATAAGTTGGGTGATTCTTTGGTTTTGGAACAACCTATCCTTCCCACATTGACAGTTGGCAGGCTTTAATCTATTAGCAAAAAGGCTTGCATGAGAACAAATACATAAATAAGCCTCAGAAAATTATTGTTCTCAACAGCATTAAAAAAACCTACATATGATTAATTCCATCAGCCTTATCAGTATTTATAATAAAATGTTTGGGTTTGTTTTTTTTTAAACCACACAATAAGAATACAATTTACTTGATGCAGACTTCTAATTAGTCTTCCAATGACCACTGACATTTGATTAGTAGTTAGCTTTATGATGAAACCACATCAAATCACTGCAGATTGCTTCACCTACAAATGCACTTACAATCCAATGTATAAGGATACTTACTCGTAAAACTGTTCTATGTAGGTGCTATCAAAGCTATCAACATCTTCATCATCAACTTGCCAGAATGGAATCAAGCCATTTATGCCACTCGATATATTACATTCCATAACTACATGAGAGCCTACAAAAAATCATTTAAATACAGTAATTGAAGGTCTTATAACAGAAGTGGGATCAAGTGATTAGGGATTAGCCGGGAAAAGGAGCGGTATCAGAGAACCCACCTGCCTTATGAAAAGCAGAATCCTTGAAACTCATCCATTCGTACCCTACACTCGGGTGTCTCTGATCTGGATATAAATTCCACCCTAAATATAGGTATCTTAATTTTCACATCTACATGTAAGTTAGATGTCTAAGCTAGAACAGAGCTCCACCAACTTCCTTTAACGGGTCCCCCTGTACTAGAAATAAATTCTTTCCTGTGAGGGTGATGAGACACTGGAACAGGTTGCTCAGAGAAGCTGTGGATGCTCCATCCCTGAAGTGTTCAAGGCCAGGCTGGATGGGGCTTTGAGCAACCTGCTCTAGTGGGAGGTGTCCCTGTCCATGGCAGTGGGGCTGGAACTTGATGATCTTTAAGGTCCCTTCCAACCTGAACCATTCTATGATTCTCTGGGGCAGGCTGCTGCGCTGCCTGTCTGTCCTCATGGGAAAGAAGCTACTCCTTATATCCAGAATCTCTTATTTAAAAATCTTAATTACTAAGATAAACAATGGCTGGTATAGCCATCAACTAGCAGCTCACTGTTTCACAAAAGATTTATATCTGAAACCTTTTATCACTCTAGAATGAGGAATAAAATCCAGGCTGGGGAGGGAAGGGAAACAGGAAACATACAGGAGGAGGAGAAACTACTGAATTAGTCAGCTTAATAACTATGCTAACGTGTTACATGTATGTAACCATATTTTCACAGATACTGAGGATATGTCAAGACATAGACACTGAGAAGTGGTACCAAGGACAGGTGGCAATAATAAATAAATGCATTCCAATCGACACTGCTGGTCAAGAGACTCCAATTTTAGGCACACAGTTATCACCCCCCGCCCCCCCCCAAATTACTTGCAGAAATCATGTTCTATTATCTGTGTTCCAGATATCCTCAATCCACATGCCTATTTCCCAGTCTTGCTTAAGTCTGTGGAACTGTTCACATGTTCTTTCAGAAAGACCAGGAGCTTATTTGTTTTACTGAATGTTAATGATTTCTTAAATAGTCACTACTTACCAAGTTCTACTTCAATTGTATTGTTCTGCGGATAAATAAATTCTGGTTTCCTCTGTCCTTCTAAGAGAAACAAAGAGAAAAGTAAAATCTTCTGGCAAGAAAAGTCCCACAACTTACTTCATCTGATAGTTTTACAGTGGGTTTGTTTTATTCTCTAGTACTATTGTAGTGCCATACTCGATACTAGTTTCAAATTTACAACGGAAAACATCTCATAAGGTTTGCTGTACTCTATCCAGATTATTCTGGTTTAGCTTTTAAATTAAAGGGCTTTACCTCACCTTAAAATACTTTTTTTTTTAAAAAAATAATCTCAATTTTACTGGAAGTTGATATAAAAGTAAATATGAAAGCAGAAAACAAAAAAAAAACCCAAAACATGCTATTAACTTCATAAGAAAGATGGGTAAGGGAGGGAAAGAGGGATTGTATCAAGAATCCACTGTTCTTCTATCACCTATCTAAAGACAGAGTTTTGATTTGATCTAAAAAGATGGACACTTTACCTCCAACCAACTTTTCTGATAGCCCTACTGTCATGGTACTGGTCAGGCTATCATCAGTGCTGCCTACAAAGAAGCAATCACAATGGTCACAGTAATAAATGACAGTACTGGCAAAATGACAGCCAGCTTTGAGCCCTGTGTGCCAAAAAGCACAACCAAGTGCAAACAGTAAGTCAGTCCTTTCCAGAGGAAGATTTATATACCATTTACACAGTTGGTCACATCTCCTTTCTCAACAATCGAGATTCTAGTGAACTTTGTAAGCAAATTCACCACAAACAGGTGTTTTGCTGTGATGGTCTCAGGAAAAATAAGATTCCTCCTTTTTCTTTTTCTTTTAAATAATTTAATTGAATGGTCCATTATCTGTTTTAGCAACATCACCTCCCTGCACCCTAGTAACCATTGCTTCCTTCTAATTCTCATTCCTAACCCTGCATCTCTCATTTCCCTATGACAATTCTTCCCCAGAAGCAGTGCTCAAACATAGCGACATGCATTATTGTATTTTAATTTTACATTCAGGAAATAATTAAAAGAGATTTGCAACTCTGATTTCACAGAGCAGAAAAATAACATGCCAAGCAGCTTATGCCTGCATACAAATACTTAGGGCAGAGCCAAAAAGAAAAGAAAATAACCTCAATGTACTCGCCTTTAACCTCTAGGCTCACAGTTCGTGAAACATTGTACTGTTTTCCCAGATAGGTGTATATCATACGGCAGGTGTAGTTCCCTCTGTCTTGGCCGGTGACATTGTGAATCCAGACAGCACTTTCACCCTCTGCCAAAAGAAGTCGTTTGTCTTCAAGAAACCCAGGCTTACACTCCTAAATATATCAAAAGTACATGTGATTTAAGGGAACTAATAATCTGATAATTAAGTAAGTTACTGAACTCTTGAGCATGATTAAAATGCTGGCCAAATACTGATTTTTTGAATGCCACCATGTGGGTTCTTATCCAAGCTTTGCTATGGTCTTCGCTATGGGGAGGTGATTGTCCCCCTGTACTCAGCACTGGTGAGGCCACACCTTGAGTACTGTGTCCAGTTCTGGGCACCTCAGCACAAGAGAGATATCGAGGTGCTGGAGCGAGTACAGAGGAGGGACACGGAGCTGGCGAGAGGCCTGGAGAATAAGGCTTATGAGGATCGATTGAGGGAGTTGGGGTTGTTTAGTTTGAGGAAGAGGAGGCTGAGGGGAGACCTCATCACTCTCTACAACTACCTGAAAGGACATTGTAGAGAGGTTGGTGCTTGTCTCTTCTCATGAGCGATACAACAAGAGGGAATGGCTGCAAGCTGCAGCAGGGGTTAGGCTGGACATTAGGAAAGAATTTTTCACAGAAAGAGTAGTCAGACACTGGAATGGGCTGCCCAGGGAGGTGGTGGAGTCACCATCCCTGAATCCCAAGGGATCATCAAGTTCAACCATCTTCCAACCTATATGATTCTATGATTCTAACACAAAGCCTGATGCCATCTTGCTGTGTTTGTACTTTTTAAAAAGTCACTGCTGCCAATCCCTGAAGTTTTCTAATGCGCTATTTTAGTTCACTTCCTTTGTTTAATAGCTTGACAGCTTTCTGTCTTTGGTGTAATAATATAGTTAATACACGTGTAGCAAGAGTTTATGAGAACACGTGCCTGCATTCCTACTTCACCAAGATGAACGAGAACTGCAGTAGCAGTGTCCCATGCTGGTGGGTGCATTGCTGCTTCTGTGCCAACACAAATGCAGTGAAAATCTTCCCTCTCTTCCCTGACCTATAAGCAGTTTAGAATTACTTCATCCCACAAGAGAACAGCACCAAGGTTATTTTACATATACAAGCCTGGGTTAACTACTTTAGCATCAGAATTAAGAGTTGAATCACTTTAGAGTTTTACCTTAATGTGGGAAAAACACGTTTCTAAGCTTGCATAGTCTACAGAGTATTTTGGCAGAAACAGAGCAAGAGGCATAAGAGTACCACACCGTGACCAAAAGACAGGACAGGCCTAATATTCCATGAAACTGAAATAATTATGCAGAGCCTTGCATTTAAGGAAACATACAAGCTTTTCTACATAAAATAATTAAAGGATAAAACAGATTTTCACAAATAAGCAAACAAAACCACATAGTTTTGACTCTGAAAAAACTTGCAATCTAAAAATGAACAACAGGATTTTTTAAAATGCCTCCTTACACCATATCTCCTTCCACCTCCTCAATAGTGTATCAAGATAGACACCTTGCACAATCTGTAGAGAACATATGCCTTCCCTTTCCAAAGCTACTTTTCACAGTTCATAGAATCATAGAATCATATAGGTTGGAAGAGACCCTTGAGATCAGCGAGTCCAACCATCAGCCCTACAAGTTCTCCCCTACACCAGATCCCTCAACACCACATCTAATCTACTAGTTTGCTTCATAAGACATTTTAAATAGAATATTTTGTATACAAATGCACAGTACCTTATACCAGTGTACTTCAGGCTGATTATTGTCTTCATCTTTAAAAATATCTAGTTCAGGGCATATAATCTTTCCAGTATTCGTGCTTGTCACTTTTTGTTCAAACTTCATTTTTCCATTAAAACACAAACCGTTATCATTCTCAAAAACCGTTAGCTTTATAGTTTTTTGGTTAGAGTGGTTAAACTTCCTGTAATTAAAACAGCAGACAAGTCAAGTCATTAATAATGACATTTCTTGTTTCCAGCAAGTCAAGCAGCTTACAGAGAGGGACTTCAGCATCCCCACCTGCCTTGTCTCTAACACCCCTCCTACAACCCCCCCTAGCTCTTAAACATCACCCTCAGCTTCTCACCCCTTATTCCAGACCAGCAGATGGAAATGAGCTCGGATTTTGTGTCATGACCAGATGTGGAGTCTGCTCTAGGAGCCCCAGAGGGGATACCAGGACTTCTAGCACTAATGTTCTACAGAGGCCACAGCACCAACCCAGCCTTGCCATTTTCAGCATTACATTTGCCAACACACAGTAGTGCAGGGCAACCCAAAACGTATCTGCACTTGCAGACTCTCAGTGCCAAATGAACAGGAGAAGACAGGTTCATCTCGGCATTCCTTGGATGGGCACACCAAGAAAAACAGCTGGTAACTCCTAGCAGAAGAGAGACAGGGCTTTTGAACAGCATATACATCAAGGTCCAGTACCAACGTGAAACCACTTCACACCAAGAGCTCAACATGAAACAGTGATACAGTAGCTCTGCAGAGGAGAGATTGCCCTAGAAACCGAAGCCTATGACAGAAGTAAAGGAATCCTTTCAATTAATTCATTGCTCAACTCTTCATTTCTCAGTACTATGCTGAGGGAGAAGTTTCCAGAAGAGTGAACTTGCACGTTTTGATAGCCCTGGCTTCAACTTCTACATACTGCACCTTGACAAGCTCTGTAATTAAACTTTAAGTGACTGATGCATAAAATTTAGCCTACACAACTGAACTTTAGCAAGTGCTTCGTGCTGCTGACATTATGCAAGCCAGGGATGCGAGATGCCTGCAGGAACACATCTCATAGCTACAGTAACTAGAAATACAGCAAGAAAGACTAATTAAAATTATTTAACTGGGTAGCTTTGAAAGGATTACATTTCTTCCGACTTCCAATTTCAGCTTCATTATCGACTCTGGAGCAGGAAGGTGCAAAGGCCTGCACCCTGTGCCTACACTGGGAGTTTTTGCTGATCAGTTACTACATTCATAACACAACCCCCTTCAGCATAACTGCTGTACTGTATGCACACCAGTACACATAACTACACACTACTGAAACAAATTTGGGGTCAGCCAGAAAGCCTGAATTGGCTGTTCTCAGTGTCCTGTGGAAAGATTGTGAAGAAAAGAACCATTTCTGTGTGCTTTCCCAAAACTAATTTCCTATCCAGCACTCAGTGAAATTCAGACATCATAAATAAGATTTGATGACCTGAAGTGGTGGTAAAGTCCAGTGCTCTCATCTGAGCTGTAAATATGGCAAGAGCTTTAAGATACTGAAGAGGTGAGAAGAAACTCTTCTGCTTTTCTTCTTCATTGCACACTCAGATCTTTTGAGGGATGCATTACTTTCACTGTCTCTAAAGCAGTCTAGCACATTGCTTTGCTCTTCATAGGCATTCTCAATTTTGACCAGTAATATTTGGTAAAGTTTTAAAATGAAAACTAAGAATTACTTTCTGCCTTTTGATTTGTAAATGTCTAAAAGGATTCCCAAAATTGCTAAGCTCTCCAGAAAGTCTGTATGTGGTGATACTGCATAACATGCAGAGTTTGCTCCTCTTAGATCCTTGTTGCATTTAACCATGACCGACAAAGAAACCAAAATGTTCTTCTGATCTGCCAGAATCAAACAACAATTTGAATACAGGAAAAACTGAAGTAGTTTTTTAAGACATTTCCCTCTGACCTTACATTTCATACAAAACAAACAAACCCCCCACCCATAGTTAATATAATACTGTTAATGTTTTAAGATCAACAATCATCTGGATGAACCACTTTTGCAATGCTACACCTGTGGAAGAGAAGAGGGGGGAAAAGGCAGCGTGCAAACTGATCTAAGCTCTTCACCAAAACCAAAAATGTCTGGACACTCAAGTTCTATAAATACATTATCACCCTTGTAAGCATTAGCAACCCAGTTGTTCCCTTCCTTACCTTACATGACATTCATAAAGTCCAGAATCTTCCAGCATTGCAGGAATAAACCAAAGCAAGCCCTCTCGCTGATGGATCCTGGCGTCTCTCTCCGTGGTCACTGGTGTAGCACTACCGTTCTTATACCACGTGAGATTGTAATCAGCATGAAGCATTGGCAGTGTTATTATCGGGCAACTTACAGCTGTAGGTTCTCCAACAAGCACAAAGTAATTACAAATAACACATTCTTCTGTTAAAAATAAAAAAATAAGAAAAAAAAAAAGAATCAATGCTTTTAATCCGTGTACTTTTTATGTTTTAGAAGTACACTTAGAAAATGAACTTTGTGTAACAATTTACCATTAAAACAATCATGCAACCTAGGGAACAGGTTTTTTTAAACATCAGGCCATTTGACTTTAAAGCAGATTTTAAAAGCTTCCAAACTTTTGCATTCACGTGGAACACTGAATTCTTGTAAACTGCAAAACATGACTGAACCAATTTTAAAAATCTTGCAGAATGACTGTAAAAATACAAAGCTAATGTATTCAATTTCAAAATAAAAAAGTCTTCAGTAAAAGTAAAAGCCTTTGCAGTCCCATCACCTGCCTAATTTAAAGATTATGGAGATATTGAGACACATTCATATTAGACTGTTTATGCAAGAAGAGCAAGACAAGCATCACTAACTTATGTAGCCTAAAACTTTGCTGAAAAATTAGATCTACCATGAAAAATATTATTAATTAATTGTAAAGGAAACTAAGCCCTACTGCTTTAAGGACTAAGCTACAGCATGTCTCTTAAAATTAGCTCTTGATTGCCTTCTTTAAGTGAAGGAAGCCAACCTCTTTGGATTTTATTAAAAGGCATCTGGAAGAGGTTAATCAAGCCCTCACTATCCTAAATTTATGTGGCTAGATTTAAAAATATTTAAGTCAATTTGTCCATTCCATCCCCAGCACAACTTCAACCCAAAAAGAGGCATTCAGCCTCTTCAGTACGGTGAAGGGAAAACAAACCCCAAATCCACTACTTGCTCTTAGTAACTCTTCCCTACTAAATACACTCAATTCATCTCTTGCAGGTTTTCTTTTTTAAAATGGCAATTTTGTCAACATATTTAACTTACCAGCACTGAACAGGGGTGTCAGTAGAATGAGATGACCAATGAGCAAAAATGTAGATGTCATCTTTTGCTGCAAAGAAGAACGTTTTTCTGTTAGTGTGGTAGGAGGGTTCAAGCTACACTGTCCTCTGCACTCTGCATTACTCCTTAAAAAAAATAAATAAAAAAATCCAAAGAACCATTAGTCATCTTGGGGAGGGGAAAAAGGGTTTGGTAACTTAACCCTAGCCTTTGAAGATTTCAACTACAGTAACTGTTGGCCTCCGCAGAATGTTGCTCGGTTTTCAGCTTTCTACTGGAATTTGTCCAAATTTCTGCTGGAACAACTCTTGCACACAGTGCAGGGGCTATTTGCCAGCACAGTTAAGCCAAAATAAATAAATAAATAAATAAATCCCTCTAGCATAGACAAATTATGCTAGCAAACAGTGATTTAAGCTATCCTGTGTAATTTAGAAACCAAGCTTGATTAAGCTACTCCTTTTTTCACATGTTTATGAGAAACACAATCAGAGATGTATGAGGTTTCATTCTTTGAACTGTTCTTGTACAGTTGAGGCAGCACCGCTTTTAAGAGCGGATAAACTTGTAGTTCTTTGCAGGACAAGCACACGGTAACTCCAGTGTCACCTGGCACTTCAATTGGAGCCTAAAGTCAAACTTGTGTGGCAGCCACAGCTAATCTCAATTGCTGTGGTCAGACACAAAACAAAGTGTTCAACACTTATAGTTTCATTTCACACCTCAGGTATTCTTCACAGCTTTCTCTAACAGGCATGACTGAATAGACACCCACTTCCCTCATGGCCCACAAGTGGCTTCCATGAAACCTCTAAATCTTAACCAAGTCCTGCTCCCCTCTCAGATGCAACTGCTTTTTCTTGGCAAGACATCATCAGAGCCTGTTCCATGCCTTTTACTGTCAGTCAGCTGGCAAACACTTAACCCCTTCCCTTCTGAGAGCTCCTGGTCAGTTAAGGTCTGCATTAGTTGTCTTGCCTTTCCTTGGTTCCTGACTATTTTGCAAGCTGCTCCCTTTTACTCTAAAGCAATTTGGTTTCCCACATACCTGTGCATTGCAAAACATTCATTGCACAGATCCTACTTAATATCTGCCTTCTACCCAGCTACAAACATCTGGAAAAGTAGATGGTATTCCCGAAAAAAAAAAACCCAAGAAACAGAACACACGGCCTTGACTTACTTTTATATCCAACGTCGTTCACTTTAGTGACAAATAAGCCACAGCAGCTCCTTCTTTTGAAGCATTTCATACACCCAGAGTAGAACTCAACACTTGACTATAACAGCCTCCAAGTATGTACTTTTTTTGGACGGGTTATCTGACAATGCACTCATACTGTAGTCTTTATTTAGTTGCCTTGTATGTGGTTTTCCTGTAACTTGCCAGTGAGCTGATCATCGTCCTTAGAGTTTCAGTTTGCCTATAAAAAGTGGAAAGAGGGAGTGGGGAAGGGGGAAAAAAGGATTTTACAAAACACGTCACTTGGACAAAGTAAACTCAAACATTTCAGTTATGCCCAGAGAACAGCAATTTCCCTGGCTGCATTGCCAACATACTCAGTTTAGAAAACTGTTTTAGCACAAAGCGTGCTGGGCTCAAAGAAAAAATGTACATTAAGTTTTAAGAAATATGGAAAAAGCAAAACCAACAACAACCAAACAAAACCCCACACCACCAACCAAGCGTATCTGTGGTTCGAGCTACTAAAAAAGATAAAAGGTTTGATTTCCAAGATACTTTCCTAGTATTTATCTTCCCAAAGTTAAAATATAACTTAGTGCTGTTCCTTCAAATTTCTAAAATTACCATCTTGAAAACCAAAATACAAAACACAAGGACCTAATTTAAGATACTGACATGTTGTTCTCTGCAGGCTGTCTGTTTTCATAAAACTTGCCCTTCTCCTTGCCTTAGGCACCCTGCCAACTTTAAACGCCATAAGAACACCTTTATAGACATCCTGGGTCCCTAAGTCTGCATACTGCAAAATTAGCAAACTTGTCCTTCAGGAAGCTGTGCAGAACACAAAACTCTATCTTTGTTTTCCAAACTTGCCGTCTCAAATTTTTAAAAGACTTTACTTGCAAATAATTTATAAATCCATAGCATGACATTGTGTTGAAAAAGCGAACACAATGGAAAAAACCACTCAAGACAGTAGCACAAAACACATCTAAGCCCCTCGATTGCATGTCAACAAGTCGCTGTAAATTTAAGAGCCTTGATCACTGTCTGTGGGGACTCAGGGACTCATAACAGCAATGATGCCCCAGAGATCCTTAGCCTTTGAACCATTCATACAGAAGAACACAGAAATTGTGGTTCAAAGGCAGCTCACTATCATCTCTGCAAAGAACCTAATAGCATAGAGGTGTAAAATGCCCCAATTTAGTGGAATACCTATATGAAAGATCAGCACTCACTTTTCAACTTTTGGATGGAGAACCAAACCCAGGTACTACCACTTGCTCCAAAATACAACCAGCAAGACAAGATTCAACCCACCACAGCAATTCGCAACAGCTCACACTTTGTATCTTGTTGTGCCTATTAAGCTGCCTACCAGGGTTAAACCATGACAGCAAAGCAAGACAAAATTTCTAACAGACAGTACCTTGTTTCCAGTCTCCCGCTTTCCCAAAGTCCGAACTTTCCTGTCTAACGTGCTTAATAATGCAGCTGATCATTCTACAGGGGCGTGCTTAAACACCAAGTCACAGAAAATGACGCACATGCACCCTTCTAGGAGTGGATCTGGTTATCCACTGTGGTATTCTGACACTGACGAGATGACCACAAACTTTAGTTCTTAAATGCTTCCCTTCCAGACAATACTGCAAGTTGCAGGACTACAGAAAAGTCATACCTTTAAGAAAACCCCATTATCCAAGACAACTCTGTTGAAGCTACATCAAAATGAAGTCACAGAAATCAAAGAATATTTACAAAGAAGCCTGGAATAGTTAACTCTTTTTAAGCTAAATTCAAGTTCAACTTTCAGACAAAGCATTAATTGCTCAAAGTCTGAATCTGAACAAAGGTATTTGTTACAGGTACTGCCTCAACTTTCACCACAGCACAGGAGGAAGAGACGTAAAAAAACCCAACCAAACACCCCAACCACACCAAAAAAAAAAAAAGAAATAGATACTCGTAGCTATACATAACTGGCCACCACCAGTTGATTCTAGTACAGTGAAGTGCTAGCTATCTGCCCACTTCCCCCTCACGTCAAACTGGAGGCAATGAGAGCATCCAAATACCCTTGAAAGGAGCGATCTTAACAGTATCCAGATCAACTGAAAACAGTACCTGCTTTCAGCATCAAGTGGAAGGAGCTCATTTTGCAGTCAGCACTCTGAACATCATTTTTCTATGTCATTTCAACTCTTGATACCTGTCAGTATAAAGTATTGTGGAGTTAAATGTTGAAACATTTCTTATTTAAGTCCAAAGTAACTTATTATTTTTCCACTAATGTTTTTCAAAGTACAGTTAAGAAGCATTTAAGAGGACCATGAGAGCAGATAAAACCATATGTATCAAAAATACAGCGATGCAAAGTATTATATTCATCCATTACTCCAGGGGGTGGGGGAATAGCATTTACCAAAAAAGTAATGGGTATTTCTCATTTAAGGGTTAATTTAACATACCCGAATGAAGGATTCTGCATTATAAAACAATTTCTGTGCAAGTTTTATGCCAGTTTCTCAGCTTTTCCCGCATTCCAATTTCACAATCTATATGAAAGGCGAGATTGTTCATGTAGCAACTCCAACCCTGCCTTCTGAGAACCAAAGCACATACAAACAGTCCGAGTCAAACAAGTGCGCTGATGCCAAACTTATGAAGAAAAACAAAACACGTCCAGCGTTTTGCTCCAGCCCGTGGTGAAAACTCTCCAAACTTCAGGGCTGCTGCTGGAAAACAAACTGGAACCTTGATTCAGCTCGGCAGTTTCCAAGGGAGAGCTCACTCCAACCAAGCTGTGTCTCCACAGGTTGCGACGGGCACCGGTCCCGGACTGTCACAGCAGCTCCTCCTCCGCTAGGTCTGATACCGGTACTTCTACAGGAGCCTCTTCCACCCAAAGGCTCGCTTCTTGTCGTCGTACGAAGAGTTAAAAAATAAAAATAGCCCCTGTTAGATAGCAGTTATGCAATAAACAGCTTCTGCAGCGTTTTACCGGGTCAAGAAGATTTACGCCAAGCTTTACCCTGTTTCCTGTTACAAGGGCTTCAGGGAAACGTGCTGCCTTTCAGCGCTTCCACAAGCCCCCGTTTTCGCACCCTACTTCCTACCTGGCTCCGCGATAAACCGCGACCCACGGCGAGGAAGCGGGCACGAACGCGAAATAAATCAGTAACACAAAAAGTTACTTCCGAAGTGCCAGGAAAGCTGGAAAAGCAGCAGCCGCCCCCAGAGGCGGCGGGTTCGTGCCAACACCCGAAACGAGCGGCCTAGGAACACCCCTGAAACCACCAGAAACTGCGGGGGTTTCGGGGCTGGGGTTTTTTGGAAGCCACCAGCACTGCAGTCTATCCGCCACCGAGCTAACCGGCCCGGGGCCGGCGGGGGCCCTCCCGCCGCCGCCACCACCCAAACGCCAGCCCACGGACCTGCGAGGAGACACGCCGGGAAGAACACGCCTCGCTGCACCCTTGACACCCCGCT
>VZTM01005739.1:4156-51473 GCA_013400555.1 Jacana jacana | reverse complement strand
AATTCTATAGTAATTAAAACAAAACGACCCCTAAAAATTGCCAAAGAACTATAGGCACAGACAGATATAGCTCAGACATTTTATATATTTATCTTCATAAACTGGGTTTTTCAAGGACTCAGAGCAACAGAAATAAGTAAACATTGCTAGCTGACAGATAAGGGTGATAATTTCCTTACCCCCCCTACTCCCCAACCCCATTTAAAATATATTTTCCTGAAATTTCTTACCCTTAATTTGCCCATTTCTTGACACCCTTACCTTCAACTGAAGCAGGTGCCAGACCACTCTAATGCCATTGAACCAACCATGGTGTGTAAGAACTATGTTCCTCATCTCAAATGCCCTGTGCAGTCTCAGGATTTTCCAATAAACAACAGATACTTGAAATTATTCACAATGTTTTAGGTTATGTCTTGGCTAATAAAAAAAAATTGATAAAACATGCAACATTTATGCTCGTTTGGTGGTTCTACTAAAACAAGGTAAATATTTTGTGGCAATAGTAACATTAGAACTAGCAAAAAGTGATTTTCCCTCTGCTTAGCAACAGAATCAATAAATACAGTTTCATCTGCTGAAGTGTAACTCTAAAATACACACATACATTCACTTTGGTTCTGCAGACATCTTTGCTTCTGAAATAAACTTTAAAATGTCCAAAATAAAATTAAACTTGAAGATTACATAAATGAATTTTTTATTACAAGTTTTGTTTCAAACCTACAAGGGATGAAGGTTTTAAATACCAAAACACTACATTAAAAAAAAAATCTTTATCCATATTATTTACCAAAAATTTAGTTACAAAATTGACACAGAATGAACTGAGAAATTCTTCTGGTAATTAATTTTCAGTCAAGTTACTACTCAAGGAAAAAGTGTGCATATCACATGGTGGCAACACACTTGCAAACAGCTGTTTTATCCAAAAAAAAATAGAACAGAAATAGTAAAACATCAAATAAAAAAACTGTTGAGAAAGAAAAAGTTCCCTTTCCTTTTCTGTAGCTCTATTTAAACATGTGTTTATTTTATGAAGAAGTAATTTCCTTTCTGTGGCAAAAGTTCAATAGCCAGTTTAATTTCAGTTTTTCCACTATGAACGTTGCTGCTGTTTAATTTATTAGGCAGACAATTTCTAGAGAGTATACACACTCTGGGAACATGGAGAAAGATAATCTAGTCATTTATTCAGATAAACATCCACTTATTTATCCTTCCTGCATAAAATAAATCAGTCCTAAGCCCCAGAGAAATATAGCTTGTAATCTTCATCTCCATTTTATATTAGCACTGTTTTCTTAAAGACTATCTTCAAAGCTACTCCTCTTTGGCTTCTGTTCTCAACAGCAGCAGCACTCCTACCTTCTTCCCCCTGGAGCAGGTAAGGTTGGGATAAGCATCCTTTGATTGATGATTGAAATTCATTAACTGGGTCCGCTATGATAAGGGTGAATCTTCACCCAGTAAGTGTACAGTCCAGCCACTCTGCAGCTAAAGCACTAGTAACTCTAACAGAGAGAAATCACTGTCTCTTTCTGTAACGAGAGCCAGAGGTTGGTTTTGTTGCCAAAGTCCCCCATAAGCCTTTTGTTCAGAACAAAAAAAAGCATAAAGACCGATGCACCAATATAGGGGAAAATGATGCTGCTCACCTTTCTCACTCCTGCAATTTCTATGGCATCTGCTTTAACACCTCAGTGAGCCAATAGGTCAAAGGAACATCAGTCACTTCTACTCCTGCTCTTATTATCAGTATATGCCCATGATTAAAGAGCATACATGCTATACAGTTGAAATCAACGAAGTCTAAGTGAAGCTGAACACAGAGTACTCCGAGCTTACTTATCCATTTAAAAATATGGATTTTTCTATAAGAACACACTACTGAAATATTTTAATTTGTCCAACCATATAACTATTTGTTTCAGGTGACTGCAATAAGCACGGTTATAATCGATGAGAGCAAACATACACTTAGCTCAGCCTGACCAATACTGAATGCAAAGGAAACTGTATGAGGTTGGAAGGATGGGGCAGACACATAGTAACTTATCCAAAATAATCTTCTGGGTCCGGCAGTGATAGCTTATTTAATATCCCCCAAGGGATTTTTTCTTTTCCATTGACCTATCCAGTATGATTTTTGTTTGTTTCCTTTTGGGGTTTTGTTTTCTATTTAGCATTTTATCACCCCAAAATCCTGTTTAAGGAGTTTCACAATCCAATTATATGCTACATTGAGAATCAACCAGCCATTAAATGATGCCCATAGTTTCTTTACAGGGACAACCAAACACGTTTTTGCTATTTTCTCCTTTACTCATAACTCCTTCTAGTTTTCATTGCATCACACTTGTCTCTACACCCTCTTTCCACTTTATTTTTCTTCCCATGGAAGCCTTCTTATAGCCTTCCGATTATTCTTTGACATTCTTTTTGACCCTTCGGTAATGTCCAATTTGCGATGGTAGAGTCAGAACTCCAGGCAGTATTCAAGATGCAGCTGAACCATAGATTTATACAGTGACCTAATAATGATCTCTGTTTTGCTGTAGTCGATCACTGTTTTCTAGTAGTTCCAAACCTCAGTTCGCTTTTTTTGACTGAAACTAGGGAGTAAGTCAATGCTATTATTTAGGACAACACCAGTATCTTGTTCTTGAGCAGTAACAGTCTGTTTAAAGCCCATCATTTTATTTTAGATATTCTTGCCCCCAGGGTGCATCATCTAGATTGAATTTCATCTGCCATTTTATCTCCCGGTTACTCAAGATCAATCCACCTCTGCTAGAAATGCTGAAGAAACCCTTATCTCATTTTGCTTCATCCCCACAGGCAAGGATATATTCCCTGTCTGGCACAAAACTTATCTCCCTGACTGAACCACCAAGTCACGTGATGGGAGCGGCAGCAAAGCACGGGAGAAAATACTAGCCTGAAGATCTCAGTCCATAAAGGTGAACAGCAATGCGTCATCTGATGCATTAAAACTATCAAGTGGTCCTACTAAAGCTGAGGGTGATAGGGAATTATATCAAGCTAGCTTGAAGCAACATGTTTTCTATTCTATGGAAAGATTTTTATCCTATCTAAGTTAAAAGCAAGTCCTGAAATATTGTCAAATCCATTCTGCAGGATGGAAACTAGTTCTTCAGCAGCTGTATTGATGTACAATCAATAGTATATACACATAGCCATATACACCAAGACGTGACTGCCACAGTTCGGGGGTGGATGGGATGGTTTTTTTGTTCGTTGCTTTTAAAAGATGTGAGGAGCAGCAGTTTACTGTTCACTCAGCATTTGCCAACGGTGTAGAACTTTTTTTTCTTTAGCCCAGCGTTAATCCAATATTCCGAAACCAATGGCTATTTTATATTAGCACTACGTTATCAAGATAGTATAAGGAAAGCGGGTCACTTATTTTCTCCCAATGGTTTTTTTCTCAAACTTGTTTTTACCCTGCTCTAGAAGTATTGGTCAAGCATGTTAAAGACAACTGCAGTCAGAGCATTTCAAAAAGGTGACCTGAATAGTGTTTCTTGATTCCTCTGATCTGCAGCCTTGAGCAAATTACTGTAACAGATCTGTATAATGTTTTCAATAGGAAATTTTTATTATATTTTGGATATTGTAAGACTCATTCAGTGCAGACACTATACATCAAATAGCACTTTATAAATATAAGGTCTTTAATTTTACAATTATTTCTCTCTCACAAAACCCTATTATAATCAGTGGAACTGCACCACTGTAAAGACAGATCAGAGTTTCTCCTATAACATTTTTTATTATTTATTTCAAGCTGATAACAATAAGTCTAGACATACTAATCATCAAAGATTCTAAAGCTTCCCCCTCTCCCTGCTCAACCCCCCCCCACATTTGCAAGCAATGCTTGATAGTGTCGAGGTTGCCTTCTTCAGGTTTCCATGCTAAAATTCCTACTCCTTTTTGTTCAGTGAACAAATTACTCCTAATTACATTTATCTTATTATAGCATACACACACTCCCAAGGAAGACCTTACTGGGGAAGAAGCACCATACCACTCAAGTACCCACTCAGAGAGGTAGCTGGGGAGCTTGTGATAGCTGCCATCATAGAATCATTCAGGTTGGAAGAGACCCCTGGGATCATTGAGTCCAACCATCAGCCCTACTCTACAAAGTTCTCCCCTACACCACATCCCTCAACACCACATCCAATCTACTCTTAAACACAGTCAGGGATGGCGACTCCACCACCTCCCTGGGCAGCCCATTCCACCGACTGACCACTCTTTCTGGGAAGAATTTTTTCCTAATGTCAAGCCTCAACCTACCCCGCTGCAGCTTGAAGCCACTCCCTCTTACTCTGTCGCTAATTACCTTTGAGAAGAGACCAGTCCCAACCTCTCTACAATGTCCTTTCAAGTAGTTGTAGAGAGTAATGAGGTCTCCCCTCAGCTGCCTCTTCCTCAAACGAAGCAGTATCAGGTTCTTCAATTGCTCTTCATAAGATTTATGCCCCAGGCCCTTCACCAGCTTTGTTGCCCTCCTCTGCACTCGCTCCAGCCCCTCCAGATCTCTCTTGTGTTGAGGTGCCCAGAACTGGAAACAATACTCAAGGTGTGGCCTCACCGGTGCCGAGTACAGGGGGACAATCATCTCCCTGCTTCCGCTGGTCACACTGTTTCCTATACAAGCCAGGAATATATAATCCAACAATTATATCATCCACTGTCCAAACCCAACAGAACAGTTTCCAGCTACTACAGAATGAAAGTTGTATGCTGTAAATACTCTAACAACAAAAGTTCCCAACCTGAGAAATTCTGGTTCAAATGATCAATCCTATTCCCAGCGCATATGCAGTGCACCCTAAAATATATGTTAAGTGTCATTGTAAATTAGGACACTTAATGAGCATCTTCTGCATTTAGTTGCTCCCTGAGCTAGAATTCATTTTTTGAGATAAATTACTAAGTGTAGCCTTCATAAATACGTCTAGTTCAAGTGATATTGAAATGAATACTGACAGGAATCGGTGATTAAAAATTATTTTTAAATATTGGAATTTTTAAAAACTTTGTTTAGACTTCAGCTGAACAGAGCTGTTGATGATACAAGTCACCTTCTAGCTGTCCCATGCGGTGCAGAAACAGTGAGACAGGAAAAGAATTTTTTGCACTGCATTGTGCCAAGCTAAGTCTGTGCCTGCTAATGTCAACAACAATTCAGTGACTCTTCAGCTAAAGTCATAGCCAGGCAGAGTGCTTTTTATTTTAAGAGCTAGAAAAGGACCGTTTAGTTTAGTTTTCCTTTGATTGCTCAGTCCACTAGCTCATTCCTGCATTCACTGCCTCTTTTTCTGAAGTCAGAAAGGTGTTCATCTCCCACAACTTCCAGGAGAATTCCTTTCCCATGCAACAGCCTGTGAAGCTAACACCTACTCACCTGAGGTTTATTTGGCACGCTGTTTAAAACAGAGAGAAGAGAAAACCTCAAGCAAAATGAACATTAATCAGAACATATGTTGAACTGCTCACTGTAAATAACGTAGCTAGCAAGGCTGGTAATTTTGTTACCAGGAAACAGAAGACATTAGATGTATTCCTCACAAAACCAGTGATGTCCACATCCTGCCAGTTCCCTGACCTGCTCGCCTCCCTCAGCCTGCAGAACCCTGCATTTCAAGGCTCAGGAAATCCACACAAAAATCTGTACATGAACATGCAAGAGCCATTAGCACACTTATTTCATGACTCAATCCTGCCCTTGGCACACCTTTTCAGGGATGATTGCATGCTTTCCTACAAGTCCATTTTTAAATACCACTGCCACAGGCCCACTGTTTTCTATGAGGCACAAAAGTAGCCAGAAAAATAGAAACGAGGCCCAGTTTTGTGGAAAAGCTCCATCAATGCTGCCCACAGTTTGCCCCTTCAAACAGTCTGGGAAGATACTTGTTCCCAGGGCTGGATAAAACACATCCTATGTGTTTTTCACAACTTCTCATACCAACATTTAGCATTCAGCAGGTCGGTGTGCAATTTTTCACACAAGTTACAAAGAACCTTTTCTGCTTCCCAACTGAATGGTGACAACCACGACAACCACTGGAAAAAAATTAAAGTGAATAAATAATAGCAAAACATGAATAGCAAATGCTCCAGGACATGTATGAGTGCAGATATTCACATTCTGCTGCTGACATTTGCTAATCAGTGTATGAAAACAAAGAAAGCACGTTCGTGTCAATAGCTGCAGACAGAAAGGAAATGGAATAAGGTTAATGGCAGTAAGTAACAACCCAGCATGCAAATGAACATTCAAAGAGATGGCATTTTGCACGGTCTGTCACTTAGAGATGTCCTTTTCCCAATTGCTACACGTCTATGGGGAGGGGGAAACTTGGTTGCAAGTTCAGTACATTTGTAAATTGTCTGCTACATTCTCAGAGTTGTGTGTTACTTGATGTTGAGTTTAGAATAGAGATTTTAATCTTTTCCATTTAGTCTGCAGTCTACCCAATTTTATTTACCTTATTTTAATGTGCATATGCTTTGGCAACTGCATGAAATTTCAGACTACAAGTATACAGTCACTACTAATTTTTTTTGGCATAATTTTGAGTGGATTTTGGACCTTATTCTGATGCACTGAAGAGTAAAACATTCCTACATGTATGGCCCCGATCGCAAATTTTACTTCTCTCTGTTAGTCACAGCTGCTGATCAAAACTATAAACGAACAGCTCTTTCTCTAAAGTTTGATTTCAGTTTGGTTTTTTATTTTAGTCCATCTTTATCTGGCTAAAGTCTAGTTAACCCTGATAAATTAAGCAATCTTTATAAAATCAAGCTCAGTACCCAGTAAGCAAAGTGAATTGTCTATGAAGTTATGAGACTTGTCAACATGACTATTACAGAGAAATACGAGTGTATACATTTATGCTCCTATGAATATTATTTCCGCTGGTCGGTGAATGAAAGTCATTTCTCACAGGGAAAATTCAAAGGAGAGTAAAGGAGAGCTGTGGGCAAAACCCTGAGCATATTTCCTCATATTTAAGCTATAAATAGTCCCAACAATACAGTAGGACTATTTGAACAGATAATAAATTGGAGCTTGCTTTTCCAGGGCGAGCCCGTGCATTCGCATTCAGGGACAGTACTCTTGCAGGCACAACGATCTAAAAACATGTCATGTGCTAAGTGACAGACCATATGCTTTGCCTAGAATAGGAACTTTGGCTTGCACAAAGGACTGGAATTAATGCATCAAGTAGATGACAAGCTTTTAAACTGATGTATACATCAAGCTTCTCATAACCAAGCCGTCGCCTTCAATTATGTTTTGTGAAAAAGTCCCCCAGACAAACATAACTTTGCTTATTAAGCCCAGTGTATTGGCTACAGCCTACTGCAGAAGGTTGCCTCTTTTTTTTTTTTAATATATTTCCATAAAACACACAACAAAGTAATTTGAATCAATGTTACTGGCAATACCCATAAAAAGCTTGAGATAAATTCTTAATAGTATATATATGAAACCTGCAGAAACCAAGCATCTGTGAGTATCAGGACCACTTTCCCGGCATCAAAGTGAACTGCTTACTAGAGATTCAAATACTGATTAAGAGATCATTTTTATGAGGTAGGGAAATATTTACTTGCCTACACTCTCTAAACCTCAGCAAAAAGGAAGCTGAAAATAAAACTGAGGGATAGATGAACACACCCTGAAAAGCTACATGAAAGAGAATAAAAGGTACAGATCAGACCATAATATATTGCTGAGAAACATGGGGAAGGACTTCTTTTTCCAGAGGTAGCACTTGCCCTCTAAGAGGACCCATAATAGTAACATAAAAAAAAAAAATCATATATAAGCATCATATATAACAAGTACAGCAAAGATTCTGGTGCTAGTCAGAGAAAAAAAAAACAGCGTTAAGTGATATTTGCAAGAAAACCAGAAGCAATTTTAGAGTACTGTCTAGCTAACACAAAAGAGGTGTTAAAAGCACTGGTTCTTCAGCTCAGTCATATTTACTGTCTCGTAGTAAGGAAGATTACCTTCATGGACTGGATAAAATAGTGCTGGGTGATTTTTCTGTTCTAAATGCATGCATAGAGAGCAATCTTTCTACCAAAATGAAAGTGTGTTACGAAAGGGTGGTAGAGTGCTCCCATTTTCCAGGTGAATACTTGGAGACTGACTGTGTGCTGGTGTGAAATGTCACCCTAATATTTGAGCTTTTGCACTGCAAAGAAATGCCATTGTTGACCTTCTCTAGTTAACAAACACCTCTTGCATATAAGCAGATGTGCAGGACACGCACCTCCAGAGCATCCTAACAATTGCAATCAGGACCGAAGGGAAGTCATTAAAATTTAGACTATTTGCAGGTTTGGTTTTTTCCCTTTTTTATTTTAGTAGCCTTAAGGAAAAAACCAAAACAAAACAAAAAAAACAAAACCACAAAAAACAATCCAGCCTGTATTTAATTAAACTCTTCCAAGAGGTTGATTATCTATTTTTAATAAAAGCATGCTCACCTACTAGATTTAAGTGAGAATTCACTGTTCTTTATGTATTGAAGGGAGAAGGAAACAAAGAAAAAGAAGGAAAAAAAAAGTCCTTATTGTCTGCCTGAATCTACAACCCCAAGGTCATTTTTCAAGTATATAATTAGAACACCTTTTTTTTCACCCTCCACAAAATAGGTATTTGATCAAAATAGAAATAATAAACTGCTGCCAGCTTTCAGGTGGTATTAACAAAGATTTTGTCTTAAACTTTTTAAGGAGCTTAGCAATTAGGCTTCATTATCATGCTGATTAGAGCTTTGAATCATTATAATGACATGTCTCTACAAATCACGTGTTAATAGAAATGACAATTTATAGCTATCTTTATCATCTAAATGAAATACTACAAACTACCAGCTACCAAAGACAACAGTTACAAGCTGCAAATATGGGATTCTTCTGTGTCAAAGGCAGAATTTCCTAATCCACCTAAATCATTTGGAGCCTGCAAGTCTTGATAGATGTGAACAGGCATTACCAAACTCCAGTCCTCCTCAAACACCAATTAGTCAGATCTTCTTCATTATCAAACTGGGAAGAGAGGAATGTAACCCCTCTGCAAACAATCAGGGCTGTGGCACTTACTGCCTTGATGCATTTTCAGGGCCAAAAAGATGATCATAGGACTGAAGCACCTCTCCTTTGAGCACAGGATGAGAGCGCTGGGGTTGTTCAGCCTGGAGAAGAGAAGGCTCCAGGGAGACTTCTTCTGGTACCTAAAGGGGGCTACAGGACAGACGGAGAGGGACTCTTGATCACAGAGTGGAGCAATAGGATGAGGGGTAATAGTTTTTAACTGAAAGAGGGGAGATTTAGACTCGATATTAGGAAGAAAATCCTTACAGAGGGTGGTGAGCCACTGGAACAGGTTGCCTAGGAAGGTGTGGATGTCCCATCCCTGGAAGTGTTCAAGGCCAAGCTGGATGGGGCTTTGAGCAACCTGCTCTAGTGGGAGGTGTCCCTGGCCATATCTGGGGGGTTGGAACTCGATTTTTAAGGTCCCTTCCAACTTAAAGCATTGTATGATTCTATCGTCTTCTGGGCACCTGGTGTGACCCTGCTTTCAGGCTTACATTTACCTAAGTGACACCCCGTGCAGTCTGAATCATGACTATAAAGATGAACTTCGGTACCTGAGGTCCCATCATGTAGTAATATATTTTGCCAAGTAAACAACAGCTTTGAAGTACCTTCAGGAAGAATAAAACACTCATCAGATCATCTAGTTACAGAGAGGACTCCTAACATCTGTGCTGCATGGTGCAGTTATGTATGATAAGAGCAGCTTTCAATACAAATACTGCCATATACTTGGAGCATTAATAGTCATCTTTACAGTGAGCCCACCCTAAAACCAACATTGAGTTAGTTTTAGATAACAGGACTAAGGGTTGGAGTCCTCTAAGTGATTTAGTCTTGAGCCAACTCTCTGCCAAATAGTCAGCCTGCTGGTTTCCAAATATTTCTACAGCCTCTCTCCTGGCCTTGTGAACATGTGTGCCTGCCATGCCTGGGGACAGCACAGTAGCTGCAGCCCAGCTGGGCCAGCTCTGTCTTTCCCACCAGGTCAATAAGCTATAGCTCTGTGCTGCAAATACCAGTGCATGTTTGTTGGTGAGGCAGTGTGAAAAGGGAGTGAAGTCTACCAAGGCTTATCAAAAAAACATCCCTGACATAGATCAGATCAGGTGTTCATCTGACCTTTCCTGTAGCATCTGAGCAGCTTCACAGGACCAAAACATCACACTTGAGATGAGCACAAAGCTGGTTTAACTAACTCAGGTAGATTTTCCTATGGTTAGAGATCTTCTGCTAGCACATGGCCAACACTGAACCTCTGGTCACTGTATTTGCTCAGCAAGAGAGAGGGAGTGTCTCTGAGCAGAATAATTCATCAGTCATTCTCACAGCCCAGAGTAAAATCAATCACCCACACCACTTGAGAGGAGAGTTCTGGTTACACCACACACAATAGCAAGGTGCCAAAACCAGATTAGATGGGGGTGGCAACAAAGAGACAAAAATTGAAAGTCATCATCTTTATGTTCTTTTCAGCCACTTTTAAAATATTTTCTTTTCTTTTTTTTTTTTTTTTTTTTGTGGGGGGGGGGGGGGGGGGTGACAGCANNNGAAGTCCAGAATATCCTGTACCCAATAAGGATTCACCTATATATGGAGAACTTTTTCAAATCTCACCATGCTTCTCACTTACAAAAAAAGTAGACAACAAAATAACCCCACCACAAACCACAATTCTAAGCAGGTAGTTTCCACATGAAATGAGATGTACGACTTCTTCCCTTAAAAAAAACAAAACAAAACAAAACAAGCCCTATATTTGAAAACCTCTCTAGAAGTCAAAATATTTTAAGACCCCAATCACAACAACACAGACAAAATCATGAGCAACTGCAGAACCTTTATTTTCTTAACTATCAACAATTCAGAGAAGGAGGAAAGCTTGTTGTCATTCTAAGCAGGAATAGTGGTTTGTTTGTCTTTTTGCCAACGAAATGAAAAACAACAAAACAACAAATGAGGTGATTTTTTACTCTATTCTACCTTCGCTGCTGTTAATGAAGTGTCTTGAAATCCTGAAAGCTTTCTTTGTTACTAAATATTCACATTGTCCATGAAATGAAAGAACATATTATCAGAAATAATAGGTAGGGTACAAGCCAGCTGTGGATGAATCAGAAATTACTTTGATTTGTAGTTTCTGGTAATAAATATCCCCTCTTCTATTTCCCAATAAAAATTCACCAGTCTTGTAAACACCCACATTTTCATGTACCTTCCACAGAGTGTAATTGCAGTGCATTCAAGATCACTAGTTGCACATTCTAAGGTCATATTCACCTGTCTCTCTCAGCCTTTCTCAAATGAAATTATCCATGTTTAAATCACGTTTACTGAGAAAACAATCTAATCCCAATCTAATCTTGATATTGACATAGATTTACAGCATTTGCTTCTTTAGCCAAAACCTCTCCTCAAACATTTCCTTCTATCCAGTCCCCGTCTTCTTGCTTTCTCACATCCCTCAGTCATAAGAATATCTTAGACTTCTTAGGGATTAAATGATACAAGGCTTTCAATCCCCAAGTCATTATAAAACTGCATGGAAGCATAAGATAATTGCACTTTCCTTCATGAAGTGATAAATTGGTAATTTTACTTTTTTCAAGAGGGGAAGGGCCAGGAGGAGGAAGGAGAGACATGAAGGCATATTATCATAAATGGTAGTTAATGGTTTTCTAATTAATGTTACAAGTCTCAGTTTTCAGTTTTAATTGTGCCTTGCCCTACTTGCAAGTTTACCCTCATGTTTTTTCAGTGTGCAACTGTACCTCCAATAATGGTAACATATCAGTTGAAAAGCAGTTATGGAAAGCAGACCCTGATGCCTATTAATTAGATAATTACTCTTGCTTTTTTCTTCCCCTGTAAAACTCTCAAGTGGGATTAACACCCTTCCAGGAGTCAGAAACCTCTCTTGCCATTGAGATTTCTCTTTCACTCTTACCTATTTAGTCACTAATTACATTTTAATCACTAAAATTATGATCACAAACACAAATATAGCTTTATTCAGAGAAACACTGATGTTCTGGGAAGCTCATTCCTTTATAACTGCCCAGCCTCAAACGTCTCCATGAAAGAGAGTCTTCCCTGGTATTTACACCAATTACGACAGCATTGAAATAAAGATGCAAGTGATATAAAAATTTACCCCTGTAAATTTTGTTTGAGCAACTTGCATGCAGACCAAGAAAAGTTAAAACAATCATCTTTCTTAGAAGGAGCTTGCACTCACCTTCCTTTGGGAAACACAGCAACTGTAAATTGCGGAACACAAAAGAAGTCAAGGCACGGTGAACTGAGGTATTGCACCACAGGGACTCTGCTGCTTCCCCCAAAGGAAGGTGCTAATACTTGCACAGACCTGTATTCACTCAGCCCATGTTTTGAGGCAATTCTTCATTTCTGTACTCACAAGTGTATTCAGGAAGTTGTTTGGGAAACCATCTTAACACTTGCAATAAGAAATTCAAAGTCATTTCAAGAGAGGCATTGGGGAGCAAAGAAATTTCTGCTCAGTTGCTGGGGGTAGCCTTTCTGAGAAAAGAGGAAGGGGTTGACAGATACCTCAAGCTGTCTTAAAAGACCATACCCACACCCATAAAATGGGTGAAGGATGTAAGAAAAAAAGATAAAATCTTGCAAAATTTGCAAAAACTTTCACACTGAAGAGACTTGGGCTGTAGCCTAAACACGGATATTTTCATGGCCCCTACTGGGTCTGCCACAAACCACAAGCTCAGCCATCCCTCATGCAAATTAGCTCCTTCAATGCAAAGATAGAAAGTGTCCACTGCATGGTGTTGAGGGAGCATTTTGACCTTCCTTTGTTGAGGAGACCTTCTTTATCTTTTTTCTCCCTACTGCATTTGTTAAACAGAAGGAGAAAAGAATGTCAAGTCCATTAAAATAGCTAGATTTAAAAAAAATTGGGAAAACGTTATCATTAGAAAAATTGGACATATTTCAGAATATTTAGTTTACTTACATAATGCAGCATTCACACAGCTAGTGTAAAAGCTAAAAATCATGTAGAATTGAAGCACATATTGTAAAAATCATAATTAGCTACCAATGTTAGGCCTCTAACCTAAGTAACTCTTTTTCCCCCTCGTAGTTGATTTTAGCATGGTCTCTGGGTTCGTACTGCCTTATTATTATTATAATTTATAACTAGAAAAACCCTCAACCTACCTTCAACATTCAGTTTTGCAATGCTTTTTTAAATAGATGAGGGCAGGGAGAAAACAACAGGACACACGACAGACAGACATTTGTGCAGACAAGAAAAGAAGGGAAGAATAAAAAAAAAAAAGTCAGTGAAGGTAGAGGAGAGACCATCTGAGAAAAAAAAATTTGCCACAAAACCTCTACTTTTTAGCAGCAACTAACTGTTATGTACTTAAAACAGAAGTGTGGTATTTTCATGGGTTTATGACAAACAAGTGTCCTGGCTGAATAAAATCAAAGAGTTATTCTCAGATAGAGGCCAAGACTTTATTTCATATGTATTTTATTGTACATTCAAGAAAGAGAAAAAGACTCTGTTGTCACACATCCTGATACCAATTTTGCCATTGACCTTTCTTGATTCCCCAGTTTTCTAGCTTTCGGAGTCACACAGACTCCAGAAATTAACAACCACCACCACCAGTCAGTGACGCTGCCTTCAACGAACTGAGCTGTCGCAGCACAACTGGAGTGACAGAGGTTCCCAGACCAGAACCTTTGGTGGGTGCAGCCTGGCTCCCATCACAGAGAATTACACTATGCAGGTGGACACTCTTCAGACACAGTCCTTGGGACATCGGGCAGAACCGAGTCATTGTTTCTAGCAACTTGTTTCCAGCATATTTACTGCTTTAATTATCCACATACAGCTTGGACACAATTTAGAGGAGAGGGGGGCAATTCCAAGATGGCTGCACTGTTTACCCACAGTAAAACCTTCTAGTTTTATACAGATTCAAAGGGATCTGCTTCTGCTATTGTCCAACTTCATTCACCATCCATGTGTGAATGAAAGGGCAAAAATACGCCAATTGCACACACAAAGCACTATTTCCTGTACAGTCTCTCTTGCTGTCATCCCCAGCTTAACTACTCCCACAAGCCTAGAACATACTCCTCTGCTGGGTCCAGGTCCATATGTGAATGCTATTTATAAGGAACTACAAATAATAACCAGTAGAGATAGCATTTTTTTTCTATGCAGAATGGCTTTCTGAATGTATTCAAGATCCCACTGAGAAACACACATTGTTAGAAAATACTTACCTTGAACTGTTAATTAGAGGTTTATAATTAAACTGGACAAAGCCATAGAAAATGTACAATAAGCAGAAAGCCTGCCATTGCCAGAAGCAAAGATGATTTAAACAGTCCTTTCTCCTGTCTAAAGCCTGTGGCTGGTAATTAAACTGTGATATTTGAACATGAACACCAGTTTAGTTTTTTTAATGATTCCTGTTCATGAGTCTTACTGAGAACAGCATTTACTCCATGCAAACTTCATTTGGTTTTCCTGTAAATATGCCAGCAAAAAAAAACCAAACCCAAAACACCTCCATAAACTATTACTAGATGTAGACAAACAAAATTGCAATGGAAAATTAATACTTCACAAATACCCTACACAAAAAAAATGGGGAGGGGAGGCAAAATTGTTTACATAAACTTTGAATATACAGTCAGCTCATAACACAAACCCCTAAATGAACCATTTCTTTTTTTGCAGAAGCTGAAGGAAGGAACTAGCAGGCTAGGTACCATCAAAATTAATGATCCGTGAATGGACACATAACTGCTAAGCAAATGGGACTATTATAACATCCTGGGAGGCTTGGTCAGTCCCAGTTGTGCTACATGCCCTTTCCTACCTTGCCACATGACGACTTGCCCTCTGGGCATTGCTGCTGAAGAAAAATAAATCATCAATGCAGTGACACCATCTCAAACCTTGCATTAAAAAAACGAAAAAAAAAAACACCAAACAAAGCTAACCCCTACACAGACAAGTACTTTTCCCTTGTTTCCCTTGCTTTTACATTTTCCTACTCCAAAAGAAACCCTCATTATTTTTCAGTTTGTACACTTAAGACTTTTTAGGTAAGAAAACAACGTGTAAATTGTGGTCTGTTAGTCCCACCTAATTATAAACAGCAATCAAATTTTGAAAGGTTAGCAGAAGCATCTCAAAACATTTCTGATGCATACTTTAGGTAAAAGCACAGCAAAACTAACACAAGTTTACAAGCACAAGAAGCTGCCACAGAAAATATCCAAGGAACTAAATTATCCAGAATACTCTTGGAGAAGAAAAAAATATATCATCATTCTGTCTAATCACATATTTTCTAAACTACACGTGTGTATCCATGGGCACATGTACTCCTGGGCCGACTAATTCGTAATACAGGTAGCGTATGCAATGACTTCACTTGCATTCTCAATCAGAAAAGCTGCTACTGGCACCTATTCTTCAGCTCCTTGAGCATTTCTTGATTCTCTGCTGCTACTCCATGAATCCAAAAGTAAATGTACTAGTATCTATAGCTATAGATATATATAACATCAAAAGATAACTTCAACACAACACTGCCTCAGCATATTCAGGCACTCAAAAATTAGGCAATTTCAGAATTATTACCTATATGTTTTTAATTTGCCATTCTTATGCACATGCTTTGTGGGTAGTTAATTACTCCTCCACCAAAGCAGCCCACACATTCTCCCATGGAATCAAAAACATCAAAAAAAAAAACCTTATTTTGTCATCCTTTTTCATACACAGACTGGAGCTGCATGTACAGCCTGCAGATACTACTATCACATGGCAGGCACTTCTCTGGCCATAGTACAGAGATTGAAAATCAAGAGATTTCAAGATCAGAGAATCTCTGATCTTGCATTTGGGTATTACAGAAAGGGATGTGCCCTGCTGCATGGAATGGCTGCACAGGGCTCACAAGGGAAGTACGTGCCTCCTATGAGCAGGAGGAGAAAGCGGACACAATGCCCACAGGAAAAAAAGTGGCAAGGAGAATGGTTTAAGACACCAGAACAACATGCCTACTTCCAAAACTCTGCTGGTAGCCCGAGGGGCCACTGGAGGAAAAAAAACCTGCTGTACAGGCCCGCAGATTTAGTCTGGGCACTATATCCATCCCATAGCTGGGTACCTCTACATTTTGATACCATTTGCAAGACAGTTTATTTTGTCATCCTCTGGGTATACTAAGCTCTTGCCCATATGGGTCCCACTCTATGTTGCAGTAGAAAAGAGGTTAAGGAGTGAATGGAAAAGGCAAAGGTCACTGGAGGTAGAATACTACAGAATAAGTAAAGAAAGTTTTCAGACATCTGCGGCATCACAGATGGCCATGAGATACTAAAAAGTTTGCAAAACTTTGACAAACAAAAGTTTAAAATAATTTGGTTTAGTCCAGCTATACCTTTACTATTCAAGGTTAAGCACATTACATAGAAAAAAAACCATAAATGCAAATTAGAATTTTTAAAAGAGATTTCAAAACTTTTCCTGCCACAGATGAAATAAAATAAAAGCCTCTTCAACTGCTTTTTTGGAAAGTTATGACACCAAGCGACTAGACCCCTGACTCAAAGGTTTCATTTCATGGGATTCTAATACTAGTACTAGTTTCATTTGCAGGTTAGAAGAAAACATCACCATGACAACTCCTCATAGCCAAAAAAATTTCTGGGAGTTTTGACTGGGAAATATTGAAACATTTTCTTCCAACAGGGAGGGGAAGCAGAAGCAAGAGTGTTTCAGCACTCAAAAGCCAGCATATTATCTCAATATCAGTATCTCAGTGGAAGCTTATGAAAGCCACATCCTATATTTCAGCCAAATTTCCTTGCTTGCTTTTGTTTACTGAGCAGGTTAAGGATGCACAATAAGCCCCTAGTAAGAGCTAGTGAGCATGTTGAATGTATTTGGCCCAATTTTGATTTAGTTAAATATTCCCACTAGAAACACTGCCTAATTAGATCACCCATTATAAATTCATAATGATAAGTTAATGAAAAAAAACCTACTCTAGAACTCAATTAAATTATCTCTGTTCATAACTAGTGAAAAGCTGTAAAAGGAACTCTTAAATACCTACTTAAAACCTCTATGCAAGGTCATTGCCTCATAAACAGTACACACAAATGCAGTACACACAAAAGGTTTAGCCTTTCTGCTGCAAAGGGATGTAGGAGTTTGAGCTACCTGCTAGAATTTGCTGTGAACTTTGACGTTTGAGTATCAAGTAACGTAGTCTGGGTTTATTAACAATTACAAAAGCTTTTGCTGCAAATGCCGTCCATTAGCTTTACCATTTGTCACAGCATCCTGCGCTCTGTCACCCCAAACTGATTGATACCATTGCCGAGTCCCAATCAAGAGCAGCAATAAACTGCATTTATTAAATCCATTTGTAGTCCTGTCAATATATGGGCTGATAAAACAAAGGTGGATGGATAGTGACCCGTGACACTTGAAACTAGGGAAAAAGCAAGGCAGGGAAAAGCAATTTTCCCAAGCAAAGCAAGGAATTAAGTCTGTCAAGAACATAAGATGGTACCTGCTCTGTCAGAGCAACATACACACATCCAGAGAGCCATCTGTTAACTGAATGGGAATATTTTAGGTTGTGCAACCTTTTGGTGAGAAAATGGAATATGCAGAGTCTCAGAGGACTTGAAGAAAAAGCCTCTGGAGGAAAGCTAATATACTTTAGCATGAATTAATGCAACTGAAAACTAAGCATGTATGTAGACCATGTACCTGCCACCAAGGTATACATGCACATGATTGTGAGTTTGAGCTCTTATATTCAACCTTGATGCGACCAGATTATGTTTTGTTTCCCCCTCACTTGTCTTCTATAAGTGCCAGTAACAAGACTGATTATTTCTGATATAGCAACTATGATTTTATTGGGACTTCACTGTATCAAGGAGCACCAAGGCATGCTTCCACATCCAAAGGCGTAATGATTCACATCAATACAACCCTATACTACTGGCTCTCACTAGAAAACCTCATAGGGGAGAGGATATATGCAAGTTCATAGATCTATTTTGTACAATATTATAAACACTGAAAATCCATTGTGGACTGTACACCACATTTCATACACAACTTCCTGACAAACAGGTGATACTCCAAAGTATTAGACTACACCAAAATGATCCACAAATATTCAAAGCTTACACAAAATTGTGGGGTTTTTTAACTACTTCTTCCTTTCTTTCACTGCTGATGTGTACTTTCCCTGCAGACATCACCAGGCTCCTCCATCACCTGACAGTTATTTTAACAAGAAAATCCTATTGCTGTAGTCTACAAACCATCAAGAATCAAGCACAGTCATGTGATTCACTGTTCCTTTATTATGGTCATTGGATGGGGGAGGAAGAAAAATATAAAGTTGGCAAATTTAAGGACAGCACAAGTTAAGGAAACAAAATATCAAACTCTGCTATTTATGTTTTACCTTGCGATTTTCAGTGTATGTGGTTACATACATACAGGTAACATACATACAGTGTATGTTAGGTTACTACTTACATGTTTCAGTGAAAGTTTCCTCTAAACCTATAAAGAACAAGAAAATCACTTTATTTTATACATTTCAGATGAATGTATTAGATTTTAGTAGGACTAGGATATTACTCTTGCCTGTCAAAAGGTTTTTCCTTGAGATCATATTTTGCTCACATTTAAAGGTCAGAAATTACACTGAGGCATTCATTGGGTACTTTCTATAGGTAACAGTGAGAGTCCAATCCTTGTTTTCTTAAACCCCAGCAAATATATGCAAATTACTGAAAGAATATGCACATAAATATATGAAATGTAATTTGTACTTTTAGGATAACACTAGATAACCTTTGACATGTTTTTAAATCCAAGAACTCACCAAAACAAGTTCTAACCACCTTATTCTAGGATATTGCTGTTTATTTTATTTCCATGTTCTTTGTCCCAGGACTGTGACCTATTTGCTTTTTGGAGGGAGCCAATGTTGACATTTATCTCATATATTTATATTTTACTGGCATACTGCTAAATGGCATCCATTTTTTTTTGCAATTTGATGTCTGTTTTGGAGAGTGACACAAGTTAATAAATATCTGAAAATTAAAAACTATTTTCCACTGCCTTTTTAAAAAATCGCATTTCTATTCTTCATTCTGTAACTCTCTCCCTTAGTCACTCTAATAAAAACACTGGAAAAATGTAAACACACAAGAAAGGGAATGTATTCACCATAGGAAAATTAAACTGTTTTATCTTCAAGTTAAAAAAAAAAAGAAAAGGCACAGTATAAAGATCATCTACTGCTACTGAAGTCACCTCCATGACTTACACCAGAAAAATATAAACCAGGGCATTTCATATTTCTTCGGGAGCTGAGTCAGGCCTAGTGAAGTCAATTGTTGCTATAGCAACGTATGAATCACGGAGAAGATAACATGTCTGAATGCAGAAAATTAATTTACCTAAGATCATCCAATTGCTTTTTGATAGGATGTGTATGCTTACTTGGAAGGGAAAAATCATCACATTTTAATTACTATGCGTCACTTTCAATAGCATTGAAAAAAAGGCCTGTAGAAAACAGTTGAGGCTAAAAGGAGTATCACCCAGTGCACATTCCCCATGCATTTAGGGTGGTTTGATTTCTATTTCATCACCTTCTAATAACAAAGCAGTGAAAAGTTCAGCGCCTTTTTACATATTCTCCTTCTCTCTCTGCCATCGAGATACAAAATTAGATCTGTATGTTAGGAATTTAAATAAGTCTACACCATGGCACTCTGCAATAAGCCTAATTACTGTGCAATGGTTTAGAAGCTTAACCATGGCTATTAACAAAAAAAAATCAGATGCAAGAAATCTTTATTTCCACGCATTTTTAATTCAAAATAAAAATTTGCCTTGCCCTGAAATCATGTCTGATAATACTTGTTAAAACCAGAAAAAAATATAGAAAATGGGAGGCAAAGGAGAGTAAGAATTCATATATTTGTAATTTTCAAAATCTGTTTAAGATTAAATCATACTGCCCCAAGATGGAATCAATATGTTCATCATATGAAATACCCACTGCAGTGAGAATATAATCCATATTTTCCTTCCCAATTACCCAACAGCTTTGAAACCACCTTTCTTCTGCTGAAGGCGGTACTTACAAGTTTCCAACCCACACACACACACTGTAAAAAAAAAACAAACGAAAAAAATGCTTCAGACATCATACGCTCCACCCATTTGAATTCTGGTCGTTGGGTCACACACTGCCTGTTATGCCACCCTAATAAGACCTTCTTCACCTATCCCACAGAAGAAGAAAGCACACAGGAAGAACAAAAACAATGCTTGTTAGTGAGAAAAGCTAAGCCATGAAATGAGATGCAGCTCATAACAAACAAGTCTCATCTGCAAGCAGATTAGCCAGAGAAGGAAGAGCAAATCAAGTGCAGAGCTGCTGCACAAAGAAAAGCAAAAGCATCAGCAAATTACATTTAAGTCCAAACAACATAAAACGCCATTTATGTCAGTCTCCATTAACAAGACTGAGTTGCTGGTACAATTAATACCACCAGGAAAAGCATAAAATCCCTAGAAGGCACCAGAGGAAGCTATTAGAAACTTCTGGTGACATTTCTTTGTACCAGCTGGGCTTCATACACTTGATCTGACTCCTTAAGAAAAAGTTTCAGTAAATCTTTTTGTTAAAGTTTGTTACAAAAAAGAAATGAGCTACTAGTAAGTGAAAAATCAGCTTCTGTCTTATAAAAGCAGAGACAGGGAGAAACGGGAGTTGCAGATCAGCCACCTTCATTTTATTGTGGAAAAGTCACAACAGAAAGTAGAAGCAACCACTGCAGAAGTTGCTTCTAAGGACTGGACAGGTACCAGGTATGATCCTCTCATGGGAATCATCAACTAGACAGCTGTTTTTTCAGTAAAAAAGAATGTGCAAGTTGTAGCACATCACACACAGAGAAGAAATGTTACACACAAGAGACACACAGCATACCATGACACAGCAACAGGAATACAGTGGGAAATGGACTAAAATGGTCTGCTGTGCTCATCAGCTCTCACACAGCCTTAGCGGTGAACTGCATCCTCACTAATTTCCTTGTATGCTCCTTGCCTCTTATTCTCCCACCATGATGCAAAGAGCCAGGCTGGACCTCTCAGCCACCTCCAAAAGGTGCTGGGGGCTGCTGCCACCTCCCAGAGCCATCCATTCCCCAGCCTGAACAAGCCCCAGCCCCACAGCCTCTCCTCCTGGGGCAATCATCCAGTGGCCCTGGTAGAGTTGACTGGCCTCCTTCTGAGATGGCCACACTGGATGCTAACAAAATGAGCAGAAAGGGAATAATCACTTCTCTTGATCTACTGGCTGCCTCCAGCTCCAAAGCAGGAGAGAAGGAGAAACAAAGGGCAGGAAGAAGAGAAGCAGAAAATATACTTGCACAAGCAAACTTGAATGCTTGCCTCTTGTACCACCACGGCACAGGGATGCAGAAATCATTGCCTTAGGTGAACTCAGGAACCAATTTTCACCATCATAAAAAAAGAGAATAGCACATCAAACACCAACACCATCTCAGAAAAACATGACCCACCCCAAATCAAACCCATCCTTCCCTCTTGACACACACACACACACCACCGACTGGTGCTCAGTGCTCTGGATACAGCTTTAGTGCCTCAAGGACCTGCAGCAAGGCAAACTTCTGGGAACAGCACACACAGCAGAGCTAGCAAAAAAATAACAGAGACCTTTCATAGCCACAGGCTACACCATGAAGATGCCAGTAATGCTGTTCAGGATACATACCCTTGTATTTGGGGAGGGGGAGTGAGGGGGAAGAGGGGAGATTAGTTAGAATTCGGTATGATTTGGTGCTGTGCCTCCCAGACACATTTCTTCATGTGGAAAATTAACACAGTGCCTGACACAAAGATAGATTTTACAACTTTGTCCCTGTGGTCAGCCACAGAGAATCATTGACCCAAACACGCAATACAAACCTATGTGAGTACTGGAGGTGCTTTAGGGTCTCCTGGGTAAAATATCTAAAAAGCAAGATAATGAAAGCACAGAAGGCAGAGGAGCCACACTGACCAGCCAGGAAGGAACACTTTCTATTTTGCCACCATTTAGGGGAACTTGAGGGATGCTGTGGAAAAATAAGTTGCACCAAAGAGAAACCCATTGCAGCTGTAGGATAATATCACTGTGACCAATCAAAAAGCAAAATAAACCACAGGGTAGTGTGTCAATAGGCTGAATCCATACCCTCATCTCACAAATGTTTTTTTTTCCCTCTTTTCTGTGAAGATTTTAGAGATCACATGGTGTTGTCTGCCTGTGACAACCAGTCAGAATGCACAAAATGCAAGAACAAGTCAGCGCTATCATGACCAAATTCTGTCAGCTTAGCAGTGAACAAGGAAGAATAAATCTATAACTTGAAAAAAAGTTCAAATACTATAAAACTTATACCTATGTATGTCCACACTGTATAAGAAGTAAAAGAAGTGTGTGAATGGCCTTTATGCAAAGGATGTACATGGCAAGAGAAATCAAGAATGCAGAAGATGAAGTGTCCCACAAGTTTACACCAAGAAAAAGTTAGCTCAGCAGTGACTGTGAACACCACAAAACAGGAGAGTTCAGTTGCAGGATAAATATAAACCCAATGGACAATAAGCTTTCATTTCTATCTGCCGGTCTGAAAATGGTAACAGCAAATCAAAGTGTTTGCAGAACATTTTGAAGCATCATCAAGACACTCATGTCAGAGGTAAAGACATCTCTCTAGCAGTATTAAACTTTTAAAATTACTAGAGAACTAGAGTTAACAAATTCCTTCAAAATGCAAGCATGTGTACAGAACAGCTCTTTCAATAGCAAAGATGGAGGCTATGGATCTCTATGCTCATATTTTATAATCTTGTTGTGGTGTAAATGTTTATGGCATCCATTTTCTTTTACAAGAAGGAGGAATAAATTCCATCCAAGCTAGAACTAAAGCCACATCAGTTTCAGCTGCCAAGATTACTTTTGGCAGATTATAAAAGCATTTTTTTCTTTTATATTGTGAGCTCCCTTTGCTGATATAAGCAGTTGTGAAAGGAGCTTCCAAACTACAAAGTTTCATACCAAACATATTGTGCTGTTTGGCCTTGAGTTTGCTCCAGGACAAACCCAGTAGGAATCCAAGTGGGAAGCCAGCAACCTCTAGCGTAGATTAGAGAACACTTATCAAGCTTGAGAAGTTTCAACAGTTTCTGGCTCAGAAAAATGTGAATTGCTGAACATTTGTTTCAGTGGATGTTTCTGGCTACTCCATCACAGAAAGGTACCACCATGCAGTGGTAGGTGCAGTGAGACCTGAAACATGCTACAGATCAGGAGTCAGCAAACACCTGAACCTGGTAAATGACTTTTGAGCAGCAGGGACTGTCCCTGGTGGCCTGCAGGGTGTTATGGGAACACGGATAGCACTCTACCCAAGTCCAAGCTGAGGTATGTACACTATGCTGTAGTGTGCTGTGTAGTATCCACGTCGCAGCTGCTTCAGCTGCGCCTACCAGAGCGCTGCACAGTGATGTAGCAATGCTGAGGTGCCAGAGGGGCTTTAGCCGACTCACCTGAATACTAGAATTCATCATCCAAAGCCAGCTTCACCATTTAGTAAAATTTACAATTCATTTATGTTAGAAAAGAAATACACCATACATGAACAGACGCTTGGACGTATTTGTCCAGCACAGATTGGACAACTTCTAACACAAAAGCTTAATACAGTTATTGAAAAGACCAACGCATTTTGCAGCTACCACACCTACACACCGTGAACACACACAGGGAACTACAAATTCTGCCAGTTACAGAGCTGGTACCCCCATTCCTGTCCTAATGACCTGTCAGTAGTCAATCCACAGCATCTGAAAGTAATTTGGTATTTATAAACTGAACACTTGGTTAATGAGGTGGATTTAACATTAAGTTAGATCCTTTATGCAAATCACTCTCGCAATGTCATGAGTATGTGCAGGGCATGAAGGTTTTCCCCCACTCCACATATTTACTCCAAATTGGTCAGAACTTGCTAGTCAGAAAATGGAAGTAGTTTCCTTTTTATCTAAAAGATAACTATACTGTCATCATGTGGGAGAGGCAAACTCTGATATTTGTTAAACAACCTTTTCCTTACATTCTTCACTGCCTGAGGTTTACTTCATTGGGTTAGACAACAGTCAAACTTTTCTAGGTTTTGCTGTTCCTCAACGATATTGTTATTCTATTCGCTAAGAAATCTTTCCCTCATTTCCCTTTTCCCCCCATATTTTGCCCAGATTTAGATCTGCCCCAAATCTAATATGTGAAATGGGACAAAACAAAGTTAGTTGCAAAAGTAAACTTCCATTAAGAAGACAAAAATATCAAACCACCATTTTGGTGAAGATTTTCTCAGACAACAGTCTGATTCTCAGCAGACAGACCCCAATAAGAATTGGTGTTCTGCCTTCATCTGGCCATCCAAGCATGTCTATGCCCGTCTTGCTTTGTTCAGGTACTACGAAACATCACTGAGGGTATGTCCTGACAATCTGATACTTCAAAGATAAACAGTATTTTTCAGATCTCTGGAGAGTTATGCACAGCATTGAAATATTCACTTGACTCCACCTGCAGTGAAAGTTATTCCATTAGAAAACTGAACCATGTATCAGTTAGATTACATTCCTTACGGCTTTATTCTTTGTAATTAGTTTTCTGCCATGAAGATATGAAATTTTGTCACAAACTACAGGTCATGAGATATTAACGTTAAACAAGATGCCATTGATTACAATACCTGAAGTAGCTAGTGTAGCTTAGCTGACAAGGGAAATAAGACATTTGCATTATCAGTGTGCTGTAGGTAATGCATCCTGCCCAGGATGCAGAAAACCAAATAACCTTTGCATATGATGTGCCCTGACAACTCTTTTTTTTTTTTTTTTAATTAAACTTGTCAATTTTTCATGGAATCTTGTGGTGTGTATATAAAAAAAACCACCAACTCGTGCATCTCCACCAGGCTAAACAGGACTTTCAATGAGCAGACACAAGGGAAAATGTTCCACTTCTTCATTATCCTATATCAAAGAAATGTGCAGTTTAGATAAAGGCTTCAAGCAATTCTACCCCCATTGATATCTTTCAGATAAAAGTTAGTAATAAATCAAATCAGCAAGGAGGTAGAAACTCAAAGTCTCAACGGCATTAAACATGGTGAATAGATTTTTAAAAGGCAAAAAGATTTCAATATTAAGACAGATTATCAATATGTACCTTTGTAAAACTCAGTCATAACAAATAACTAAAGAATTTTCATAAGATGTTACACATGATTTGAGGTATAGAAAGCAAATATATTAGCAACATATTGACCAAAGTGTTATTTCTACAACTTTTCTCTGAAGCATAAGGAATGAGGAGACACAAATAACAGCTGTTTAGTATTTTTCCCATAATATTCCACTACAGTGTAAGACTGACAGTTTCTAAGGATAAAAGAATATTTTTTCTTACTTAATAATATGACTATTTTCCCATTAAATACCCAGCTGCATCTATTTACAATTCTGAATGGGAGTTTCACCAACTCGTGTTAGTCCCTCTTGAGACACTGCCATGTTATGTAGTGAATGGTGAGAAAGTCAATGGAACAATTCAGAGCATCTGTGTTAGATGCACAAGTCTGGTGATGTGAAGACATCCCCAAAGTGCTGAAATTTGAATGTTTTATTCAAAGAGCAAACACACTAACAAACAGACTGTTTCTATTCAAGATATTTAATGCCAGAGAAAAAAGAAGTTGTTTGAACAAGGTTTCAAAAGGATCAAACCCACATCATTACAAACATGGTGCAGCTTTCTGTACTCCAGCAATACCATTCACTGGTTTTTAATAATAACAGGAGGCAGTTTTTTCCATTCTGACGTTAAGTCCTATACAAAAAAAAAAGCCGCTAATAATGAGTAATTGGGCCATCTAGTTAAAGCTGATGAAAAGCAGACATCTCCTGGATAGAGTCAGTAATTCCACAGAAAACAGATCACTTCAGAACTGAGCAGGGCAAGATCAAGTACAGGGGAGGAAGAAGGATTTTGAGCCTGGAAGAGCCACCCAGGACAAGGCTGGAGTTTCTTCTCCAAGGCCCAAATAAGAAACTTCACATTACTCAACATATCTGCCTCACAGCAGAGCAGTATTGTATTCTCCAGCAATGCAGCAGAAGAACAAACAATATTGTTTTCCAGCAAGTCAGATAAGAAAGGGCATGTACCAGCACAGGAAAGAGCACAGACAGAAGAATAGAGAGAATTCTTTCAACAGGAGGGAAAATTAGACAATTCCCCAGTACTAAAGAGCTACTATCTTTAGGATTTAAAAAAGCAAGTTTCCACCAGAGGCCAACTCATACAGATGCAGGTTTGGAGAACAGTGTATGATTTCCTTTACAAACAACCTCTTACATCTTTGTTCAATTGAAGATGTTATTCACTGTATCGAAAAATTGTCAGTTTTTCATATGTGAATGTAGTAGTTACACAGCAGAGGTTTGCCACGGCCTTAACAGTGCAGTCTGAATAGCATGTGTAACGTCAGTGGAAAAAAAAGTATATCAGGAACCCTTTCCTTCCTGCCCACGTGGAATAATTACAGTAGCAAGAAGTATTTATTTCAGACTTATCATCCAAATCACTAGAAAGATGATGGGTTTGAAATTACAGGTAGACTGGCATTGGCTAAGTGTTACAAGTGGATGTACCTAAAGCCAATGTCTTCAGTACTGGTTTTCACAGGAGATTGATAGGCAGCAGCCTAATATCAGACTTTGTTTTTGCCACTGACTTTTTCTAGCTGTAAGTGCATTCCTGATCATTAACTTTAGTGCCCTTTGTCTGGAAGCCCTGGCATCTTTTCCCTTTAATGAAAAGCAGAAGGCCAGTATTCTCCACTTCACCAACATATCTCCCCTTGACCCTTTACCCCCACCCACAGTGGGGTTAGCAGCATCACCTGCAGTGAGACGTGTAGCAAGAAGGTCAAGCATTAGCTTAGTGCAAGACATTATGCCAGACTTGCAATTGCCCCAAGTCCAGTCTCCACACTCAGACTCACATACACCCATGGCAACATCTTGATAAAGATTTTCTAGGTAGAACTTCGGTTTGGTTTACTGAAGTTTTATTTAGCACTGAGTTCTGCTGCTATTGCAACTGTTCTAGCCTTAGGAATATTATTGCTGTCTAAAATACACCTTACCTTCTCATAAATGTCCCCTTTCTCAGGGAAAACAATGGTACCCTTCCAGTTAAACAGCTATGCCGGTGGCGAGGCTGGCGCTCCTTCTAACAACTGAGTCACCATGTTGCTCACAATATTTAATAGCAGTAAAAAATGTAACATGCCATGAGCAGCCAGCAGACAGTTGGCAGCACTTTGACTATGTTTCTTATTAAAATCCATGGCAGGTATTTATATTGCACTTTAATTGCACAGGGCAAGTCATGAGACATGGCTTCAATTTAAGTCTCCAAATTAGCAGCTGTGATTTATCACAAGGCTACTAGCACAGTTTTATTGCAAGAGAACTGTCAGCATCAGTGTACAGACAAGCCTGATCTCCAAATATCTGCAAGAATAAAAACATTAGTGACAGGGCAAACAAATCTAATGGGTGAAAAAGAAAAACCACAACCACACAAGAGACACATAGGGAAAATGACAAATATTTTTGCTTCATTCCACTAGAAGAGCAGGGCCCACTCTTCTTACTGTAAAACCAAAAAGCCCAAACACTAGGATTGCCTGAATTTCACACGGCTGATGCCACTTGGCTAGTTACAGGTCACTCACGTCTCCTCACATCTCCACTCCTGCATGTTCACCTCCCTGTAGTGGTTTGCTCACAATCCTTCAGATCCAGCTACAAAGAACTTTTCTTAAGGAAGATTTTCTGTGCTTGGAGTAACATGCAGAACAACATACCCACACAACTTCTGCTCTCTACCTTCACGCAGCAGTAACCACACAGAGATGTTTAAAGTGTCCAAAACAAATGCCTAACCTACTGTCAGCAGAGAGAGGTGATTGAAACATTTTCTGTGCACAAGTTCAGGGCACGTAGAAGTTTTTCCAGGACTGGAGACTGTCTGGTAAAACTCACAGCCTTCACTGTCTGGCTCTTACAAGGAGATCACTCAAGATATTATGGAGCTGTAGCATGCAGCACATATATACCCTACTTTCCAATTATTTGTGCTCTGGCTGCTGTTTACTTTTGGGCTAGGGAAAAAGAAAAAAAAAAAAGATCAGAAGAACAAGAAGGTTCCACTGTTATGTTTTTTCTTCTCTGTGAAAAGTTTACACACCTACCACAAGACAAGTTCAAGCACGATGCCTTTGAGCTGCCGCAGATTGTCACTCCTAAAGACTGTCCCCTGATAACCAAGGAACAACAGCATTGGCAACGACTAGGGGAGCTTCCCCTGGTCACCTCACAGGGTGTCTTGTCAGAGAGAAGGCAGTGCTTAACAACTCCAAGTCCACAGCTACTCAGGGATAAAACCAGCCATTAGGGGAGCAGAGGATGCTTGGAGCCAGAGGTGGAAGCCATTAGAAAGCTCCTGGTTCCTTTCAGGCTGGTGCAATGGAATTACAATAGCACTTCAGAACAATTCAAAATCCACTTTTTTGACAATGATTCAAATTCCACATTTCTCCCCAGCCTCTTCTTTATTCCCCCCATCAGCCTACTAGTAACGTTTTTACTTGCCTGCATTTTTCACCAGGGAGAGAAGAAACAGACTTGTGTCAAGCAAAGCTGCTCTTGTTCACTAAAATGTTGAAGAAATACATAAAATCAGTGCTAGCACTGCTCCATAATTCCAATCTATATTTAGCAAAGCTAAATCCTATTTATGGATTCAAATATGTAGAGTATTGAGCAAAATAAAGAACCAATTACATCCCTAGTGTCATTATCACAGTGACGGGATAATATAACACAGTTTCAGTGTCTCTGATCAGCTAATCAGACATGTTTCTAGCTGTTTGGTTACCATAAGCAAGCTACAATGCAGACAAATCCTTAAGTCTATTCTTTGTTAATAATTCTTTATTATTATACATCTGTAGTTTTACAGTTTAAATTAATACTTCAGTTGTGTTCTAAAAAAAAATAAATAAATTGATTTCACTTGTTTCACTTTTTATAGCTGTTATCTCAAAATAATGAGCATTAATCTTATGCTGGGCTGTCAGGTGGTCATTGGCATTTCCATCCTCATCCCAAGCACAGTACATTCAGAGACCAAAAGAACATCAAGAGAAGTTACTGGGAATGGGATTACTTTTAATTGCTTTCCCACTAGAGCACAAGGAAAAACAATGGGGCACAAAAAGTCACAGCACTCAATCATCCTTCAGCCCTGGTTAGAATCAATAAGCAGCTGTGAGTGCCCACTCTTCTTTCCTTTTCAAAGGAAAAAAAAAAAAAGAAAAAAAAAAAAAGAAAAAATAGAAGAAAAAAAGAAAAAAATAGAAGAAAAAAAGAAAGAAAAAAAAAGAAAAGAGAGAAAGAAAACACTAATCACTGTAAATCAATAGAGTAATGAAATTTTCTTCCATTGGAAATAACAAGAAGGGCACTTTATTTAATCATCATTTGCCACAGTCCAGACAGACTTACTTTCTACCCCAATTTATGTACACACATACAGAGAAAGAGCAGCTGTCCCCACCAGCGCCACACACTCATTCATCTTACAATATCATCGGTTTAACTTTCCGGTGGTTTTTATAAATATATCTTTCTCTTCTCTCAAGGATATTTTCAAAGACAGACCCAGAGCATTTTAGGAGATAGCTAGCTCTCACTGCTAAGTTGCTTGCTTCTCATACTGAAAAGTTGCAGCTTGGGGTTTTATGCCTAATAAAAGTTGAATTGTAACTGTAACCACCTTTGTACAGAAGATCAGATGCTTTTAGATTTTTTAGCATTTTGTCCCCAAGTGTACAGAAGAAAACAAAGATAGAAGAGAATCAGAGCAAGGAGTAAAGAAAGGATTCAATAGTACCCTTACAGTCAGCATTACTGGTATTGACCAGAGAAAAGATCACAGATATCTATTCCTTGTCTGCTCCAAATACAGGAACATTGTAAAGAACAAAGAAAGTTCTACAGCCCAAAACACTGGTATAATCCTTTCTGGTGCTTTTAAAGGCTTTTAAAATGCAAGAACTCTGTGCCTTTATGTGTTGTGAGACAGCAACATTGCTTTTAGCCAAATGAAACCATTTGTTTTGCAGTGATCCACTCACATGGTATAAGTGGGATGCATGAGTTTGATACAACTGGTTTGGGCTAAACTGGTGAGCTTCAAGTCTTCTGTTGCTTAGCAAAATCCACTGCATCAGAAAGCCACAACCTCTTTGTAGCCAGACCTGTTTTGAAAAAGAAGCTAACAGTGTTCTCTGCTTTACTGGTAGACTACAAATGACACCAAGTATCAAGGCTCTCTAAAACTGCAAAATAAATTATTAAACAAAAAAAAATCAATACCATTTAATTTCTGCTTCCTCTGCTGGAGGTCTGCAGCCACCCTTCCTTTTAGTAGCATGTAGAAGTGGCATCCAGGATGCCAGTTAAGGTGGCTAATACACAAGCACACACAACATTGATGGTACTGACACATAGCCATCAGTCACTTCCTTCTACCCAGTCCCTGCTCTCTGAAGCAGAGATGACACGGTGGCCCTGGGTTGTAAGCATGCAGACACAGGCTGGGAGGGGTGGTGAGCATCATGGTGCCACCACAGAGGAAGGCAGCAGATGACTGTAACCCCAGCCCAGAGTCATGCCTCTGTACATAGCCTGTATTTCAACAGTTAAATCCAGTTTTGCATAAAACCTAGTGAATGGAGCTCTTTCCAGGAAACACAAAAAGATCAAAGCCTGAAGTTCACAACCAGCACCCCAATAACATTCCAAGCACCAGCAGTAACATCCTCCTAATAAAAACCAGGCATGGACAGTCTGATGTATTCATGTTAGTTGTTACTTTTTTATAATAAAAACTCATATTAAATCAGAATAGATGACCCATTATATATATTCTTCTTGAACAGCCCACCAAATTCTTACAAAGATGAAGAGTTTCCTTAACACCTGGCACTGTGAGGTCTTCAGCTCCCCAGCCATGCCATAACTTGTACAATTTAGGTGCTACTGTGCAGATCAACAACATGCACAGACACAATTTATAAGTATTCAATGGCCAGCAACACATTCTATAACACTTTCTCTTTTGATGCATCATACAACTGATGAGGAAAATTAAAAAAAAAAGCAGTCACAAATGACCCTGCAGGAAATGCATTTTTGCAAGAAGAGCAAGCTAGAGAAATCTTTGGAGAAAAGTAAGGCTTAAAAAGGAAACAGAAAAGCCCATTCCCACCAAAAAAAAGAAAAAAGAAGGGGGAGGCAGCAAGAGGATCATTGTTTTTAAATCACCTGTTCCCTACCAATAAGTAAAGGTCACCTCCCTCCCTCTTAATATTCTTACTGGTTCTACTTGACAGAACACAGCTACCTAGCAGTGCTCCACACAGCAGCCTAACAAGGCCACGCGAGAGCAAGCTGAATTTCTTGCCTACTACTACAGCCTCATCACGCTGTCTCCGGCAGCCCAGCAGGCCAAGATCAGCCTTCTGCCAAGGCAAGATGCTACACTGCTGTTGGACCTGCTCTCGGCTGCAGCAAGAATACCCTGCATGCCCTTATTCTGGATGGTTTATATGCTTTACAGCTCGATTGCTCTTAGACCAGCTCAGGATGTAACAGCAGGAGCCAAATGCATTGAGAAGTGCAGTATCAGAAATGCACGTCCATCTTGAGATTCACTTAGTGAACAATACCATGTAAAAACCAGGAAAATACATATTTTTGTGCAGACTACACAACTACTAGATCATCTAGATGATTTCTCTCTTGTCCTACTCAGCACTTTCTCCAGGGAATGCAGCATGGAAAATGAAGAGCAAATACATACACTATACACACAATAAGTGTTCTGGCTTAAAGGTTTTCTTTCTCTATTTTCTGATAGCTGCTTCAGAATGTAAAGGAAAATGTCTACGAGAGGAAGATTCATAAAAATACAGTCATCTTAAGCGCAATGTACTTGTTATTTTTGAAAATAAACTCACCTCAACAGCTCCTAAAACACACTCAAATTGCTTATTAATTATTTAAGCCTCAAGCACCAAATACAGGCTTGCTTCTGTTGCACTGGGAGCTTTTTTTGACCAAATGACAAATCTCAGCACTTATTAAACCATGTCTAGAATGCTATTCTAATACCTGTATTGGTTTTGTGGTCTCACTGTCAAAGCCAAACAAAGCTGTGGAAAATGAACTTGTATACCTCTAACTGGCAGTAGTTTTAACTGAACATTATTAGGAGGAGCCATAGTCTCACAAGTACAGAACCACACTATCTCCCACTTGTTTTAGACACTTGCTAGCAGATGTTAACTCCACAAAGCCCATAAATACATTTCTACTTGATCTGTTCAAAAACACTATTCAGAAATCGTGTCATGCATCTGTCACAGCGCTCTGAGACTATACCAAGCTTCAACATTTGCATTGAAATAGCACACAGTTCCAATTCATCGGGTCCCATAACCTTTCCATAAAGGTTGCTTTGTTCTTTCTTAGCTCAATGATTAACAAGATGTCCGTAGAGTCACTTTATTACAAGAAAAAAGTTCTGGTGTCCTCTGAGGCCAGGACTCTGTCTCTTGCTTTCCCTGTCAGGCAATCAGCCTACATGATTGAATAACCAAAGGGACAATTCCTTCCTAGTTCACATTCAATCAGAAAGTGGACCTACCTGAAGCACACTTATCATGAATCTGTCACATAAATATCTTCTCTGAAGCAGGTGTACAGAAAAATAGTAAAAATAACTTTAAGTCTGTCAAAAACCAACCTTCCTTGATAGATATCAGCAATAAATATCAGCAATCCATTTTTTTTCCCCACACACATATCCTTCAGTTATGTCCAATTTAGTATTTCACTCCAGAATCAATTAATTGCATTGAGGACTTATGCTGACCTTGAGCAATAACATTAGTCATTAAAATACGATGGCAGTCACACTACAATATTTGCAAACGGCAACTTAGATACTAGATATCACACATCTTGACATTTCATTTCTGTCTTCAGAACTTCAGAACTTCATTCTTTTTGCTCCATCATAAGAAACACTGGATATGGACAGAAAGGTCTCAGGCAAGCAACATCCCAAATGACCAGAAAATGCCCTGCAGAACTGCTAACTGAAAGCTTCCACATTATTTAGTATTTTTCATTATGTGCCATCATTTATGGCTTAATTCAAAAACTTAGCTTCTGTGGAAGCAGTATGTGTTCCCCACATCTGCAAAGGAGAGCTCAAACTACAGAAGAGGAAAATCCTCTAGTCTATCCTAAGTTTTATGGGCTTTTTGAGTATCAGTGTAGCACAACACCTTCCCCACTTGTTTGCCCACACCACCTAGTTTGTCACACGCTCTGCGACAACAACATTTTCATCCCAAATTGAATTAGATATAATATGCAAAATACAGGTTTGCACATTTGTATTCAGCATCACTTGAACAAACTCATACCAGAGTCTATAGCAGCTTGACCAATGAAGAACCAAATCCAGAAGTCATGATCTGGTGTGCTGACTTTAAAATAAAATTAGATACTGTTTTATTAGTTACTGCCAAAGTACCTTCTAGAAAATTTCCAAGTTGGAACAAACACTACTTCCACTATGACACTGTCCAGTAGAGGAATCACAAAGGTGAAACTTCTGCCTTGCTTCCATGTTAATATCTTGTGCTCCTACTTGCTAAAACAAGGACAAGATCTAAGCAAGCCTGTTTTAGGCAAAGAAAAACAACCATATTGCCCAGCAAAGAGGGATGTGGAGACAAAAGAAACAAGCTGTTAGTGTGCTGGAAACCAGGTTACAGATCTCTGGGACTCCACATGCACCTCAGGGAACCAAAGCAGTTAAGTGAGGCAGGCTGAAGTACATTCTTCATTAAGAAGATGTTGTCAAAGAGTGAGATCATTAGCAAGGCAACGGCAAGGTTTTCCTGTGAAATCAGACAAGCTGCACTGACCTAGTCTACTTGAAGATCTCACCCCTGGCTTTTAGTTCCAAGGAAGAGATTTGCCTGCAGCAGTTTCATATGGTGCCAAGGATAAAAGAATAGGAAAAAAAAAAAAAAAAGTTATTCAATCCATCCACATTACTTAAAGCACTTTAAAGATGACGTGGTTACAATGTGCTTTTCAGAGTACCTGATTTATTCCTTGAGCACAACATCCTCATATATTGTTCCATATGGTTTAAAAAAAAAAATATAAACACACCCATAGAACTGATACTTGCTAGAAACCAAATATATCCCAAAGATATTTCTAGTTGGCTAAAAGAATGTCAGTTCAGAAGTTTATACTGTACATAAGGCATTCAGCTAGCAAATGTTAAATAAAATTTATCTTCTTCAGTGTACAAGCTCCTCTTCCTTGACTTAATCACCAGAACCTGTGAAGTTCATGCATCTAGTACAGTTAAATGTGGAACTCTAGCCTATTTGCTACTACAGCCTCAAAACTAAGTATTTAGTAAAAATATTTTTAATAGATAAAGAGTTAGTGAATTAATATAAAAATAATCCCCAACATGTCAAAAGTACACACAAAAAACTCTGGGAAAAAATATTTGGAAGCAGCCTTCACCAGAAGGATTGAGGTTAATGATAATTATTTCCAATCAACTACTTTACCTGTGAGGCAGAAAAATGAAAGAAAGAATTCCACTGGGCACTTGTTAAGTCTGTTACGATGTCCCTCTGCTGGATTTAGGCACACATTTACACTGACAGGTCAGTATACCTAGAACAGGTAAGACAGATGAGAAATGTTTCAAGTGCTAAAGTTTGCTTTCATATAAAGGAACATAGTCATTATAAGATGTCCTGCAATTTTCCACAACTAATGACAACCCTATCCCCGTATACTAGTTACGTTTTCCCTCTCTCACCACACACACAAAACCAAACATGCGAATAAAGCATGGTGTGCCTTCTTTGAAGCTCAAAGACCCATGCTAAGCTGTGCAGTTTGTTTTGCTGTTTGTTTTTTTTTCCTTGTTACCCTCTTGCTTTTACTATTTACCCATCTACCAAAACAAAACACTGTGTCCAGTTCTGGGCACCTCAGCACAAGAGAGATATCGAGGTGCTGGAGCGAGTACAGAGGAGGGCAACAAAGCTGGTGAGAGGCCTGGAGAACAAGGCTTATGAGGATCGATTGAGGGAGTTGGGGTTGTTTAGTTTGAGGAAGAGGAGGCTGAGGGGACACCTCATCACTCTCTACAACTGCTTGAAAGGGCATTGGAGAGAGGTTGGTGCTGGTCTCTTCTCACGGGCAATGAGCGACAGGACAAGAGGGAATGGCTGCAAGCTGCAGCAGGGTAGGGTTAGGCTGGACATTAGGAAAAAATTTTTCACGGAGAGAGTGGTCAGTCAGTGGAATCAGCTGCCCAGGGAGGTGGTGGAGTCACCCTCCCTGACTGTGTTTAAGAGTAGATTAGATGTGGTGTTGAGGGATCTGGTGTAGGGGAGAACTTGTAGAGTAGGGCTGATGGTTGGACTTGATGATCCCAGGGGTCTCTTCCAACCTAAATGATTCTATGATTCTATGAAAACAAAAGTTATTTATTTTTATTTAAATGCTTAACACCAAAGTAATGCAGAATTGACAGGGGTGAAACACAGAGCTTAGTACAGAAAACTCCTTTCCTGTAAGAGAATCTCAAAGCAGCCCTCAGTAACTCCAACCAAACTCCAAGACTTCTGCAGAGAATTCAAACTACATGAAACTTTTCTTATCAAGCTTCAAGAAATTTTATTGCATCTGCTCCAAGAATTTTAACAGGTGGAAAATTGACAGCATGCAACATCACTTCAGCTGGTATCTAATATTCTGAATTCATGGGGGAACTAATTCTGAAGACTATTTAATTCCTTGTTCAAGGAAAATTCCCACTGAAGTCAATGAGACTGTGTCGGGTGAATTTAGCAACTGTAATATAAAATGGTACAATAGCAGCTAGAGCCTGAGATAAAAGAACTTCGCTTGTATAGAACTGCTCTTGCAACAAAAGCTGAAATTATCAAAAGCCTCACATGGCTTCGGATTTCTGTTTAATTAGAAGTAAATCAAGTTTCAAAACAGTTCTTCAGGTATGTTGAACTTTTAAACAATCATAGGCTTATTTCCACAACCAGCCACTAAAGCCAGTGTGCAGGTTTGCACAAAAATCATTCTGAGAAAATTAACAGCTTCTGCTTCCTTCAGTTGTTTTGAAGAAACTGTACTTTATTAGGAGAGATCAAAGGAAACAAAACAAGCATCAGAGGAGTTGCTATAATCTGTCAGCAGTGTCACACCTAGACGAGCACCCTAGAGGCAACGTGAGGTGCTTCGGAGAATAAAGACAGCGAACTGTTCAGTGGCATTTGGAGTCGCAGACTCTTCTAGATTCTGCTTCATTTAATGACCAAGTTGTAACTAGTTAAGGCAGCAAAACATGAGCACAGCAGAAACCCTTCATGCTATGCAACAAAGTACTACCCTTCAGAAACCTTGCAGTGGATAACTGGGAATAGCTTGTTCAAGGAATATTTCACCTAAAACCCCAGCAATTTAAGACAGTTGGCTTATATGTGAAGCATGAAAATGTTTACTCTTCTAATAACCCCTCCTTTATTGTAGTATTTAATTACAGCATGACTATTAGCATTACCACATTATAAAATGCAAAAAGAGTATTTCTTGGAGTTTCTTTGAAATAATCTAGTCTGACCTCAATGTTAGCAGCAGTCTGCTGTGTCCACAAAGCAGGGTGTTGAAGTTCAGGAAGTAGCACTAGCAGAGCCATAGAAATCCACACCAAAACCAGTAAGGTGTGTGGTATGTCCCAGGAATGGTATGCAGAGAAGCCTTTGCTTATACTTACTGCTAGACCAACCAAGGTCAGTTAACTTTGTTATTTGCCCTGTTGGAGGGTTGGAAGCGGAAAAGCATAGAGAGGCCACACCTGTGGGGAGGAGCAGACATGACAGGTGACCCAAAACTGACCAACGGGGTATTCCATCCCATCTGCATCATGCTCAGTATAAAAGCTGAGGGATCAAAGGGCCAATTCTCTTTCTTTGATGTCTGAGGAGGACCCTGTCTGTTTGTGTGCCCTTGATCCCAGTCTGAGCATTTCTGACTCCAGATACAAAATCCAGCTCCTTTCAGTCACCAAGTCCAGTCTGGGACTTTTCCTTGTGCCTGCTGGTGATGTGATTGTCATCCTGGGAGCTAGATACAGGTTTCCATATACTGTATACTTTTTTTTTCCCTTTTTTAAATTATCTTCTTAGAAGGGGTGAGGGAGGGGCCATCTGTTATTCCAATTGGTCAATCGAGCCAAAACCATGACAATTTTCTATGTTGTTATTATGTTCTAAAGAACTTCTGTAAAATGTAGCACAAATTAATAGGTTGTAACAGCAAATAGGAAACAAGCAAGTCTGGAAGGTAAAGTTACCCCCTCCAAGAAATTATGACTGTTATTTTCAACAAAAATCACAATAATTCAAAGTAGTTATGTATGTAGTTTAAAGACTGTACTAAGGCAGCTGAAAGGGTTAGCAGTGGAAATGACTGTGAAAAAAGCCTTCTATGTGCTGACGCTTACTTTTAAAAATTAATTTGGAGCTGGGCAGTTTCATCATGTTCAAAATGCAAACACTAATCTTAGTGGCTTCAGCATTATTGTTTTCTGTTATTATTGATTCTCTTAATTCTGTAACTAGGCTAGTGCAGTTATCTCAGTTGTGTGCTCTATGAATGATGAGTGGTGTCACCTATCTAGCTTTGCAGAAGGGAAAGAGAAACATAAGGAAAAAATTATTTTATGCTTTGGGAAGGGGAGAAGTCTCTGGCTCTGCAGAGACCTGGGAGCCTCCTGGGTGTCTTCCTGCGGCCATGCTGCTAAAGCAGACACCATTATATGTCCACATAGCCCTGTGTGAAGAAAATGGGTCTGGCTATGTGAGGCAAGATAAGAGGTTATGCTCAGCTAAAGCATTTGCATTATATTCACCTCTTGTTGTACTTCCCAAATGCTGGGACCAGACTCAGTGCACCTCTGGGCAGGATGCACAAGAGGAAAGAGAAGGGATGGCTCTAAGCCCATGGTTTCTCGTGGCCAGATTGCTGGTTAGTGGGGGTGCAGAAAAGGTGCTGTTTAATTCTACTCACCATAGCTTTCCTGAATGCAGGAAGGGCTCCCCATCCATTTCCGTCCCTGTATAAAGTTTGGGGGGCCCAACAGCAGCTTTAAACACATGCTGTTTTTGTCGGTTTCAATCTTCTGACTTGTTAAGTGGCATATTTACTTGCAGCAATGTAGATATGATTGCCAAAGAGTATAATCCAGCATCCCGCACTGAGGCCTCCTGGTTTTAATGCCTCTGCTATTCAGTACCACTCTACTGTCACAACACAAAAGCCCTTCAGTAACCATTTGCAGAGTTTTGAGCCGCCCTGAACCAATGGAGTAAGAAATCATCCTTCCAACTCTAAATGTTCTATGATTTTATGACTCTACGTATGTTTAAAGCATCTAAGGCTATTCAGGAGATTAAACAGCCTGATGGGCTTTGTTGGGTTTATTTTTTTTATTTGGTTGGTTTTGTGGGGGCTCTTGGCTTTTAGTTGTGTGGTGGCTTTGGTTACATTTTGTGTGTGGTGTTTTGGTTCGTGGTTTGTTTTTTTTAAAAACAAAACCCAAGTTGTCTTAGGAAATAAACGGAGTTATCCCAAAATCATCTGTGGTTTAGTAACAGAAAGAGATGACAAGCTAAATTATGCTAGCTTTTTTCCTGTTATCACTGGAAAATTGCCTAACCACAACATGTGTTTACTTGGTTGCTTCAAAATGATGTGTGACAGAAAGCAAAGTCTATATGCAACCACTTACCGATTCTGCTGTTAGATTTAATAAATGCTGTTTGAGCTTATATTCCCTTGCTGGCTTATTTTGGGGAATTGCCCACCACTGTGAAATCTGAAAGTTCAAGAGAAGAAACTATGAAAGAGAATATCTAATTTCTTTACTCTAGATGCTCTTTCATTGCCCCAATTAATCTACACTTGCAAGTCCCTCAATTTATGGAAAATTATTGGAGTGGCAGTGTGGGCTATGCATAGCTGAAAGCTGTATTTTAATAAATGTGAGCTATTTAGTACATAGACATAGGCTGGCCTTTGAAATCCATCAATGTTTGTCCAGCCTGCTCTGAATAATTTTAAGAAATCAGTGCATAATTAATGGAAAATGCTATCAGATCTTTTGCCTGTGGGCTATCCTCCTTATTTCCAGCAAATGTGAGGTTTGTACAACAGCCTGGGTTAAAATTTCTGAACTTGTCTCCCTCCTTTAGACTGGCTCTGCTTGCACCCAAGTATGATTTATCTCTGTAAAATACAAATTGATAAGCAGAAAACAGTTGTTCAATAGTATACCTGAACTAGAAATAAAATTATTTTATATAATGCATCTAGTGGTGATGTCAGGAATGTATTTCAAACAATGTGCCTTGGCTCAAATTCTGATTTCTGTTCGCTGAAGTAAAACTGCAGCCTGGAAAAGCTATCTGGAGAATTTAATCTAGGATATTGTCCTCATCACTAAAAGCTGGGGTGCAATACTAACTTATACCAAAATTGGGTAATTTGTCATCAGGCCTTGATTGTGGTTGTCACAGTCGCTGTGGTGAGTTAACACTGGCTATTAACTGAACTTTGTTGTCTGGATAAACACTTGGGCAGGTCTGTGTGCTGGCTTAGCCCTCAGCTGCCCAAGGAGAACTTTCAGAAGTGTGTGGTGTGAAGTGAAAAGTGTCTGAGAGGCACTTGGCTGCAGCAGGGTTAGTGTCTCATTGCACTAGCAGCTGGATAACAAGTTTCCACAACTTTGTGGAACACGTTCTGGTTCTAATCACCTTGTATCTATTCTCATTCAGCTAACTTTTAGTGAAGACAGTTAACCAGCATTGTACCCTGCTCCTGTTGTACAGAAGGGGGTGTGTGGGGAGGTGTATTTTAGAGGATCTCTTGGAAGGCATGGGATGCAGAAAACATGATAGAGAGGGAGCAGAAGGAAGATCCAGCTAAAGGTACCCCATGGGGAGCGTGTGGACAAGCTTGTCTGGATTGCAAACCAGATGAGGAACCAGAGATGGCATTTCCTCCCATGCAGTAAAGGACTGAACCTTATTTGCACTGCTCTAAAAAGTTCATTGTTGCCGCTTACTAATAGACTAATTATGGTTCTTTTTATCTGACCAACTTGAAACGATCTACAGAAATAGTCATTTCTGTATGGGGAAGGAAGAGGAGGAAATATACTTATATACTTCTGCATAGCTACCTGAATTTCATTTTGGTAAATATATATAAATATAGCTTAGATACACAAATTTATATAGCAGTACAAATACTTTACAAAAATACATAAATATGTATAAATATACGGAGTACATTTGTCATAGTGAAGCAGGCAATTGTATTTACTGACATCTATTAAGAAAAGAAAAACTAAACAAACAAACAAAACCAAACAAACAGACAAGAACAAAACAAAAAACAGTTATTTTGTCCCCACTTCTTGCTTAAACCCTCTAGGTTTGGGACAACTTGTCCTGATGCCACCAGGCTGATTCAACACATGATGAGTTTTCCCTTCCATATTTTCCCCCTCTGCTTTGCCGGTCGTTAAACTTACTTAGTAATTTTTTGTTAATTAATTACAGAAACCAGTGTATCTGTGGAAAGTCTGGAAGTGGAGTCTCAAAATGCCAGGTAAAGCTGACCCCAATGCTGGAGGGAGCTGTTGCCCAGCCCTGCTGGCTGTGGCCATGGCACCAGGCCTGGCAAGTTGTTCCCCTCACAGAGGGCCCTAAGGCCCATGTTTCCCCTGCCTGTCACTTAACTTTCCTCATAATTATTAAGGAAAGGCGTCTGCCATAATCCTGACTCTCATTAAGAAGTGTCTGTGCTTAAGTGCAAGAGATCAGATGGTTTTATCTGGAAACCTCTCTGCCGCAGTGCTTGGTCTGCCTTCAGCAGCTTGAGGGAGGAATCAGGATATTCTCCATAGGTAGCAACACTGATTCAACTAGACCGTCTGAAAGTGAGTATAGATTTTGGTATACAGAGTATTTTAAAAAAAATGTTATTGTATACATATGTATTTTAAAAAGGCCCGAGTCACAAAACCTTAATAGTTGATAAAGCCCATAAAAGCAAAGGTGAGGAGGGAATGTCAAGCCAAGATGACTCCACAAATCTCCCACTGAACGTTGTACCTCCTTCATTTCCAGCTAGAAACTCAGAAGCTACCAATAGCTTCCTAATCCATCATGTAATACTAGTTTTGTAGGTGTCTGTCTGGAAAACAGAATTTTAAGCCCTTCTTCTCTTGATCTTTTGCTTCAGGATGAGGAACCTTTTCCAGATTTGCAGCTCCAAGCTAGTAGTGGCTGGTTGTATGTGATTTTCCTTGATGTTTTCTCCTGTTTTAATCTATTTTTTTCCAGTGTCTATAACTGGCACTGGGAAAGGTGGACTCCACCCCTTGCCTGGAGTCTGCTTTTCCCTCTGCACAAGATCATTTCCAGAGAATGAAAGCACTGACTGCCCCATATTAAGCCACTCTCCAAGCTGTAAAATTGCTTACTTACAATCTAGCAGCTATCTGCAAAGCCTCCATTAAGCTGTAAAAACTGGGCAGAGATATTTTGCAAGTAGGAGAGAGATTTTTATGCCTCTGTTCTTAACCAAGAACTATGATTTTATTTAAATTAGGTGACACCCCCCTTCCCCTTCTCTTGACTTTTCTCCTGTGCTTTGCTCAGAGTGAATTGCCTTCTTTGCTGGTTAGAAAACCCAACCCATATTACACCTGAAAACAACACTGGCAAAGTGTATCACATCAGCTGCACCACTAAATAAAACTAACCTTAATATTTTATTTTTTTAGTCTAAGTTTACTGGTTGAAATGTCAGCTTTGTAACTTGTCGCACTCTTCAAGGGTTCAGAGTTTATTGGAAAAAGATTATTACTTCCTTCTTGATTAAAAATGAACTATTTCAAACTTGGTAACGGCTCCTTAATTAAAAAGCAAATCATGTTATATGTTCACTATGATGAACTGATAATAATTGAAAATTACTATTTTATTACCTTACATATCAATAAAATGGCATAATATTTGTGAGTGGGAAATAAAAAATAACTTTAAAATTCTGTCTCAGTGATAGACTATTTAATGCTTGTAAGCATAGGCATTATTTTTGTGTCTATTGTGGCTTAATGCTTTTATTATCTTGAATGTTATATAAAAATAAAAAATTATTTTCCATCACATTTTAAATATTATTCTGTAATAAAACTTGACTATGCCATTAAATCTTCAGGAGCTATTAACTGCTTTTACAATAATGGAATTTACATTTGGGCATACTGTAGCAGCTAAATCAAGTACAGGACATTTGGTCTTAACTCTGTAATAAAAGATATTTGCTATTTTCTCAGTATGAGATATTGTCCAGCCTGCACATGAGGTGATGGTGCAGAGCTGTATCAGGGCAATGCATACAGGTATGGTAGGACTGATAGTCTTTCACCAGTTATTCATTCCAAAGAAATTTTGAAGGCCCCAAGTCAAAAGCATTGCCTTAGCTTCTGAGCTTGCGGGTCAGCCTCGTACACAAGCAACAAGACCTATGCAAATATGGAGATGTATTATGCAGTCGAATTGTAGAATAATTTTCTGTAATATTTTGAAAGTGGGTACTCTGAGAACCCTAACCTGCATGTGGAGTAGAACTACCTGTCTAAGTAGAGTAGGGATATGGAATTTTTTTGGTTAAGGGAGGTTTTAGAATCAGGGGACTTTTTATTGCAAATGATGAACACCAGGGGAGATGACTTATTTTTGTGTAGTAGGAGGTTTGGTTAATAAGAATTCAGATAAACCAGTCCCCAGTGCACTATGTATTGTATTTAAATACAAACTTGCATCCCTACCATATTGTTTAAATAATTGCTGCTTGTACTAATTGTCAAAATGATACGGTTTCTGTATGGAAAAAAAAACACATTTCCTCCTATGCTTCCTTCTTTGCTTTTTTTATGAAGTCATCCTGATCAAAAATTATGAGATACAGGAGTTTCAGGGGGTAAGAGTGAAATCCTAAACTCCATAGCCTAATTTCATTGCAGACTAAAGCAAAACCTGTTGTAGGAGAGACAAGTTGTTGTTCATAAAACTTTCCATAATTAGCAAACACAACAGGGATAAAGGACATTGGGCACAATAAACTGCTTTTAGTTTCAACTTTCTCTTCATTCAAGCTTGCCCCAGCATAGTATTCATTCTTTCAGTGTGAATTTTCATTTGTGATACCAACAGATTTCTACTAAATGTAACTCTTAGCGTGCCTCCAGCTCAACCCAATTTCTCACACTTCTGAATTTGGTCAAAATTTAGTTTTGTGAAGGAAAAAATTCTGATCCCTCATCTATAATTGAGTCATTATAATTTCACTGATAGCAAGCCTGCTGAAACACACTCAAAAGTAGACAACTGGTCTTGCAGGTAGTAACATCAGCTGCAATGTTGTGCTTGTATAAACTTATGTAGGTTAAATCAACTGAAAAGTGATATATTTCAACTTGAGTTCCGTCATCTAAAAAAAAAATTAAATTTCCCTGTTTGAAAGTAATTGGTTTCTTAATTTTTTTTCTGTTTTCTTTTTATAGCAGAGTAGGGAGAAAGCGTGCATCTGTGATGCAAGATAGTCACAGTATAGTAAAGGGCTGCTGAAGCTGCACAGTGTTTTAATAAATCTGCGTTCCAGTCCTAGGGATATTTGAAGTAAAATCTTGGTCATGGTGGCCTCAGGATAAAGCGAGTGTCAAATGCAATTAGGCAATTTCCCATTTAGTAGAATTATTTCCTCACTTTTATTACAGCTTAATATTCAAGGTTCCTTGGTGACTGCTTGGTGTATGGGGGAGGGGGCAGGGTGGGGGGTAAAGCTAATAAAAGAGTACAAATGGGAATATGCTGACCCCATTCAACCTTTCCCAAAGCACATTTCGTGCTTGGGAGCTTGAGCAAGGAGAGCTCTTCAGGACCCAGTAATCCTTCCTGCTCTCACATGGAGTTGGATCATGCCGCTGCAGAGGGATAAACTGGGCTTGTGGAATTACAATCGTCTGCACACAGGGGTAGGGTTCTCCCTTGGAACAGAAAAGGTGGGCAGCTGGGAGCTGGATGGTTTGATCCTGCAGCATCTGACATCCACATCACTAACACTGTGTCTGTACCAAAAGTTGCACAGGTCAACTGACGATCACAGAAATACTGCCTAAAGCCAACTTTATCCTTTTCCAAGTTGTCTTAACCTCTCTTCTCCAGCATCCCCAACGTCTGAACTGGGCAATGAGTTGCTCCCCTGTGCCTTTTGAATAGTTTTGAAATCTCAGTTCTAGGTTTGGAAATGGAATAGCTGAAAATTTAAAGGATATTGAATTCTATTGATCTGACAACTTTTATATAATTCCAGGTTATCTAAATGACACCAAATTACGCTTTTTTTGCAGTGATGGAAGGAATCTCAGGTTTGTTACCCATTCAGATGCTGTTGATTGCTGATTGTTTTGTAGCTTAGGAATGGCTGAATCAAGCTCAGTTAGGCATGCTGTGTTTTTTGTTTCACAGCTCGGTGTCAGAAAATGAAGTAAAACTCAAACCAATTTCAGTACGAACAAGACTGATTCAGTGCATTAATATGATAGATTTGGGTAGTGGTGGAAACTGTCCTAGTTGATACCATGTAAGCAGCTCTGTTCCATTCTGTTGGCTTCTGCTAGCTATGACATTTTGACTTTTTAAACTTCAGGGTTGAATATTCCAGCTCTCTTCTCAATTTACTTAAGCTTATTCACAACTGAAGTATGAATAGTATTCGCCAAGCATTTTGGAGAAAGAACACTGAAAGATGTTTACTCTAGTACACACACACACACATCAGTATGCCTTGCCTGTCTCTTTATCTGCAATTCTAACATTTTAAGATAGTAGGCATTTTTGGTTTTTAATTCTTATGCATAGATATGTGCCTTTGAGTGTCCTGGTGAATATCTCTTTTAAATAAGACCGATACACTAAAAATGCTGTTTGAGTACTCCTTGCATGAATCCACCTATAGCTTTGTAGCATTATTAAGAGGTAAGGTGGGATTTACTATCACTTATTAAGGAACGTTTAGCCTCTCTGTTATCATGGATACTTTTAAAATAATCCCCTTAAACTATTGGGTTTGCTATCACTTGTAAATGTACCCAGAGTGGTTGTAGGGTAAATTATGTATGCACAATATTCTCATCATACAGAAACTTTCCACACAGTAGAAGTAAATCTTCTGACAGCTGTAGTTACTGAAGAGTGAAGCCAGTTTCTTACATATAGTGTAAATTTGGTGTTTTAAATGCTGAGCAGCTTTCCACGTGGTTTATTTGTGGAGGTATTTCACCAGCTAAAAATGTAAGCTACTACATAAATATTTGTTCAGCCTTAGTTGCAAAATGACAGAGCAATGTTTCATGTGAAGTAGTTTATTGATGGAACAATTTGATTGAAGTCTGTAGGGAAGCACTGATGATGAAAGGAATTATTTCAATGGTAGCATCATTTTTAAGGGTATTTCTAGCACTTGTCTTTTCAGCCATAGCTATATAACATGACATATACAAAACTGTTAACTGGGAAGACACGTTCTCTTTCAGTTTTGGTATTCTCGATGCTATTTCTGCCCTCTTTTAATAATGTCCAGGAATGTGTGAAATTTCCAGGTTCCTTTTGGAACAGATCTAGAAGTCTGGGAAATCTATGTGTGTTTCAATGTAATGAGTAAGAGTTTAATCTCTGACATGAGCTTTCCGGTTCATTTATCACTTTCACTTTTCAGTCCTCCATACACAGAGAAGCTGTGTCTGATATTTAAAAACAAACCATCTCACTGGGAGACGGAAAAGGAATAAATGAAACATCTTGTTATTGTTCTCTACTATATGACGGACTCTAGATAACTCTTTTACTTTCTTTATCTGTTCTCTTAAAGAGTACTTCATATAGATAAGTACTGCAAAACAGGGGAAAGGGTAATCTTTTCTGGTGTGCAGCTGAGGTATTAGGATCCAGTGTTTCCAGTAACTCTGCCTAGTTCTGCCACAAATTATTGGTTGGCTTTGCTCAAATAATTACACCTACATTTAATGTCATATAAATAGTTTAGGCTGTTATATGAATAAAGTAATTTGACAGTTCAGCTGTGACAATCTCTGTTTAAAAGAACTCTGAAATTATGGAGTAAAAGCTGTTACATAAATTTTAACGGTGAGAAGGATGATTTATTAATGGACCTTTTCAGTGTAAATGAGGCAGGTGTACACTCCCAGCTGATTCACGTGATTCACGGGCAGCCATAGTGAATTGATTGCTGCTGTGTGTGAGGTTTGTGGTAATACCTAAAAACTACCACATAACTTATACATGGACTCAATGTTGTCTCCATCTTATTCTTTAATTACTTATTCCATTCAAAAAATTACTTCTTTTGTGAAGCACTAGTTAATCATATCTTTCTCTGATTAACATCGTAACATGGCTCCTTTCACTGCAGATATTAAGGAAATCAAAAGAAGCAGTGATTACATAGGATTGGAAATAAAATATTGCAAAAACTTAAGATGTTTTGTACATCACTTATGTCAAGATATCTGATAATGATCTTGCCTGTTAGAATGACAAATACAGCTCTGAGTTAAGGAGTTCACCACTT